>BSBK01001209.1:177500-497500 GCA_027943335.1 Chamaecyparis obtusa | reverse complement strand
TTGTTAAAAAAAGGAACCTCACCCTCATGCTAAAAATATTTCAAGACCCCTAAATACATATAAAGTTGATCAAAATTTAAACAAAAATAATTCTAGGAATATTATCATTATGGATCACCTATTGCACTAGTTATCTAGAGAGATATTGTCCATTATACTATTTTTATTTAAGGATTAAATTAGTTATATTGAATATTATTCATCCCAAAAATGATATTGTATAGTCTGCTAATTAAAAAACTTTGCAAGGGTTTTTAAAAAGAAATGAAGTAAAATAAAATAGGAGGCACCTGTTACAAAAATGGACCTCAACCTCATGCTAAAAATATGTCAAAACCCCTAAATTCATATAAATTTGATCTAAATTTGAACAAAAATAATTCTAGGAATATTATCATTGAAGGTATATGACCCTAAAAATAATGTTCCTAGTAGAGAATAATGTTTGTAATATAGAAAATAATGATTACAACCATTCAAATAGTATTTTTTGAGTTCTATTCTCAATAGTCTTTCCTATTTTATAGCCTATGTTTCTTCCATGGTTTCCCTTTTCTACCGTTCAAATTATCCTTCTCGTTCAAGTTCTCAACTCTTCTAAGCTTCTCATCTCTAGAAGTGAAAGAGGAAGTTGTCACTCCCCAAACACACCACAATAGAATCAAGAGCTCCGCATACAACAAACAATCCTAACCTAATACTACCATCTTGACAAGTAATTCTAAGTTGACTTAACCAAACATTATTAGCTTGTCTCATTGATCATGTTGTCGCTATAAAAAGATTATAATTACATCCACAAGATTACTCCATTATTATATTATATGTGTGTGTGTACATATACATATTTTTATGAATATACATACATATTATATGAGAGTAATAGTAGTATAAATAATATTAGAAAAATATATACAAAAGATGTAAAGAGATATAATTCTTGAAGTGTTTATTTTAATATAATTAAAATCAATTGTAGACAACTTGAGAATGTCTCTTTTTATCTTTTATATAAATTTTTCTAAAGATATGTATATATGGTAGTTATCTTGTTCTATATAGCATTGAGACATAGGGGAAGAGCACCGGTAGTCGAGTGTGTTCAAATACTCATGCACTCCTTGTGCATCCAACCCCTCAATTACTAATTTTAAAGGAGCCAAAAAATGATAACTAAATGACCATTAATAAGTTTCACATGTATTGCCAATCACTTTTTATCTTTTTTGGATCATAACTAGCCCATTTGTACACCACTACTAGGAAGCTTGTCCATATGTACTCACAATTTTGAGTGGATGATTATTGGGGCATATTTAAGTAGGTATTATGCGACACTTTGAAATGACCACTTTTTGACCCTTTGATCTTAACAAATTGTATAGGGAGCTTTGTTAATACCCTAAAGCCAAAAAAATATAAAAACCACAAGGAAAAATTGTTGAAATTATGTGATGCATAAGTATTGGTACACTTCCCCTATGGTCGACTAATTAAAAATTAGATATAATTTATGAGTGATCATCTTTATAGAAAAAAAATATAACCCACACATAATAAAGAAAAAAACTAAAATATGAAATTAAAACTATCAAAAAATAGCTTATAAATATTAATTTACTATACTTTCTAATTTTTTTAAATTATAATTTATAATATTTAGATTTTAATTAAAAATAATAATTCTTTTCTTTTAAAGCTATAAACACTTTTGAATCACATCTTAAATACTAACCTTCAACAATACCTTCCTAAATTAGTGTTTCAATCTTGATGGTAAGGACCAGAATAATACAACTTAACTATCACATCATGTCAATATCAGCTCTTTTTCAAATTAATTATAAATATTTGAAATATACAGCTAATTTACAACAAATTTTAAAAAAATGTCAAACACAATAAAATTTTAAAATAAAGTGATGTAATTTGTTTAGAAAATAAATGACCGTGTTCACGTGACAAATTTATTTAGTACAACTATGAATCATCTCTACACTCTTTACGTACCATTTTTTATTGCCAAGTCACCTTTAATTGTATCTATAAGAAAAAGACATCAGCTAAAATTCAGTGTTTTAAAAGGTTTCAGACATGACTTTCGCTCCACTAAGTTATTGGTATGCAATGCTAGATAAAACAAGATATTTATATGGGCTGGCAGATGAAACAAGATGAAGCCATTGGTATGTAGTAACAAACCAAACAAGTTTAAATCAGTGGTATACACTGACAGATTTATTGAGTAAAGCATGTTAGAACTAAATATTGTTTTATCATATCTTACCAACCCTAGACAGTATTGGCTATTGACTAATACCAATTATTACAGCATTACGTGACACTTGAAGATGAAAAAACATAATATAGGACAAGACTCATACATCAGATACGTGTGCTTTAAGGAGACTGTTTAACAAGCAACTGTATACTTTGCAGACTTATGGTGAATTCTTCTTTTCCACAGATAAGGCTTCATAGAGTTCCAGTGGAAGGCGGGGAATCGGAATGGCATAAAGATGCTCTGCCTTACGCATGAGAAGAGCACATAATTCTGACATATCCAAGTTTTCTGGAGTTATTTCCTGAGGAAGGCTCCAATTGAAGCAGTGTAATAGTTGTGCAAGACCAAGATGGATCAGAGATAAAGCCAGATTAATCCCAGGGCATGTTCTCCTGCCTGAACCAAATGGTATGACTTCAAAATCTTGACCTCTCACATCAATCTGGCTTGCCAAAAATCTTTCAGGCTTGAATTCATTGGCTTGTTCCCAAGCAGTTGGATCTCTTCCAATAGCCCAAGCATTGACAAGAACTTGAGTTTTCTCTGGTATTTGATATCCCTCTACTGTGGATTGTTCCATGGACTGATGTGGAACGAGGAAAGGAAGAGGTGGGTGAAGTCTTAATGTTTCTTTCACTATTGATTGCAGGTATTGAAGTCGAGGAAGATCAGATTCTTCTACCATACGATTGAATCCAATTACGGAATCAATCTCCTGTTGAGCTATCTTCATTGCTGATGGATTTCTAAGCATTTCTGACATTGCCCATTCTAATGTAGCTGCTGAAGTATCTGTGGCGGCAGCCAACAAGTCCTGAAAAGTGGGGAATTCTTTTTTTTAATGTAATTTAAGAAAAGCATGAAGACAACAAACGAATATATATTTAAATGATCAAACCATCATAAAATTTTCATATAATAAACATGGGTGAATATCAAAATCTAGAAGTACTGGGTATTATATCCTCTTTATATCAGTAACCCTGCTTCTACGGTTTAACTTAATTGAATCAGACCTATGCAACTTAGAATCTATGTCATATGGATTTCAGCAACTCTGACATTTCCCATTCTAATGTAACCCCTGAAGTATATGTGGCTGCAGTTAACCAATCCTGATGAAAGGCATAAATTGTTGGTACAGTTCAAGAAAAGAATGATGATAAAAAACAGTAATCAATCTCAAAAAATGTTGGTACAGTTGATGAAAATCGGAGACAGCATATTTATATAGATATAAACACAAAATATTAACTAAGAGACATTTCAAGCCATCATAAAATTTCTGTATGAGGCAAAGATGACTCAAAAGTTCCAAGCATGGTGGGTTTAGAAGAGGCAGGGATGTCCTTCAAATTCTAGGTATAAGAAAGAAAGAAATATTCCTGCAATCTGTCTACAGATGATTCATAATAATTTGAGACTACTCTGCACCGCGAATAAATAGTACATACCTTAAGCATATCCTCACTATTTTATAACAGTAACACTGTTTCTAAAACATAATTAAATCAGACCTACGCAACTTAAACTATGGAGCTCATATGGCCAATAGCTTCCAAACAACTGCAGGCATAAGCAGGCATAATGATTTTAAAGAACAAGAAACAAAAACACCTAAAAGGGAAGCATGAAAAAAAGGGGTTTGCAGAGACATTAGAGTTGTGTACATACAAAGATAACTTTCTTGATATGGTCTCTTGTAATTTTGATCTCCACAGATTCATCTTCAGTCAAAGAAAGCAGCAAATCCACAAAGTCCTCAATCTCCAAACCACTGTGCTTCTTCCTTCTTTCAAAGTGTTCATCAACAATTCTCTCCACAAACAAGTGAAAAATCTCAGTAAGCTTGGTTTGTCTTCGTCTATCACCGTGCAGATCAAGCCAACCGAACAGGGGAATGTAATCACTGTATTTAAAGCCACCAATAAGATCCAGAACATCATTCAAAACTTCCTTGAACACTCTTCCCCCCATCTGATCTTCATTACATATCTTCCCAAATGACATTCTGCAGATGGTATTATTAGTGAGAATACCCACTTCCCTGGATACATCAACAACAGGGGAGCTGCTGCCATTGCTATCATTGTGGGTGGCTTTGTGCAGGATGGAGAGTATCATTGCAGAAACTTCTTGGGCTCTGAGGGGACCAAAGGATTTCAATCTGGTGGAGGAAAGTAGCTTCAACATGAGGACTTTCCGCATGAATTTCCAGTATGGGCCATATGGAGATATTGAAACTTTCTGGGGGCTTAGGATATGGTCGTCATCTCCCATGGGAGGACGGCTTGCAAATACATGGTCCTGTGTTTTGAGGACTTGTTTGGCAAACTGTGGAGATGATATGATGATTGTTGGGAGAGAACCCAAGTAGAGGGTCATAATTGGGCCATATTTGTGGGCAAGAGAGCACAGTGATCTGTGTGGGAGATTGGAAATCAAATGAAGGTTTCCAACAATGGGTAAGGGCGTCGGTCCAGGCGGCAGTTTTGATTTTGTCCTCGACTTTCTGAAAAAAAGGCCTGAAACGAGCATGATTATGAACATGAAAATCCATGAAATGCTGAGAATTTCCATTGTGAACTCTGAAACAATTCAGCAGGGTTGGCGGGGTATGCTCTGTTTGTTGATTTATGGAGCAGAATGCGAGGACGAAGAGAAAATAAAGACCAACGTGTGAATGGAATAAATTCAGTACGGTGGAAATGGGTTATCTTTGATAGCAATTGATCTTTTAAAAATTGGGTAGGTACAATTGCAAATGATCTTGTAAAAATTTGGTAGGGACAATGTTTTTTAATTTTAATTTAATTTTAATTTTATATTAATTATATATAGGGCATTATTGTTTTTCTTTTAATTTTATTTTTTGATACGTAAAGGTGGAAGAGGAAATTTTATTAAATAAATATACAAGTACATCTCTGTTGCCAGAAACGCAACGGGTGCACTTCGTTTCGTTCGTTTCGTTCGGGGCTCTTGCAGTTCCGTTTTAATTTTTTGTATTTTATTAATTTTTTATATTCTAACATTAACTCTATAAACCTATTGCAGATTAACAATTGGTTAATTAATTATTTTTTAAAATGCAGATTGACATTAACTCCTAATAAGTATTGGGTTATGTGTATGCTTGTTGCCATGAGTCCCTAATTTATCAGTATTGGATTAATCATAAACTAAAACCTAAAATATATAGGTAAGGGAAGTTTGGGAAAAAAAACTCAGTAATTACAATTGCGTTTCTGAATTCGATTGTGTTTGTTTTTAGCATCCTTGCTCTCTCTATTTCGGATGATGGATCACGGAGTGTGATCCGAAACGTTGATGCTAAAAACAAACACAATCGAATCCAGAAACGCAATTGTAATTAAATATGGATTGTGGAAATCTGATATTATTAACTCAGTAATTATTAATCAATTTAAATTTAAACTTTTAGTTTTTAATGATATAAGTTTTATGTAAGTTTTAGGCTATATTTAGTTTTTGAATTAATTGTTTTTAAGAATATTTTTAGAAATAAATCTATGTTTTATAAAATATTAAAATTATGTAAACATTTTTTTAATAAAATTGATGTGTTTTTAATGTATTTAATAATTAAATTGTTTACAATATATATTATATTATAAAAATAATTTAATTATTTTAAGCAAAGTGTTTCTTCATTATCAAACTTTTGATAATATTCTTCATATCTTTCATTAAACTAAAATTATATATCTTGTTACTAGTAACATAGGTTCGTTGCAAGCTTTGGTAGGAAAGAACCGAGTAAATAAAACTTCTAGTCTTGCCGAGAAGTTAGAGTATGGGAGTACAATACAGATGAGGGCCTTCCCTCCATTACAATCATAAGTTAATACATTATGCTTTCCTGGTTTGATGAATGTTTGATTTTAAGATGGTGTCTTCAATGACCTACAATTCTCATACCCTTGACTAAGATCTTCATGTTAGTACTTCAAAATGAGGCAATTTGATATTAACAAATGTTTAACCATGCTAAAGTTGAAGAAGTTTTCTTATTTATGAAAAGCGTTTATCTTTCTTATTGAAAATCCCAATATTAAGAGATGAGAAAGAATTTATGTAGCTAATAGACTTAACATTAGTAATGAAGCCAACTTTTCCATTTTGTGCTAAACAACTTTCCATTTATGCATTTCTATATATCCCCTACTAACCTACAATGATCCCCTGATTCAATCTCAGAGACGGACATAATTTCTCAACACCCTATTACCAAAGAAAGTGTATTCGAAGAATCATTATTGACCACAAAGCATTACACCATAATCCCACTATACATGCACGCTTATTTTATTCTGGTTTGAATTTTAATACTCATGCAATAGGATTCATAAATACATACTACTTGATTAAGACTTATTTTTAGTTTAATGTTTTAATTTCATACTTGTTATTGGACCAAAATCATTTCTAAACCAGAGCTTATTCCAAATGTTGAAAGCTTTCTTGCCTAACATCGATACATAATCAAGATCAAACATGCAATACTTTTAACAAAAACATCAATACCCTGAAAAATCCCCCTCATATGAAATCCATACAAGTGAACATAGGACATTGAGAAAAAACTTGCCTTCATACATCGAAACAAGCCTTTTAGAACTGAGGACAAATAAAATGGTAAACCCTTACATTATGTGTATCATGCTTTACCATGAAAATCAATCGATAAAAATAAGAAACAGAGCTCTCCCAATCGCAATTTGAGTATATTTATCGTGAGATTGGAGCATAGTGAAAATCTACTGATTTCAAAAAGGTAATTAATACTGGGAGAGGTCCATTACAACCATATAGGTGGTTCAAAAGCACGAAGATACAAATACAAGTTTTTTGTCCGATATGGGTATGTGCAAGATCATGAGGGGCCAAACTATGCCCTTAAGTGGCAATGAAAAATCAGCAAATCAGGGTTAGTCAACTTGACGTGAAAATTTCAACTAGCTATGAACCTAATATCAAAAAGTTCTAAGAATAGAATCTGTAGAAAATTGAATGTAGTTTCTAAACTACTAGGCCTTTTTTGAGAAAAAGTTAGTATGATTGGTGAAAAGTATAGATTTCAATGCAGCAGTACAAAAATTTCAGGAAAAAAATAAGAAGTAGGTGTATGTCTGACCACCTTAATCATAATCAAATGATAATATTTTATTATAAGATTTTATATATAAGTAGTAGACTCATGCCCGGATGTGACACATATTTTTTTGTAATTTTATCCCAAAAAAATAATTAATTATGAATTTTCTACTACAACATTTTCAAAATTAAAAAACTCTCGTGTCTGACCACCTTAACTCATTCAAAACTTTACAAAATTCAAATTTAATTTTTTTCCTTATAGTAGGCGAAGCATAGAATGTGACGCATTTTTCGGATTTCAAAAATGTTATACCGTTTGAAAGTTATAGTCATTTTTCAATCAGTATATAAATCAGCACTTTAGAGGTAGCTCAATTGAAAAATAACTAATGGG
The DNA here is from genome assembly GCA_027943335.1 of Chamaecyparis obtusa. Classification (NCBI taxonomy): domain Eukaryota; kingdom Viridiplantae; phylum Streptophyta; class Pinopsida; order Cupressales; family Cupressaceae; genus Chamaecyparis; species Chamaecyparis obtusa. The sequence continues at coordinate 489,701 of BSBK01001209.1, read as the reverse complement.
TAAAAGCACAATAAGTTGTCACCCTTTTACAAAGGAAGAGGCTAACAACACCAAAATGAAAAAACTTCAAGGGCATAAAAGTCACATTTCTATTTAGAATTTGAAGATGATGTAAACTGATGAAATGTGTGAAATAGGATGAATTTTATGCCTATAATTTTTTAAAATTATTTTGGACATAAATTAATATATTTTTTTAATTTTTAAAGTCTATTTTTCATGTCCTGAAAATACAGCAAATCAGGGGGTTTACCTCCCGTCAAATAATTATAAGTAAGACATTGTTTTTTCTTCCAATTTCAAAATATGTTTTAGATGACATGTATACCTAGTGCAACAAAAAAGAAAGAAGTGTTTTCGATCTATAATTTGCCCGTTATAAGTATTCAAAGTACAACTTACACGAAATCAATAATTTTTATCTCCCGCCACTTTTCAGCTATCAAAATTTTTCTAAAATTCAAATAAATTATATATTCTTGAAGAAGATTCTCTTCTCTAGTGCCTCATATAATTTTATTTTTTTTTTTAATTGATTTACTATTTTTTTAATTTATCGAATCGGCAACTTCTCAAAGCTTTATATACCTACATGTGGTTTTTTACAAATTTGTTTAACATTTTCCAATTGAAATTATATAAAATTTATATTTTTAGAATTGTAATTCCAAGATCTACAAAAGGGTAGTTTTAGTTTTTTCAAATTTTTAATTTACAGAAGAGAAAAAAACACCACAAGTGCAAATTGTGTATTATTTGTGTTTTTTAAGTTTTGGCTGCCAAGTTGGCATGCCACTTAGGATGACTCGGCCGAGTCCCCTCAAGTCGTCGGCCCCTCGCGACCGGTCCTTTCAAACCGAAGGGTATATATGTGCATAATATTTTAAAAAATATATATATCAATTGCGAATTTACATTCTTATTTTAGGATATAAGGATATTTTGAAGCAAGGAGTCATTCTTTTGGAGAAGTTTCAAAGAAATTTTGATTTCGAAAGAGTTTGAAGACAAGTTTTTCAGTGACGAAGTAGTAAAATAATAAAAAAAATCTTGCTTAAATATTTGAGCAATGGGAAATAAAAGGACTAGAACAAGGAAGTATGATCGTAAAAGGGATGACCAAATGAAAGGTCATACGAAACGTGTCCAAGAGAAACCAATGGATGTTGAAGAAGAACCTATCGTTGTAGAAGGTGCAACTCAACTAGGGGAGGATATTGGTAGTAGTCGAAGTATACATTTTTTTCCTACAATGCAGAATTTGATGGACATGAATGAGGAATCACTTATTAGTCAAATTGAACTGGAACACTTGGTACCTGAAAGCACTATTAAATTGCATCTCAAAAATATGTGGATGGAATATTTTGAGAGTAAATCTTTGGTGGGAAAAGCACAATTGTTTGCAAAGTTATTCAAGAAAAAAAAAATGACTCCGATTTTGGAATTGTTGGGTATTGATAATAGGAAAGTTGGAGGAGGTAAAGTAAAAGAGACAATAATTCAAAATTTACAAGATGCACTGAATGTTGTTAACAAGGCAGATCATAAAGGACCAGATTCAAATGCAGCTAGAAGAGCCTTGATGACTATGATAACTAGTAAGAAATTGACACATAGAAATCAAGTTCGAGCAATTTCTGATTTACTCAACGTATCTCGAAGAACTATACAGAGATATATTAGGAAGAGAAATATGTTGGATATGAATATTGAAAAGAATTGGGTACAGATTTGTAGACTTCCCCGTAAAGACAGAATTTTTGAAGATGTAAGAAGACGGGTCATTGATTTTTGGACCAACCACTCTCGCGTTTCTTCCAATAGAAGGGACACTATACAAATGGACAATGAAGAGACCGGTATGAAGATTTCACATCCAAAATATTTTGTCGATACTACACAAAGTGAATTGTTTGAAGCATTCAAACATGAATTTTCAGATGTGAAAATATGTCAGAGAATGTTTGAGATGTTGCGCCCTTGCTTCGTACGCATAAATAAGGTTCGTGAAACATGTTGTTGTCGAAATCATGTTGAGTTTCACTTATACTTGCAATCATATAAAAAGGTTACGACAATACTTAATCTAGGTATGGTTACTGGAAGTACAACAGAATTTGTAAAGTCCATTTTATGTGATAAATCAGAAGATTCAGATGAATTTAATGTCCAGTGTATAAAAAATGAATGCAATAATTGTGGAAATTTGCAGCAATTTCCTTTACAATTTGATAATATTGATGTTACAACACCAGTCCAATGGAAGAGATTTGAATATGAGATATACCAAACGAAGACAGGAGGTGAATAAAAAAAAATTACATTAAAAGAGAGTGAATTACCGTACCTTCAGTTCATGGACAGATTTCGATCTATGATTTATCCACATATCCAACATTGTCATGGTGCACGATGGCAAGCTAAACAGTTTCGTGATTCCAAAAATTGTTTCCCACTTGGTTGTATTCTTTCAATTGTAGATTTTGCGGAGAACTATACATTTTCCCCTCAAAAGGAGCTCCAAAGTCAATATTATCATTCTGATCAAGTTGCAATATTTGTGCATGTGACCTATAGACATGCACAATACGATTTGGATGGGATAGAATCTGGTATAGATCAAAATGAATGCATTATCATCAAGGAGGTTCATTTCTATATTAGTGATGACAAGGTTCATGATAGGAGCTATGTGGCTCATTGTTTCAACATGTTTTTCAACAATCTTGCAAGTCGTGGGATAAATGCTTCACAACATTGGATCTGGTCTGATGGGTGTGCAGGTAAGTACGTACATGCATTATAAATTTTATTTTAATTTTTTTTTTGAGCATTTCTAGATATATTTATGTGTCACATTTAAATACATTTTTGTATTTATTTGAATTGTAGGTCAATTTAAGTCTGCAAAAGCTTTTAATTGGTTAGCCATGCAACATGCTAGACACAATGTTAAGTTTGTTTGAAACTTCTTTGAAAGTGGACATGGAAAAGGAGAACATGATGGAGTAGGAGCATGTGTGAAGCGTGCACTCCGACAACATGAACTTCAAGGTATGTGTACATACATTTGATATTCAACTTGTTTACTTGACTAGACTATTTAAAACTTTACATTACATGTACACATGTATATATATAACTAAATTGTTAAAAATATATCTCTCTAGGTAACATGATAGAGAATTCAAAGAAGATTGTTGAATGGTGTCAAAATCATTTCGCTACTCGAGACACAAAATACAACAAACGTTACTTTTGGGAAGTGATAGGTATTTATTTAATTTACTTTTATTTTTCAAACTCAAATTCATGAAACTACATATATAGGTATGTCATGTATGTGTGTTTTAACTTGTTGTGTATATATATATATATATATATATATATATATATATATATATATAATGCATTTCACATTTTTGATGATTTCAAACTGAGATCTATATATCAATCCATCCAATCCAGATATCGATCGATCGAATCCCTACAATTGTCAATCAATTGTTGGAATTAGAAGTTTGCATCAAGTGATGACTACGGGACAACACAAGCCTCCACTGATTCAACTAAGAGATAAATCATGCTTTTGTGAAGATTGTCTTAACAACAACACAATGAGTCAATGTGTTAATATTGCAAATGGATATGTTTCAATATGGGATCATTAAGTGTTAATTAGAATGCCTCCTTATGAAGATGATGACAATGTCATAGACATCCATGATCCTATATATTTAGCTGACTATGAACGTGTTTCTGATTTAGTTGTTACAGGTGCGTATTTTTTATTTTTAGGTATATTTACATGATATATATATATATATATATATATATATATATATATATATATATAATACATGAACTTGAGGTTTAAATTTAACATTTACTTGTACACATAAATATAAATTGTGTAGGTGATATTTTTGCTGTGGTTGCGGATCCTGAGAATATAGAAGGTGTAGATTATTATCTACTAAGATGCACCAAGGAAAAACACAAGTTGCTTGAAGAAGTTGTTGATGGTGATGGACAAAAATATCCAACTGGTTCAGTTGTTATTAAAGGCACCTATTATCAACAAGATAAGATTGAAAAAAATGGAATTAAATTTGTTGAATACATGCATGGAGAGAGAGTTCTACATTATAGTCACTTGGTTATAGCGATGAAATTGCAGTTTGAAACTGTGTCAAAAAAAGGGTCAAGTAAAAACCCAAAGTAGAAGTTGCCTATTGAAGAGCATGAAAAACTTTTGGAGATAATAAAGGATAGAGAGGATCTAGACTACATGTATCAGGAGCTTTAGGTTTAAGGATTTTAATTTTTACATACTTAATTTAAATCCTATTTGAAACTTCTATGTAGACTTTAAATTTGATTTGAAATTTATGATTAGATTGAATTTATGGATCAAGATTAAACCTGAATTGAATTTTAATTGATGAAAGTTATCTCTCTCTCTCTCTCTCTCTCTCTCTCTCTCTCTCCCCTTCCCCTTCCCCCCTCTCTCTCTCTCTCTCTCTTAGAACTAGAACTTTCAATTTACTTTCTACTTGAATTTTAATTTCAATTTATTCATTAGATTGATTAGATAAATATTAGATAGGTCTATATTTCTATTTTTTGTTTAGATTGATTAAATGTAGGTCTATATTTGAATTGAAATTAGATTGATTCTTTTTTCAATTGATTAGAATAGATTGATTTCTTGAATTGCATACCTTTCTAGTCTAGATAAATTTCTATTTATTGATTAGATTGATTAGATAGGTAAATTGAATTTTAATTGATTGGATAGAACTTTCAATTTACTTTCTACTTGAATTTTAATTTCAATTTATCAGATTAGATTGATTAGATAAATATTAGATAGGTCTATATTTCTATTTTTTGTTTAGATTGATTAGATAGGTCATGGCTTAAGGGCTTAAGGGGTCATGGCTTAAGGGCCAAATGGGTTAAGGGCTTAAGGGGTCATGTGAGGTCATATTAGGTCATATTAAGGGCTTATTAGGTCATATTAGGTCATGTTTGGTCTTTAAGGGGTCATGTGAGGTCAAATTAGGTCTTAAAAGGGATCATTTTAGGTCTTAAGGGGTCATGTTAGGTCATGTTAGATCTTATTTTAGGTCTTGAGGGGTCATGTTAGATCATTTTAGGTCTCATTTTAGGTCTTAAGGGGTCATGTTAGATCATTTTAGGTCTTAAGGTGTCATGTTAGGTCTTATTAGTTCATAGTAGGACTTATTAGGTCATGTTAGCTCATATTAGGTCATATTAGGTCTTATTAGGTCATGTTAGGTCATATTAGGTCATGTTTGGTCCTTAAGGGCTCATGTGAGGTAAAATTAGGTCTTAAGTGATCATTTTAGGTCTTAAGGGGTCTTTTAGGTCATGTTAGGTCTTAAGGGGTCTTATTAGGTCATGTGAGGTCATGTTAGGTCTTAAGGGATCTTTTAGGTCATGTGAGGTCATATTAGGTCTTAAGGGGTCTTTTAGGTCATGTTAGGACATGTTAGGTCATATTAGGTCTTTTAGGTCTTATAAGGTCTTGAGGGGTCATGGCTTAAGGGGTTAAGGGCTTAAGGGGTCATGGCTTAAGGGTCATGTTCGGTCCTTAAGGGCTTAAGGGGTCATGTGAGGTCATGCTAGGTCTTATTAGGTCATATTAGGTCATGTTTGGTCTTTAAGGGGTCATGTGAGGTCAAATTAGGTCTTAAGGGATCATTTTAGGTCTTAAGGGGTCATGTTAGGTCATGTTAGGTCTTATTTTAGGTCTTAAGGGGTCATGTTAGATCATTTTAGGTCTCATTTTAGGTCTTAAGGGGTCATCTTAGGTCTTATTAGTTCATAGTAGGACTTATTAGGTCATGTTAGCTCATATTAGGTCATATTAGGTCTTATTAGGTCATGTTAGGTCATATTAGGTCATGTTTGGTCCTTAAGGGCTCATGTGAGGTAAAATTAGGTCTTAAGTGATCATTTTAGGTCTTAAGGGGTCTTTTAGGTCATGTTAGGTCTTAAGGGGTCTTATTAGGTCATGTGAGGTCATGTTAGGTCTTAAGAGGTCTTTTAGGTCATGTGAGGTCATATTAGGTCTTAAGGGGTCTTTTAGGTCATGTTAGGACATGTTAGGTCATATTAGGTCTTTTAGGTCTTATAAGGTCTTGAGGGGTCATGGCTTAAGGGGTTAAGGGCTTAAGGGGTCATGGCTTAAGGGGTTAGGGCTTAAGGGCTTAAGGGGTCATGGCTTAAGGGTCATGTTCGGTCCTTAAGGGCTTAAGGGGTCATGTGAGGTCATGTTAGGTCATGCTAGGTCTTATTAGGTCATATTAGGTCATGTTTGGTCTTTAAGGGGTCATGTGAGGTCAAATTAGGTCTTAAACGGGATCATTTTAGGTCTTAAGGGGTCATGTTAGGTCATGTTAGGTCTTATTTTAGGTCTTAAGGGGTCATGTTAGATCATTTTAGGTCTCATTTTAGGTCTTAAGGGGTCATGTTAGATCATTTTAGGTCTTAAGGGGTCATGTTAGGTCTTATTAGTTCATATTAGGACTTATTAGGTCATGTTAGCTCATATTAGGTCATATTAGGTCTTATTAGGTCATGTTAGGTCATATTAGGTCATGTTTGGTCCTTAAGGGCTCATGTGAGGTAAAATTAGGTCTTAAGTGATCATTTTAGGTCTTAAGGGGTCTTTTAGGTCATGTTAGGTCTTAAGGGGTCTTATTAGGTCATGTGATGTCATGTTAGGTCTTAAGGGGTCTTTTAGGTCATGTGAGGTCATATTAGGTCTTAAGGGGTCTTTTAGGTCATGTTAGGTCATATTAGGTCTTAAGGGATCTTTTAGGTCATGTTAGTTCATGTTAGGTCTTATTAGGTCATGTTAGGTCATGTTAGGTCATATTAGGTCTTATTAGGTCATATTAGGTCATGTTAGGTCATGTTAGGTCATGTTTGGTCCTTAAGGGGTCATGTGAGGTCAAATCAGGTCTTAAGGGATCATTTTAGGTCTTAAGGGGTCATGTTAGGTCTTATTAGGTCATATTAGGTCATGTTAGGTCTTAAGGGGTCTCATTAGGTCATGTGAGGTCATGTTAGGTCTTAAGGGGTCTTTTAGGTCATGTGAGGTCATATTAGGTCTTAAGGGGTCTTTTATGTCATGTTAGGTTATATTAGGTCTTAAGGGATCTTTTAGGTCATGTTAGTTCATGTTAGTTCATATTAGGTCTTATTAGGTCATATTAGGTCATGTTAGGTCTTAAGGGCTTAAGGGCTTAAGGGCTTAAGGGCTTAAGGGATCATGGCTTAAGGGGTTAGGGCTCAAGGGCTTAAGGGCTTAAGGGGTCTTTTAGGTCATGTTAGGTCTTATTAGGTCTTAAGGGATCATTTTAGGTCTTAAGGGCTTAAGGGCTTAAGGGATTAGGGTCTTAAGGGGTCATGTTAGATCATTTTAGGGCTTAAGGGCTTAAGGGGTCATGGCTTAAGGGGTTAGGGCTTAAGGGATTAAGGGGTCTTTTAGGTCATGTTAGGTCTTAAGGGGTCTTATTACGTCATGTGAGGTCAAATTAGGTCTTAAGGTCATGTTAGGTCATTTTAGGTCTTAAGGGGTCATGTTAGGTACTTAAGGGCTGAAGGGGTCATGCTAGGGGTTAAGGGGTCATGTTAGATCATTTTCGGTCTTAAGGGGTCATGAGAGATACTTAAGGGCATAGAAGATTAATGTTGATTAAAGATTGAACATTGAAATTAAAGATTAATTTTAAAGTTAGATTTTAAAGATTGATTTAAAAACTCTCAATTCATTAAAGATTTTAAAGATTGATTTAAACTTTCAACTCATTAAAGATTTTTTAGTAAGATTGATTAATTAATTTTCAATTAATTGATCTAGATAAGGCTTAAGGGTGCATAATAGGGCTTAAGGGGTTTACCTATAGATTGAATTTCTAAGATTGATTAAAAAGATTGAACATTGAAATTAAAGATTAATTATAAAGTTAGATTTTAAAGATTGATTTAAATTTCATTGATATAAAAAGATTATAAAGTGAGCTCATATTAGGCCATGCTAGGTCATATTAAAGATTGAACATTGAAATTAAAGATTAATTTTAAAGTTAGATTTTTAAAGATTGATTTAAAACCTCTCAATTCATTAAAGATTTTAAAGATTGATTTAAACTTTCAACTCATTAAAGATTTTTTAGTAAGATTGATTAATTAATTTTCAATTAATTGATCTAGATAAGGCTTAAGGGTGCATAATAGGGCTTAAGGGGTTTACCTATAGATTGAATTTCTAAGATTGATTAAAAAGATTGAACATTGAAATTAAAGATTAATTATAAAGTTAGATTTTAAAGATTGATTTAAACTTTCAATTGATATAAAAAGATTATAAAGTGAGCTCATATTAGGCCATGCTAGGTCATATTAAAGATTGAACATTGAAATTAAAGATTAATTTTAAAGTTAGATTTTAAAGATTGATTTAAAAACTCTCAATTCATTAAAGATTTTTAAAGATTGATTTAAAACTTTCAACTCATTAAAGATTTTTTAGTAAGATTGATTAATTAATTTTCAATTAATTGATCTAGATAAGGGCTTAAGGGTGCATAATAGGGCTTAAGGGGTTTACCTATAGATTGAATTTCTAAGATTGATTAAAAAGATTGAACATTGAAATTAAAGATTAATTATAAAGTTAGATTTTAAAGATTGATTTAAACTTTCAATTGATATAAAAAGATTATAAAGTGAGCTCATATTAGGCCATGCTAGGTCATATTAAAGATTGAACATTGAAATTAAAGATTAATTTTAAAGTTAGATTTTAAAGATTGATTTAAAAACTCTCAATTCATTAAAGATTTTAAAGATTGATTTAAACTTTCAACTCATTAAAGATTTTTTAGTAAGATTGATTAATTAATTTTCAATTAATTGATCTAGATAAGGCTTAAGGGTGCATAATAGGGCTTAAGGGGTTTACCTATAGATTGAATTTCTAAGATTGATTAAAAAGATTGAACATTGAAATTAAAGATTAATTATAAAGTTAGATTTTAAAGATTGATTATAAACTTACAATTGATATAAAAAGATTTTTTAGTAAGATTGATTAATTAGATTGATGAAAGATTGAACATAAATTAAATATTAATTTTAAAGATCAATTAATTTTTGGCTTCAATTACAAAATCTGGAAACATGTATCAATGTACAAATAGATCAATATATATATATATATATATATATATATATATATATATATATATATATATATATATATATATATATATTATATATATATATATATATATAAATGTCTATATAGTGCAAAATCCAAACATGTGTCAATGTACAAATAGATCAATATACAAAACATGCACCTACATATCAATGTAAATGTACACACACACACACATATATATATATATCTCAAAAATCAAACATGTACATCAATGTTTAAGTGTCTATACATATATATCACAAAATCCAAACATGTATCAATGAACACATCAACTACGTTGATGATCACCATCACGTGCTAGATGTGCGGGCCTGTGTGGATCCTCGTCCTGCTGGACCTGAGTCTGTAAATGTAAATATAATGTTACATATATATATATATATATATATATATATATATATATATATATATATATATATATATATATATATATATATATATATATATATATATATATATATATATATATATATATATATATAAGAACTTGAAATGTAAATAAATTTTATAAAATTTTAATTTTTAATTTATTTCAAGTGTACCTCTGTATCATGATGAATCGGATCAGCAGGCTCCTCTAAATCTCCATATGCAGCACCTGTCTCAATGTCCTGTACCACATTTAAATACATTTAAATTTAAATATAGAACTATATGTACACATGTATATCTATATAAATTGAAATTAAATCCAGATTCTTGTACCTGCTGTAATGCACGTCCAAGGTCGGATAACTCAGAAGAGTGCAAGGACATTGCATCAGGATCAATGGCGTCGTCCATAAGCAAATTTGAGAATCTACTATGAACTCATGAGGTCGTAGCCTGTGTCTGCTGTGTGGGAGCCTGTGTATGCTGTGTGCGAGCCTGTGTATGATGTGGAGGCGGTGTAAGATCATCCACACTCTGTCTAGAGGAACCTGCCTCTGCATCTGAGCTCTGACCTCGACTGTTGCCTGTGGAGGATCTACAACACTGTCCTCCTCCAATGAAAGTAGGTAAATCACGTGGCTCAATCCCATGCAATGTAGAAATCCTCTGGTAAGCAGCCAGGAGATCACTCACTAACATACCACTAATCTCACGCACGCGATCCTCAGGTAGTCGTCCTATCTCATCTGGAGTAGGAAGATCAAATCTGATGTATGGGTCATAAAATGGACTAGATGGTGATACACCTGCACTCGTCCGTGATCGAAGCATGTACCTACCCACACGATCAGATGAAAATTGCTCAACCTGAGTCGCAATGGTGGCAATGCTAGAATACATATCTAAACGTGTGTCCTCAGCTGCAACCTGCCCAGCTCCAGTGTAGGCCTCCAAACCTTTTGGAAGAACCAAAAGGTTTTGACCCACCAATGCCCTCTTACTAGGGGGCTGTGGTATATCGGGTCGTCTACACTTATCCTAATATCTCCCCCGACCCTGACCAGCATGTGGAGGTAGATCTGTGTAGTCAACATCATAGCCCAAATGAAACTCTGCAAACAATTGTTTGCAGAAATATAGTGGCACCTCATCCTTTTGGGGCCACATATGATGTGCTGATAACCATCTAGGATATATAAAAGGGGCCACTATGTCATCTGTACAAAAAGTGACCCTATATGCTCGAACCACCCTCTTATTGATGTAATGGGTGCCAAACATGTTCTTCACCTGAGTGACTGAGACATCTGAATCAACTGTCCTCCAACCTACTGTCCCTATGACAGTGCTAGATAGGCTATGATAAAAAACATCAATCGATACATCATCATATGGATTGTATGATTCAACCTTTTGAATCATACTCATGAGCTCAGTGCGTATAGCTGTCAATTTCTCCCTATTAGGGAGAGTAGTACTATTCTGCAGTGTTCGCTCTAATGCAGTCAGAGCAGCCTGCATCCTAGAGATAGTCTCATCTCTACGACTATCTCTAGCATGTGGGGCTTGGGTACTATTACGGTCTGAGGGAGCTCGTGATCCATGACTATCATGGACACTCTGATCTGAACCACTAGAAGCCATGAGTGATATGCACACAAAGGTAATATATATCTAGATCTAGATATAGATAAAATATGCTCGCTGCAAGTAGGCACATGTGCACATATACATACATCCAAATGTTAGAAAATCAATTGATAAATATATATATATATATATATATATATATATATCTATAAATTAATTTAAATAAATTAAAAATATCTAACTTTCAATTTGTACATGTGTTGTACAATACTTCAAGTAAACATGAAAACATTTTAAAAACTTCAAACAAACACACACGAACTAATTTTCAAATGCATTTTTACATAATATAAATTATATTATATTAAATTAAACATTTAAATTCATGCATTTACATATGCACATGTGTAATATTTTTAAATATTTAAAAACATAATTTAAACTTGAAGGCATTTACACATGTATTCAATCATGGTAGTAGAACTAATTCATGTGCACGCATATTTACTAATTTGAATGCATATTTACATGTACATATTTACTTTACACACATGACAAAAATTAATTTGTACAAATTTCCATAACTAGAGAGGGAAAAACATTATATTGAAATTAAATACTAAAAGAAATGGTGAAAATGTATAATAATTTGGAAAGGGGTTCATGGGTCTTAAGAGTCGTAAGAGTCTTAATTAGGTTGAAAGTAACCTGGTCTTATGGGTCTTATGAGCTCGTCTTAAGGGTCTTATGAGATCGTCTTATGGTTCTTAACCTGGTCTTAAATGAGCTCATCTTAAGGGTCTTATGAGCTTGTCTTAAGGGTCCTATTGGGTATTAACCTTCTCTTAGAGGGACTTTGTAATGTTTGACTGTGTGATGATTACCACAATGTGTTATGGAACTTTCATAGGAAAATACTTTATCCTAAGTTTTAGATAGTATCAAAACCTTAGTTTGGTAACTTTAGGCAACTAAAAATAAAGATGACCTTATAATTAAGGTATCCTAGATATAATAAGAGTTAGGGCTTTATTCATTTTGATAAATAGGAATTTTCTTAGCAAAGGATGAAAATAATAGTTTTGATAATATCTAGCACTATACTTATTTAGACTAAAAAAAATGCATAGGGGAGTTTGATCATCCACGGGCCATGACAAATAGAATAAGGAAATATGACAATCTAGACCATGACTAAGATTAAAGAGAACTAATTGAATTGATTAAATAATATTGGCACTAGACAAAAATGTTTAATTACTCAATCTACTAACAATAATAAATCAATACAAAAGAAAAGTGTTAAGAGTTCAATGATAGCAAAGTTTTCAAACAAACAATACTATTTCAAATCAATTTAGTTGGCTACCTTGGCTTTATAGAAAGTTATATGATATTGATGGTATAGTTTTCTTGTGGCTTGATAATAATTAAATGATTAATTTTGTATTACAAAGTGTGATAAGTTAAAACACATTAGTATGCAAATGTTATCTAATAATTGTTATCAGATAACTATATAATTCTTAGGATTTACTATGACATCTTTCTTCATATTGCCTTTCCTGTCTCACAACTATAGGTCTTATAAAGATGAATGCCAATATCATGGTCCAACTCTAAAATATCAAAAAGAAAGTAATGCAATTTCAAAGATATATACTAAATATTTGGGCTAAATCAAAGAGTGTTACAATGGATAATGATACTTTATTTCAACATTTTTGTGACTATTATGTGTTTTGGTTATGCTAGTCTATTTTGTTTCTTTCCATTTATTGATATAGCATCTAGTCATTATTAAACTACTTTGTTCAATATTAAAAAACATGACAACTTAAAACTTAAGGATTAATTTATCAGGAGTCAACAATGAAATAAAATAAAAGTGCATGCTATAAAGAAAAGTTGTTTTAATATATAACTTGATCTAATGGCATGAAAACAATATAACTCGAACAATGATGATTATTGAATGCATAAGGTAAGTTGCTTACTACACTGTTTAGTCATTTAACCTAGGTAGCGGTTGCACTTGTCCTTGTCACTTGGGTCCTATTGGGTCTTAAGGGTCACATTAGGTCTTAAAGGTTTTAATTAGGTCTTATTGAGCCAAGTAAGGGTGAAATATTTTGACCTATTAAGTTCTATTAGGTCTTAAGTGGTCCTATTAGGTCTTAAGGGTCCTAATAGGTCATATTTAGTGGATGTTAAGTCTTGAAAGTGTTCCTATTAGGTCAGTAAGAGTAGATAGTTCATTATGTTTTAATTTTGATATTATTAAGTTAAATATTGGATCTTATAATTACATCCATCCTATTAGGTTTTAATGGTCTTATTAAATGTCTCAAGGGTAGGTGGACTATTTCATGTTTTTAAACATTCCAGTTTACATTTTACTTAAATTATATATGTTTTCTATGTTTAAGTTTTATTTGTTAATTTTGTACATTTTTAAAAGTAAATACAATACATATTAAGAAAAGACTTTTTTTTACATATGAATATTAAAAAAATAATTAAAAAATATTTAAACAACATATATACATAAAAAATAACTAAAAAACACAAACAAAAAAAATTTAAAAAAATTAAAAAAATCTAACTCTGACTCGGCCGAGTTGCACTATCACTCTTTAGCCGCTTTCCTTAGCCCCTCACTGTTCAAATGAGGGGCTAAAACCATTGAGCGGGCTATTAGTAGTGCCTCGTAGACTCGGCCGAGTCCTATTCGGCCGAGTAGGACTCGGCCGAGTCTCCGCGGCCACGTAGGTGCCACTCGGTGCCCCGTGGCACCTCCCCTTTTTCGGCCGAGTAGGACTCGGCCGAGTTAGTCGGGTTAGCCAAAAGGGTGACACCCGATTGTGCTTTTACCCTAATAATTACTTACCGAATTCAAAATTTGACAACAATTATATCAATAGAAAGCTGATAATCTCCTTAAGATACCCTTTTTGTTTTATCAAATTCGGGTGAAAAAAAAGTTGTCAGCTACATTGTCAAAGTCTGGAACTTAGAGAAACAGGGGAAAAACACGTATTTGAGACATTTCAATAGTTGACCATGTAGGTTTGGTGCACAAAACAATACCAAGCCTAATTGGGTACCCGATATTTTCCCGAACATGATGCACAATTTTGAATTTTCACTTTGCCTCCACTTTCTCCCTCCCATTTCTCCATCCTTCATAAACATATATATATTAGATATATTAAATATTATATAATATCAATTATATATTAAATGTTATATAATATATATTTTACATTGAATATTATTTAATATATATTAATATTTAAAACTATATATTAGATTATATATTATATATATTAAATATTATATATAATATACATGTTACTTTAAATATTATTTAATTATATATAAATATCAAAAACTATATATTAGATTATATATTATATATTAAATATTATATAATATACATTTTACATTTTAAATATTATTTAATATGATTCTGAGCACGAGCATGAGTCCCTACAGGGGCATAGTTGTTCCTTTTACAGGCACCGAAAACCCTAACTATGTAGAAATGGAGGCTTTGAAGAATAGTTCATTAGAGGCAGATTATAGAAGTAGAGGGCAAGAGAATCACTTTATTTCCACCGCCTGTGGCTGTGAAATGGTATCTTTCCCTGCTTTTTCAATCGGAATGCTAAATTGCAAAGGTTCTCGAAATAGATTCTAGTCACCAGACAATTGTACCACGCCTGTTGATAATCCGGCAGCTCAACAGAGTCATTGGGAGGTTAAACAAGAACAGCCAGACAGACCTTTGAACCGGTCGAAGATTATGGAGAGCGGGGAAGGGTTTGGTAAAATGAGCAGTTGTACTGGAAATTATACAGGTGCCGTAGAACTGACCGCATTAATAAATTTAAAGAAGAGATCAGCGACGGCGCGACATTATGAGGAAAGCCTTATCGTTTCGATGGTGCTGCCCTGATATTATGAAGAATGTCTTGCCACTTCAATGCCAGCACCACCTATGTCTCAGACTTTTGCCATTGCTTCTCATCAGTACTCTAAGATATGGCAGGGATTGCGGGCTTTTGCATAGCATAGTCCATCATAAATTCTCTATAAATCATCATGCGTTCCAGTATTCTGTGCATTTCTGAATGACTTACTCGAAGAATTTAATTTTTACCGCAATTTTGGATCCATGGATTGTCATTTTGCACTCGGAGAGAAGCTGCGGATTGCAAGAATTTGATAAATTTGGTTTATCTCATTTTCTTTCTCTGCCATTTCTGAGTAATACGATTTTGTTTTTGTCCGTCTTAAATGATTTCGCCTGAAGTTAATGAATTTTTTTAGATGATTTTGTTTGAAGTTTTAATGAAATTTCTTCCATGGATGGTAATGAAATCTCTTCCATGAATGCTGATAAGATGTTTAAATTCAGAGTTAATAAATTCTATAACTTGAATGTTCTTTGTTGTAGAAGGTTATTTTCATGGTTTGTGATTCATGCAATTCCTTAATAGTGTCATTCTTAAAAGAATTCATAACTAGATTTTACATAGCCAATTTTCTTCATGATCGTTGCAATATTTTCTCCTCCACTGAACATTTTGTAATCAGTTGATATACAATTACATTTTTCTCTTCGCCAATTCAGTGGGCTTGCGATTGAGCCTGTAGATCCACAAAAGGGTTGAAATCTGGATCTGGTGGAAGAGTAGTATTAGCAAGAAGTCATTCACTAACATCTCATTTGGGTCATGGGGACTCCCTTAGGGTCCTAGTATGCCTTATCACGCGTTAGGACCCCTAGGGAGTCCACATGACCCCTTTTGACACATTGGAATGCTCAAGTGTGTCTTAAGGGGTCTTAGGACCCCTTAAGACACACTTGAGCATTCCAATGTGTCAAAAGGGGTCATGGGGACACCGTAGGGGTCCTAGTACACCTTATCACGCATTAGGACCCCTAGGAAGTCCCCATGACCCCTTTTGATACATTGGAATGCTCAAGTGTGTCTTAAGGGGTCCAAGGACCCCTTCGGATACACTTGAGCATTCCAATGTGTCAAAAGGGGTCAGGGGGACTCCCTAGGGGTCATAGTACACCTTATCACGCATTAGGACCCCTAGGAAGCCTCGCTGACCACTTTTGACACAATGGAATGCTCAAGTGTGTCTTAAGGGGTCCTACGACCCCTTTGGACACACTTGAGAGTTCCAATGTGTTAAAAGGGGTCATGGGGACTCCCTCGGGGTACTAAAGCATGATAAGGCATACTAGGACACCCAGGGAGTCCCTATGACCCCTTTTGACACATTGAAATGCACAAGTGTGTCTTAAGGGGTCGTAAAACCCCTTAAGACACACTTGAGCATTCCAATGTGTCAAAAGGGGTCATGGGGACTCCTTAGGGGTCCTAACGCGTGATAAGGCATACTAGGACCCCCAGGGAGTCCCCATGACCCATTTTGACACATTGGAACTCTCAAGTGTGTCTTAAGAGGTCCTAAGACCCCTTAAGACACACTTGAGCATTCCAATGTGTCAAAAGGGGTCACAGGGACTTCCAAGGGGTCCTAACGCGTGATAAGGTGTACTAGGACCCCTAGGGAATCCCCATGACCTTGTTTGACACATTAGAACGCTCAAGTGTGTCTTAAGGGGTCTTACGACCCCTTCGGACACACTTGAGCATTCCAAAGTGTCAAAAGGGGTCATGGGGAAACCCTAGGGGTCCTAGTATGCCTTATCACATGTTAGGACCCCTAGGAAGTCCGCATGACCCCTTTTGACACATTGGAATGCTCAAGTGTGTCTTAACGGGTCCTAGGACCCCTTCGAACACACTTGAGCATTCCAATGTGTCAAAAGGGGTCATGGGGACTCCCTAAGGGTCATAACGCTTGATAAGGCATACTAGGACCCCTAGGGAGTCCCCATGACCCCTTTTGACACATTGGAATGCTCAAGTGCATCTTAAGGGGTCTTAGGATCCCTTCGAACACACTTGAGTGTTCCAAAGTGTCAAAAAGGGTCATGGGGACTCCCTAGGGGTCCTAGTATGTCTTATCATGTGTTAGGACCCCTAGGAAGTCCCCATGACCCCTTTTGACACATTGGAATGCTTAAGTGTGTCTTAAGGGGTCATAAGACCCCTTCGGACACACTTGAGCATTCTAATGTGTCAAAAGAGGTCATGGGGACTCCCTAGGGGTTCTAACGCATGATAAGGCATACTAGGACCCCTAGGGAGTCCCCATGACCCTTTTTGACACAGTGGAATGCTCAAGTGTTTTTGAAGGGGTCTTAGGACCCCTTAAGACACACTTGAGCATTCCAATGTGTCAAAAGGGGTAATGGGGACTCCCTAGAGGTCCTAACATGTGATAAGGCATACTAGGACCCCAAGGAAGTTCCCATGACCCCTTTTGACACATTGGAATGCTCAAGTGTGTCTTAAGGGGTCGTAGGACCCCTTAAGACACACTTGAGCATTCCAATGTGTCAAAAGGGGTCATGGGGACTCCCTAGGGGTCCTAGTATTCCTTATCACACGTTAGGACCCCTAGGGAGTCCCCATGACCCCTTTTGACACATTGGAATGCTCAAGTGTGTCTAAAGGTGTCCTAGGACCTCTTAAAACACACTTGAGCATTCCAATGTGTCAAAAGGGGTCATGGGGACTTCCTAGGGGTCCTAGTAAGCCTTATCATGCGTTAGGACCCCTAGGGAGTCCCCATGACCCCTTTTCACACTTTGGAACACTCAAGTGTGTCGGAAGGGGTCCTAAGACCCCATAAGACACACTTGAGCCTTCCAATGTGTCAAAAGGGGTCATGGGGACTCCCTAGGGGTCCTAGTATGCCTTATCATGCATTACGACCCCTAGGAAGTCCCCATGACCCCTTTTGACACTTTGGAATGCTCAAGTGTGTCTGAAGGGGTCTTAAGACCCCTTAAGACACACTTGAGCATTTCAATGTGTCAAAAGGGGTCATGAGGACTCCCTAGGGTTCCTAGTACACCTTATCATGCGTTAGGACCCCTAGGGAGTCTCCATGACCCCTTTTGACACATTGGAACGCTCAAGTGTGTTTGAAGGGCTCCTAAGACCGCTTAAGACACACTTGAGCATTCCAATGTGTCAAAAGGGGTCATGGGGACTCCGTAGGGTTCCTACTATGACTTATCACACATTTGGACCCCTAGGGAGTAAGTGTGTCTTAAGTGTGTCTTGAGTGTTCCAATGTGTCAAAAGGGGTCATGAGGACTCCCTAGGGGTCCTAGTACGCCTTATCACGTGTTAGGCCACGAGGGAGTCCCCATGACCCCTTTTGACACATTGGAATGCTCAAGTGTGTGTTAAGGGGTCGTAGGACACCTTAAGACACATTTGAGCATTCCAATGTGTCAAAAGGGGACCTCTTAAGACACACCTGAGCGTTCCAATGTGTCAAAAGGGGTCACGGGGGCTCCATAGGGGTCCTAGTACGCCTTATCAGGTGTTAGGACCTCTAGGGAGTCCCCGTGACCCCTTTTGACACATTGGAACGCTCAAGTGTGTCTTAAGTGGTCCTAAGACCCCTTCGGACACACTTGAGCATTCCAATGTGTCAAAAGGGGTCATGGGGACTTCCTAGGGGTCCTAACGCATGATAAGGTGTACTACGACCCTTAGGGAGTCCACGTGACCCCTTTTGACACATTGGAATGCTCAAGTGTGTCTTAAGTAGGACCCCTTAAGACAAAATTGAGCATTCCAATGCGTCAAAAAGGGTCATGGGGACTCCCTAGGGGTCCTAGTATGCCTTATCACGCGTTAGGACCCCTAGGAAGTCCCCATGACCCCTTTTGACACTTTGGAATGCTCAAGTGTGTCTTAAGGGGTCCTAGGACCCCTTAAGACACACTTGAGCATTCCAAAGTGTCAAAAGGGGTCATGGGGACTTCCTAGGGGTCCTAACGCGTGATAAGGCATACTAGGACCCCTAGGGAGTCCCCATGACCCCTTTTGACACATTGGAACGCTCAATTATGTCTTAAGGGGTCCGCTCAAGTGTGTCTTAAGGGGTCGTAGGACCCCTTAAGACACACTTGAGCATTCTAATGTGTCAACAGGGGTCATGGGGACTCCTTAGGGGTCCTAACGCATGATAAGGCGTACTAGGACCCCTAGGGAGTCCCCATGACCCCTTTTGACACATTGGAATGCTCAAGTGTGTCGGAAGGGGTCTTAGGACCCCTTAAGACACCCTTGAGTGTTCCAATGTGTCAAAAGGGGTCACAGGGACTCCCTAGGGGTCCTAACGCGTGATATGGTGTACTAGGACCCCTAGGGAGTCTCTGTGACCCCTTTTGACACATTGGAATGCTCAAGTGTGTCTTAAGGGGTCCTAAGACCCCTTAAGACACACTTGAGCATTCCAATGTGTCAAAAGGGGTCACGAGGACTCCCTAGGGTACCTAACGTGTGATAAGGCGTACTAGGAGCCCTAGGGAGTCCACATATCTTTTTTGCCTCTTAACCATGTCCATTGATTTTGCCTCTTGAGAATCTTGAGCACATGGATCAACCAAGATTTAGTTTCCACCTTTGATAATTCTTTTTTGCCTCTTAATCTTGACCGTTTGTTGATTTCTAAAATCTTTTAAATGAGGCTGTCTCCTCATTCTTAATCACTCATCTTTTCCATCTCTTGCAAATAATCCATGTTTTTCAAGATCCATCTTTTGCATGATTTATCTTTTGCATAATTCATCTCTTGCATTATTATTCTCTTGGAGTCTTGGCATCTTAGATCTTGGAATCTTGGAGCTTCTCAATCTTGGCATTTTGGAGCTATGGTATTCTTAGATCTCTCATATTGAAATATTACATCATCATTTCATTTTTATTCTTGCATCATAGCTTAGTTTCATTATTATTGCATTTTTAATCTAGTTTCCTTCATGCTATAGATTAGCTCACATAGTTTAATTAGCAAGGATTTGTAATACTTCTATTTTTTATTTTTATAGCTTAGCTTGCATCTTCATTATAGCATAGTATTGCATTGCATTCTCATTTAGATTTCTTGTGGATATTGGCATTCTTGCCCTTTTCTTCATTGAATCTCCCATTGCATGGTTTACTAGCAAGGTTATAGGTTTAATAGCTCTAGCTGAGAGCAAACTTAAAATACCCTTGCACTCCATGCCTAGGGAGCTCTAGGTCGCTTTCTCAAGGTTTCCCTCTCATGGATTCCCTTGGATATAATGACTTAGAGAAGTGCACTTTTTAGAGTACACATTTTTTTGGTGCCCACCGTGGGGCAGAGTAGCTTAAATTTGTCCTTTCATTTTTGCATTTCTGTCAATTTTTTGGATTAATTTTGGCTTAGTTTTCCTAACCTCTTGTTGGTCTAACAAGTTGTTTTGAAGGTGCTCTTGCTTTCATGAAAAATGTTTAAAATTGTTTGAGGTACTTTGTTCCATCTCTACAACATTTGGATTTTTGGATTAAAATTGAACCTCTCATGTGTTTGGCTTGAGTGTTTACATGCTTTCATAGAACACATTTCAATTGATGCTCTTAATGGGAAATGAAAGAACATAGATTTTTTTTTACAAGTTTGTGTAAGTGAATGCTTGTGTTTAAACCTTAAGTAATTCTTGGTTCCAATATCAAATATCTCATTGAGTGATTAAGGGCATGGATTCATTCCTTGTTTACATAGGGAGTTAAATGCACCACTTTGTGGACTCACTCTATGTTTTCTTGGAAAGTTAAATATTCCATTGTTCAACCTTTTTTTGTTTGTGAGTAGTATTGATAAGCAACTTTAGAGTACTTTTGATTGATCTTGTTAGTAAATTGGGTGTTGGACTTGCTTATTTCTAATTGCCCCTCATTACTGCCCTTTGGATGCAAGGTCAGCATTCATACATAGGGGAGGGGTCTACTTGAAAAGAGCGTTAAGTGTTCCACAAAGTTCTCCCTTTTATGCTTTCTTGATCTCATTAGTTTTCTAAGGTGTGGACTCACTTTGAGTTTGTGTGAGGAGTTAAATGTTCCACTTTTGGACTCACTTTGAGTTTGTGTGAGGAGTTAAATGTTCCACCTTGTGGACTCACTTCACATTCACTTGAAGAGTTAAATGGTCCACTTTTGGACTCACTTCACATTTACTTGAAGAGTTAAGTGTTCCACCTTTAGTGCTTTAAATACTTTTGATAGTGAATTGCTTACCTTTTTATTTCTAGAAGGCCTACTTGGGGACACACCACCTCAAGGGATGACCTTAACTCCTGTGTTCCGGTGGAGTATAAATAGTGGGTGGTGAATCGAAAGACACCTCTCTTGGAAATTGAGTTTGATATCACTTTTGGCTAAGCCTCAAAGAACTTTATACCTTTGAGAAGTGAAGGAGGAGATTTGGGTTACTGTCTCCCCCCGGCTATGTGATTTTGGATTCTTCTCATCTATGGATTTGGGCCTCACGTACCTTGCGTATATCGAGGACTCCTCTTAGAAAGCCATGTATATCCATGTAGACAGCTTGATAGGATGTTGTTGTGTTCTAAGTGCCTGCTAAAACATTTTCAAGAACATACACAAGTAGAATCTTTAAGGAGTAGAAATACTAAGTCACTATTCTTGTGCATGTGCAAGGTTGCTTTGCCCCTTGCTCATTGTTTGAAGACAATTGCTTGCTTGAACTCCTTGATTGTTGTCTTATGTGCTTGATCAATGATAAAAATTTGTTGATATACTTACTTGATCTTTTAAAATACTTCAAAACTAAGATTTTTATGTTCACTAGTCATAGAGTCGTACGACTCTGGAACAGTGTCGCATCCTATTTTGAGAATTGTTGTGTGACAGTTCACCCCGCTTGCTTGGAAAGTGTCGCCCAGAACCTTTTTGCTGTCTTGTTGCTGTTGCAATCCAGAGATGCTAAACTTGCACTTTAACCTATCATAGAGTGTCATTTCCTATTCTTACCTGAAACTGGTTTGTTATCTGCATGCTTAGACTTGTTATAGACTAGAACAAATGAGCTAAAACTATTGGATTTGAGCTTAACGAATGCTACTCTTGATCACTTGTCGCATCACGGTTACCTCTCTAGCTACTTGCTTATTGAGCTTCTTGCTCGCTGCTCGGCTTTAGTCAATTGATTGTTGTAAGTGCTTGAGCACTTTTGACGAGCCATCTCTCTATTGTTCTACTTTGACAAGTGATCTTTATTAGCTTTACTTATCTTAAATTTGAGAAACTTTGTCTCATTCTATTAGTCAACCAACATCTCTTTTCATGCCGGTTACAACTCGGTCTCAATTTGAGCAGGAGAATCACTCTCTGTTCACTTATACATAGTTACCTTCTCCAACTAGATGTTCAATAGCACCCATTAGCAACAATAGTTCTAGTTCTAACCAATCTGAGGATTCTAAGTCTACCCCATGGTACAAAGGAGGTTTCCTCTTTTTCGCATTCAAGACCCCCAAAAACACAGACAGTGTCTCACTCACTTTGACTGAAAAAGAAAAATTTCAACGCCTGCAAGAACACTTTGAGCGTAAGGATAACCAAGCACGCTTAGACAAAGAACACAATCAACAAAGGATGGATGTTGCTAGGTGCATGGCTTCTAGAGGAATGTCTAATGAGCAACCTGAGACTAGTAACTTTGAGCATCGACCTCTTTTTAATGACAACAATGGCAACAACACGCCACCAAGATCTCCTCCAAGACCCACTTTTGGTATGCCTTCTTCACCTCCTAGGCCTCCTCCCTCTCAGCATGAGGTAGAGGCTAATGATGAGATTTCTAGTGAGGATCTTATGAGATTTGAACAAGATGTGGTCTCCCAACGAATGATGAATAAGCTTTTAGAGCATAATGGCGATCAATATTTTCAATATATGACTTCTATAGGATACAAGCTTCCTCCCAGCTATGATGTCAGACAAATTATCCAACAAAGAGTACCAACTAAATTGGAAGTCCTTCAAGAAGAACTATGTTGGACAAATCAACGCCTTACCCAAATAGCAATAGAAAGAGAGCTTCCAAAGGTCTCTTTTGTAGAATCAATTTGTGCTATTCCTTTTGATAAAAGTCTATACATGGTCCCGTTTCCTAGGGATATTAAGGTTCCCAAATACAACAAGTATGATGGAAATGGTGATCCCCAAGACCATGTGCGTCACTTTTATGCTCTTAGTATGGACTTTCTTCATGAAGACACATTTCTTCTATGATTATTCCCTTGAAGCTTAAGAGGCCAAGCTTTAGAATGGTTTGCGAAATTGACACCACCTCTTAAGACTTTTGATGAGTTGGCTCAGTGATTTACCCAGCATTATTCTTACAACATCCAACAACCTGTCACCATGATAGATCTTGGTAATCTAAGACAACATCAAGGTGAGCCATTTGCAACTTACTTACAACATTGGAGGTCATTGTATTCTCGATATCCTCGTCAGCTACCTAAAAGAGAAAAGATTGACATTTTCATCAACACACTTGTGCCTGAGCTATTTTATGATCTAAGGAAGCAATTGTTCTCCTCCTTCCATGACATGGTTGAAAGTGCATATCAAATTGAGGATGTAGCTATAAGAAAAGGGGACATTGTTATTAATAAAGATGCTAAAGGCAATGGAAAAGACAAGAAAAAACCTTGGAATAAGAACAAGTATGTTGTTACTGATGGGGTCATTGATGCTCCTAAAGTTAAAGAGCCTGCTTTCAATCTCTCCAACGCTATCTATGCAGAAAAACAACAAGAAGATGCCAATGCTCATAGTGCTCCTAAACTTCAATATGCAGATAAGCCTAAGAAGTTATTTCGAAAGTGAGTTTATACCAAGTTGGCAGAACCTTATGATGTGATCCTTAAGACTTTGGTTGACAATGGATATCTTACACTTCCTGATAAACCTGGTAACTATGATCCGCCTATTAGACCTAATTGGTGGAGAGAGGATCATTACTACCATTATCACGAAAACAAGGGACATCTGATAGACAATTGTTTTAAGCTTAAGGATGATATTCAAGACCTCATTGATGACAACACAATTTCTACTGATGGCTTAACTAAAAATTTTGATCACACAGCTTTCAAAGATCCTCTACCTAAGCATGATAAGGGGGAAACCTCTCAAGAACATAAGAAGAATCATGATGCTAAGATCAATTACATGTATCCTTCTAATACACCTGTGATCAACATGGTAGAGCTCGTTGAGAGTGTTTTAATGATGAAGTCTCAAGAGGATAATAAATCCAATCATGGTAAGCCAAAGTTGGTCTTGCAAACACATGGTAGTTCATCTTCCCGAAGTGAGACACTGAATGTTGTTACTAGGGGGCAAGCCAAGATTGTCCTTAAAACTGCGCAAGATCCCAAGCAAGCTTTTCCTTCCAAACAAGCTTCTCCTTCAGCCACCCTTAGCTATGATCTTGTCTAACATTTGCAAAAGACACCAGCACAGATATCTATCCTTGAGTTGCTTCGGTTAACCCCTATGCATAGAGAGATTCTTGATGAGGCTCTACATACAACACGTGTTCCCAATGACATTGATCCAGATCAATTTCAGGCTATGGTCAACCACATTTCATCTCCGCTATCTCTCTCCTTTTCTGTAGAAGATGACATATCTATTGCTCACCTGCATAATCTAGCTTTACACATTGAAGTTCTAGTCTACAATACACGAGTCCACTGAGTCTTGATAGACAATGGTGTAGGGTTAAATATTGTTTCTTTCAATGTCATACAACAGTTAGGTTTGTCAAAATTTGTTGTGGATTCTAAGAAGAAGATTACTATAAAAGCTTACAATGAAGTGGAAAGATCTTCCAAAGGTCTTGTCACACTGCCTGTCCGAGTGGGCCCTATCATGAAAGATATTAGCTTCCAAGTATTGGACATCCCACTCGCATATAACATTCTTTTGGGTCATCCTTGGATCCATGACATGCAAGCTGTTCCTTCCACTTATCATCAGTGCGTCAAATTTCCGTACAATGGCACTGAAGTTATGATTCTTGGAGACCATACTATTGCTATTAATGCTCTTGCTGCTACTAAAAAATTTGTTCCTCACAATGAACCTACTGTTGATCCTAGTACATCTCTAGTTTCTACTAAGAAATCACTTAAGATGATGAACCTTGGTATGGGTGAATATACGTTGGATTCTTTTGCTTTTATACCTGTTTCTCCTAGGTCATATGGGAAACCTTCTGATAAAATGAAGCCTTCCACTTCTACTATGGTGATCTTTGATACTTTTGTTCCTTCATCCATTCCTTTAGAAGCAGAAAGAGAAGAAAAAGTTGTTCAAGAGTGGATCTATAGAGAAGATTCCAGAAATACTCCCATGCTCAGTAATTCAGACACAGATATAGATGAGTCACCACTACACACTATGGCTCACATGGGAGATGATCTTCCTTCTACTTCACTCTTTGGGGAGAAGAATGTATATCTACTGATGATATGGCTGAGGCCTCTATGTCTAGAACCTATGTGCCTAAAGAATCATTGCACTATGATGGACAATGTCGCAACATTGCACGACTGCTACAAAGAGGTGATCTCTCACATAATGACATGAGTATCTCTACTTCTCGGCATCTTAAGCCTCTTCCAGAAGATTCTCCCATGATAGATATGGATGTTGATGTATTTCATACCTCTCATAACCATCCTGATGTAGTCGATGAGTCTCATGAAGGGTCTGATGGGTTTGTTCCCCGTATTGCCTTAGTAGACTGTCTTGGTCCTTCTATGACAAATCTAGATCTAGCTACTTTTGGAGCTTACCCTATAGGCTCAACCTCTCTTGTTACTAGAGATGACACCCCTCAAATAAATGCTATTGAACCAATCACTTCATTTCATCTCGCATCAACACCTATTACTTCTTCCACCAATGAACTAGCAACAAAAAATATTGAATCAACAATCAAGTATCATAGTCATCAAGTCAAAAGAAAAGAGCAATGGTCGGATGGCAAAACCACATTGTGGCAGTATTCACACCTAAGAAAAGTAAAAATAAAAATCTGCTAAAAAATAATGATTCTCAAATAAAAGATGACAAGCTGATTCTCTACAAAAAAAAATGGTGCACTACTTCAAGCATGATCTCATATTTGGTATACTTCAGCCATTCCTAAAGCTAAGAAAAAAGTTGCTAATGCCTTGGTTACTTCAACATCCATCTTATGAATGAAAAGGCATAAATCTCACTTCAAGTTCCTGGTGGATGAATTATTCTATCCCACTCACAAATCTTACAATCCTACCATCTTTTCATATCTTCCACCTCATATTCTTCCTGACAATCCACCACGCCATTCTTTCCGCCATCCCTTACACTTTGCCTTTGTCTCTAGTGACTTGTATTGGAAGGGTCTAGATGGAACTCTCCTTAAGTGTCTAGAAAAAGAAGAGTCAGAAAAAGTGCTAGCTGAAATCCACGATGGCATATGTGGATCACATTCTAATGATCCTCCGCTAGCTTAGACATTGCTTAGGGCTGGTTATTATTCATCAAACTAGTTGAGACCTCCTATCATCACAACTGTAGCATCTAGGCCTGGGGCCTATCAGTTCTCTACATCAGAGGAAGCAGATTCTTGATGCCCATTTCTATCTGGGGCATTCTTTGTACATATTTTTATTGATCCTGAAAAACTCCAAAAAAATTCTTATATGATGCTGAAAAAAATCCTAAAAAGCATAAAAAGTACTAAAAAAAGAGCATCCTAGTGAAAACCTAGAAATAGGCGCTTTGATGTCTCACCAAAAAAATTAAAAAATTAAAAAAAAAATTGAAAAAGTGCCTTGGTAAAAACCTGGAAACAGGCGCCTTGGTAGCAAAAATACAAAATTTTTTTTTTATAAAAAGTCCTGAAAAAAATTGCTATAAATCTATCAAGTGGTGAAAACTTGGAAACAGGCACTGCTTGAGACCCTTGCACCTATGTCTATTAGTCTTGCATGGTGCTCATTCGCTCCACTTTTCGCTTTGCCTCTCTTAGCTTGGAATTTACTCTTGTCTTAGTCTAGGGGGCATCTATTATTTTGAGCTTATCTTGGGTCTCTTTGTGCATCAAGGTTTCTTAAGCAACTTGTTTAAAACTATATTTTTCAACACTACCCTTGCATCGAGTGTTTCTCAACACTTATCAGATGTCCTACCCTACAGTCTAGTATGATATGATATTTCTCATTTGCAGATGCGATACTCAAAGTTTGACTCTATGACCTACACACATGCACTTGACTTGTTGAGATTTGTTTGACTTTATTTCTTTGTGTGTTGTCTATGATGATTTCTTTGCTGAGTGTTCTCCCCCTATGATCATTTTTGATGATGCATAGCTAGAAGACTGAGGGAATGAGAACATGTTTTATTTCTTTTTCTGCTTGTGGGTATATTTTGTTGGTCCTAACTATCATGAGCATTTATGCTGGTCTTACTTGACACTATGGACCTACAAGGTATTATCCTTGACTGTTTCGCAAGTGCATGCTTATAGTCATTTTGACTTTCTTGTGTCTTGATGTGAGCATAATCTTGCTATATCAAACTTAGGTAATCTCACTGCACTAGTCATCTTGACCTACATGTCTTTGATGCCTAGGTGGGATTTCCACATTCATATCTGATAAAGATCATATTCATATACACATAGTTATGCTAGTGTGCATTGTATGATCTTCTGACACTACCAATAATGCTCGATGATGATAATTAGATGTTTATTGGCTTCGTAACCTTTCAAGTAAACCACTTTTCATGTAGCTTGCATTCTTAAGTTCATGTTAGTTAGTCTTGCATCTTGCATATGGAGAGAGCTCTCCTTTATATTTCATGGACTTGTTAATCAACTGCACTCGCCTTTCACTTCTTCCCGATCATGTCTTTCACTTTCAGTCTTTCATATCACATCATTTTCCTTTCATTTTGGGATCAAAACTGAAATCCACGTTTACCTTGATCGTCCAAATCATTTTTCTCCTTCTTCCGTGCAGTCGGCTAACCTTTTGAGGCCTAATCCTTCCATCTTCGCTGGGGCATTCTTCACCTCTTCATCCCCATCTCTTTCAAACTTCCAGTCTTTCATTCACTTTCAAATCCCAAGTTCAACTCTTCTCTCCATGGTGTTGACAGGTTGAGGGACCGATAGGTTCATGCCCCATGTCCCATGTGTGGGGCATATCTTCACTGCTTGATGGTTATTCTGTTCTCTTTCTTCGATTATGATTTCTAGTGAATTGATCATGTCTCTCCTTCTTCTGCTTTCCCTCTACCTGGATTTCACTTTCGATCCCAAGGGGGCAGACACATCATATCTTATTGGCTATCTCTTTCCTAAGTGTTCAATACTATCGCTACCAGGCTGACCGTGCAGGATTTTCTATTTTTCTGCACTTCATTCTTTGGAGTCAGATTGCTATTTGCTTGCCTTCTTGGCTATCTATTGCCTTCTTGGCTGATCTATTCTTTGACGTAATGTGTTCCCAAATCCATCACACATTAGTCAAAGAGGGGCAAATGTAATCACCTAAAAATGGTCATTAGCCCCTTTTTTTCTAAAATCATAAATTACTTATTCTAGATCAAATCCCGGTTCTATCATTTATTTGATTATTTTCTATGGGCTAACCATTTTATCCTAAGTCTTTATTTATTAAAAGGAATATTTCCTCCCTTTTTAATAAATAAAAAGCCCCCACTTTTCCTCTTATCCTAAGTTGCACAAATAAAACACTATTCTTATTTTATAAAAAGAGAAAAAAATAAAAAAATAAAAATCTTATTTAATTAAGAGAACATGCTCCATTTTAATTAAAAATCTATTTTAATTAAATAAAAAAATCTTTTTAATGGAAACCACTTTTCTAAAAACAATAAATAAATAATAAAATAAAAATAAAAATAAAAAGACTTTTGTCTTCACATGAATGCACACTTTTCAAGGTGAGTGGAATATCTTTTTGCCTCTTAAACTCTTCCACATATCTTTTTGCCTCTTAATCTCTTCCACATATCTTTTTTGCCTCTTAACCATGTCCATTGATTTTGCCTCTTGGGAATCTTGAGCACATGGATCAACCAAGATTTAATTTCCACCTTTGATAATTCTTTTTTACCTCTTAATCTTGACTGTCCGTTCATTTCTAAAATCCTTTAAAAGGAGGCTCTCTCCTCATTCTTAATCACTCATCTTTTCCATCTCTTGCAAATAATCCATCTTTTGTAAGATCCATCTTTAGTATGATTTATCTTTTGCATAATTCATCTCTTGCATTATCATTCTCTTGGAGTCTTGGCATCTTAGATCTTGGAATCTTGGAGCTTCTCAATCTTGGCATTTTGGAGCTATGGTATTCTTAGATCTCTCATATTGAAATATTACATCATCATTTCATTTTTATTCTTGCATCATAGCTTAGTTTCATTATTATTGCATTTTTAATCTAGTTTCCTTCATGCTATAGATTAGCTCACATAGTTTAATTAGCAAGGATTTGTAATACTTCTATTTTTTATTTTTATAGCTTAGCTTGCATCTTCATTATAGCATAGTATTGCATTGCATTCTCATTTAGATTTCTTGTGGATATTGGTATTCTTGCCCTTTTCTTCATTGAATCTCCTATTGCATGGTTTACTAGCAAGGTTATAGGCTTAATAGCTCTAGCTGAGAGCAAACTTAAAATACCCTTGCACTCCATGCCTAGGGAGCTCTAGGTCACTTTCTCAAGGTTTCCCTCTCATGAATTCCCTTGGATATAATGACTTAGAGAAGTGCACTTTTTAGAGTACACACTAGTATGCCTTATCACTCGTTAGGACCCCTAGGGAGTTCCCATGACCCCTTTTGACACATTGGAATGCTCAAGTGTGTTCAAAGGGGTCCTAGGACCCCTTAAGACACACTTGAGCATTCCAATGTATCAAAAGGGGTCATGGGGACTCCCTAGGGGTACCAGTACACCTTATCATGCGTTCGGACCCCTAGGGAGTCCCCATGACCCCTTTTGACACTTTGGAATGCTCAAGTGTGTCTTAAGGGGTTGTAGGACTCCTTAAGACACACTTGAGCATTCCAATGTGTAAAAAGTGGTCATGGGGACTCCCTAGGGGTCGTTGTACACCTTATCACACCTTAGGACCGCTAGGGATTCCCCATGACCCCTTTTGACACATTCAAATGCTCAAGTGTGTTTGAAGGGGTCTTATGACCCCTTAAGACACACTTGAGCATTCCAATGTGTCAAAAGGGGTCACGGGGACTCCTTAGGGGTTCTAAGACATGATAAGGCATACTAGGACACCTAGGGAGTCCCCATGACCCCTTTTGACACATTGGAATGCTCAAGTGTGTCTTAAGGGGTCCTAAGATCCCTTAAGACACACATAAGCATTCCAATGTGTCAAAAGGGTTCATGGGGACTCCCTAGGGATCCTAATGCATGATAAGGCACACTAGGACCCCTAGGGAGTCCCCGTGACCCCTTTTGATAGATTGGAATGCTCAAGTGTGTCTGAAGGGGTCTTAGGACCCCATAAGACACAATTGAGCATTCCAATGTGTCAAAAGGGGTCACAGAGACTCCCTAGGGGACCTAACGCGTGATAAGGCATACTAGGACCCCTAGGGAGTCCCCATGACCCCTTTTGACACATTAGAATGCTCAAGTGTGTCTTAAGGTGTCCTTTTGACACATTGGAATGCTCAAGTGTGTCTTAAGGGGTCTTAAGACTCCTTAAGACACACTTGAGCATTCCAATGTGTAAAAAGGGGTCATGGGGACTCCCTAGGGGTCCTAACGCATGATAAGACATACTAGGACCCCTAGGGAGTCCTCGTGACCCCTTTTGACACATTGGAATACTCAAGTGTGTCTTAAGGGGTCCTAAGACCCGTTAAGACACACATAAGCTTTCTAATGTGTCAAAAGGGGTCATGGGGACTCCCAAGGGGTTCTAGTATGCCTTATCACGTGTTAGGTCCCCTAGGGAGTTCCCGTGACCCCTTTTGACACATTGGAACACTCAAGTGTGTCTTAAAGGGTCCTAAGACCCCTTCTGACACACTTGAGCATTCTAATGTGTCAAAAGGGGTCATGGGGACTCCCTATGGGTCCTAACGCATGATAAGGCATATTATGACCCCTAGGGAGTCCCCATGACCCCTTTTGACACATTGGAATGCTCAAGTGTGTCTTAAAGGGTCCTAAGACCCCTTAAGACATAATTAAGTGTTCTAATGTGTCAAAAGGGGTCACGGGGACTCCCTAGGGGACCTAACGCGTGATAAGGCATACTAGGACCCCTAGGGAGTCCCCATGATCCCTTTTGACACATTCAAATGCTCAAGTGTGTCATAAGGGGTCTTAGGACCCCTTACGATACACTTGAGCATTCCAATGTGTCAAAAGGGGTCACGGGGACTCCCTAGGGGTCCTAACATGTGATAAGGCATACTAGGACCCCTAGGGAGTCCCTGTGACCCCTTTTGACACATTGGAATCCTCAAGTGTGTCTTAAAGGGTCCTAAGACCCCTTAAGACACACATAAGCATTCCAATGTGTCAAAAGGGTTCATGGGGACTCCCTTGGGGTCCTAGTATGCCTTATCATGCGTTAGGACCCCTAGGGAGTCCTCATGACCCCTTTTGACACATTGGAATGCTCAAATGTGTCTTAAGGGGTCATAAGACCCCTTCAGACACACTTGAACCCCTAGGGAGTCCTCATGACCCCTTTTGACACATTGGAATGCTCAAGTGTGTCTGAAGGGGTCTTATGACCCCTTAAGACACACTTGAGCATTCCAATGTGTCAAAAGGGGTCATGGGGACTCCATAGGGGTCGTAACATGTGATAAGGCATACTAGGACCCCTAGGGAGTCCCCATGACCCCTTTTGACACATTGGAATGCTCATGTGTTGAAAGGGGTCTTAGGACCCCTTAAGACACACTTGAGCATTTTAATGTGTCAGAATGGGTCATGGGGACTCCGTAGGGGTCCTAACACGTGATAAGGCATACTAGGACCCCTAGGGAGTCCCTGTGACCCCTTTTGACACATTGGAATGCTCAAGTGTGTCCAAAGGGGTCTTAGGACCCCTTAACACACAGTTGAGCATTCCAATGTGTCAAAAGGGGTCACGGGGACTCCCTAGGGGTCCTAATGCGTGATAAGGCATACTAGGACCCTTAGGGAGTCCCCGTGACCCCTTTTGCCACATTGGAACACTCAAGTGTGTCTTAAGGGTCCTAAGATCCCTTAAGACACACTTGAGCATTCCAATGTGTCAAAATGGGTCACGGGAACTCCCTAGGGGTCCTAACATGTGATATAGCATACTAGGACCCCTAGGGAGTCCCTGTGACCCCTTTTGACACATTGGAATGCTCAAGTGCATCTTAAGGGGTCCTAAGACCCCTTAAGACACACATCAACATTCTAATGTGTCAAAAGGGGTCATGGGGACTCCCTACGGGTCATAGTACGCATTATCATGTGTTAGGACCCCTAGGGAGTCCTCATGACCCCTAGGAAGTCTCTCTCTCTGCCTCTAGTGAACTATTCTTCAAAGCCTCCATTTCTGCATAGCTAGGGTTTAGGACGCCTGTAAAAGACACATTTAATACAAAGATCTAGCTGACCACCTTTAAAGACCTAAAAGAAACGAGAAAAAAATTTAGGCCAAAAATACATACTGCATTTTTGTATGTAGTACTATAAGCTTCAACAATCCAGTCGGCTTCCTCTGCTAAGGCACGATGAACTTCATTAATGTATGCTCTAGGAGGAAGATTATAATTTCCATATTTCTGCAAGAGATTCTCCAAAATTTGTAATATTATATATAATATATTATATACATGTTAGTATATATAATACATTAGTATATTATAATACATTAGTATATTTTAATACATTAGTACATATAATACATTAGTATATTATAATACATTAGTATATATATAATATACATTATATATATCATATGCGTCTTTTATTTATATTTATTATATACATCAATATATGTAAAAGTTAAATTTTTTCTATTTGCTCCCGCCTTTTTTCATCAGCCTGAGAATATCGGGTACCCAATATGAAATCGGATACCTGATTTTTGCCAGGTAATATTTTACCAAAATATTCCCTATCCCCACAAACCAGACAATCACGAGATTTGATACTTTTTTCACGCGTTGCAAAAAAAAAAAAGTGATTTGGGGCCCATTGTTTGATTTTTGTCGAGTTGTGGTCTCACCATGGGAAGCAGCAGTCGTCGAAAGGCTAAACGCAAGAGGAAGTTGACAGATGACGAAATTCAAGCATATAGGGAAAAAGATAAGGAAAATCACCGAAGAAGGAGAGAAGGTATGTTAAACATTAATCAAGGTGACCCCATAAATGTAGTTGTAAGCGAAGAGGATGTTCAATTTGAAAATGCATAGATGGAGATTGAAAATGTAGACTTTGGGAATGAAAATGTTGCACAAGAACCACATGAATGTTATACATCTCCAAATTATATGTGAAATGAAGTCCCTTGCAATAAAGATAATCAATCTTCAAATTCGTGGCTTTCAAGAACACCTAAATGGTTAATTGAAATTGAGGAGAACATTATGAATAATTGGGAAGGAAAGAGGTCACATAGAACCATTAGGTTGTGGGATTCAAGACTTTATGATCAATTTTTTCGAAACAAGACATTGGTTGAGCAATGTCAAATTTTTGTGCAGTTGTTAAAGATGCAAAACATGAGACTTGTGCTTGTGAAATTGAAGATTCATGTGAACAAGAAAATGGAGAGAAATGCCATTGTTGTGAAGAATCTTTTCAATTCTCTCAATAGCATTGGGAAGACTAGCAGAGAAAAAGACAAGAGAGTTGCTCGGAGGGTTATTACAACCTCCTTAGTAAGTCATCAGTTGAGAAAGGCTCATTTGATGAGACAAACTTGTGTTGACTTCAATATAGACTGTAAAACTTTGGGTAGAGCACTTGCAAGAAGAGAAAGACTTGATGATCCACTTCAAATTGATACATGGGCTTATGGTGGGAGACTTCCACGTTTCGATAAGAAGCTAACAGATGTTGTCAAGGATGAAATTCAATAATTTTGGGATGCTAACTCAACAGTGTCACGAAATGTGAAGGATGTCTTGAAGTTGAGAGTTGGCAATGGAGATCGCACTCCACATCCTAAACATTATGTAGAGGTAAGTCAAACAATGTTGTATAAAAAATTTTGTGAGACACATCCAACATTGAAAATATCACAAAGGTCTTTTGAATCCATGAAACCATTTTATTGTGTACCCCTTAAGATTTGAAATACATGTTGTTGCAAATATCATGTTGAGTTTTCAATGCATCATGAATTATTACAGTCCATTCGTTCTACTTTGCATACTAATGAAATGCTAGAGGATTGTTGTGCAAGTGGTCTTCCCAAATCATCAAGAGACTTGCTAGATCAATTTTTATGTCATAGAGATGATGGTTGTTTATTTTATAAAAAATATTGCTTAAATGCCAAGTGCTCAGAATTTGGTGGCTTGTCCAAGTTTAGAACATGTTTTCATGAGGGTTTGGAACACAATTTTGGAAAGACACTTGTCCAAAAAAAGGTATATGAAATAGTGAAATATACATTGAAGAGTGGAGGTGAAGGCTCTAGATGTGAGTTAGTTGCAAAAGAATACAATGTTGCTGATTTTATCTCAGATTTCAAGACAAGTCTTTTTTACAAGTATGCAAGGCATAGTCATAGGTCTCAATGGTTGGATCAACAATTCAGGACATGTAAGGACACTTTCCTCATTGGAACTATTATATCCATTGTAGACTTTGTGGAGAACTATACATTGCAGCCCCAAAATGAGACTCAAGCTCAATATTACAATTCCATTCAGGTTGCTATTTTTGTACACATCACATATAGACATTCCCCTGAAAGCACAAAAGAGGAGTGAAAGATAATTAGAGAGTACCATTTTTATATGAGCGATGACAGGTCTCACTCTCATGAGTTTGTTCAACATTGTTTCCAAAACTATTTTGACTTCTTGTAGGAAAATGGTATTGCTATGGATAGGCATCTCATCTGGTCGGATAATTGCACTAGTCAATTTAAGAATGCTAGAATGTTTTATTGGTTGTGTAGAATGCATGTGGAGAGAGGTGTACCTCATATTTGGAGTTTTTTTGAGTCAGGGCATGGGAAAGGGGAGCATGACAGAGCAGGTGCGTGTGTAAAGAGAGCTCTAGTTAAGGAGCAATTGAGGATTTCAGGTCCTGTACTTCTTGATGCTCATTCTATTGTTGATTGGAGTACTTTAGCATTGTCACAGGGGGGAATCTTGATTCTACAGTGTGTAGATTCTTTTGGTTGGTTGAGGAGGGAACTATAGGAGATAGATTGGATTGTCAAACAGTGAAAGACTCTTCAAAAATGCATTCATTCCGAAGCTCCAATAGTAGTAAGTGGACCATTTGGACACGAGAGTTGGCTTGTTTTTCCCCCATGTGTTTTCAATATGATTGGGATCATTGCGAGTGAAGTGAGTGGGTGGATACATAGGTTCCACAGTATCTAACTCCTTTATCTTTGACACTCTCTATAAGAAATGATGACATGGACACTTCAGTTGACTATGACCATCTTTCAGATCTTCTGAAGCTAGGAGATATTTTTGCATTGGTTGCATCGCAGGGGAATGATGAGAGGTTAGATTATTGGTTAGCATGTTGTGTACGAGGTAAACAAAAGCTTGTACAACCGATGACAGATGGTGATGGGTTCACATATCCTACTAGTTCAGTTGTTGTTGTGGGAACATGGCTACGAACATACATGATTAGAAAGAATGGAGTTCCCGCATTTGAAGACTATGAGAAGCACAAAACTATTCTCATGTATTCAAAGCTTGTTATAGCAACAAATGTCAAGTTGTCAAAGCATCAAGGAAGACCAAAGACAAAAGAACTTTGGACTATTACTATTGCTAATCATGAAGCACTATTGGAGACCCTGAAGCAAAGAGATGACCCTTCAGGAACACTTGACTAGGTAATAAGTTAACTTAGTGCATTGTTTTCTAAGTTCATTAAGCTTAATTTCAATACATTAATTTGACCTTTCTTAGATTGTATTTTGAGTCAATAAACTTGGTTTTGTATGTGGATTGTAACTTGTGCAAGAGCACCTATGAAGATGCCTATGGTCACCATGGATCCAATCAGAGATAGAAGGACAAAAGGATCCTTAATGGTTAATTGAGATCTTTTGAAGCCTATAATGGCAATTTGTAACAATCAATTTGATTTAAAAGTTAAATGTCCTAAAAATCTTCATAAGGACTTATGACCAAAATCATGTATGGGTGGCCAATAGTGCCAAGAAGGGATCTTACATGTCATATACTTATGTCATTTGCATGGTTTGAATTCTTACATGTTTGATTGTTGTTTCTAATGCTTTAAGGATATTATTTTTTAGCATTTCAAACAATCTATAAAAGTTAAACCTCAAACATAGTAAGCTCCACAGTTCAAATTTCACAAGCTTAATCATGATTAATTTCACAGTTCAAATTTCAAACATACCACTAATAGTCAGTTGAAAGCGGCTCAGCAACGTATATTTCAAATTGGCAATGATTTTCTGAGGCTCATATCTCAGACTTCGTGAGAGGTATCAACAAATCATCAGGTGCTACAGGATCGTGTTTTCAAGGTCTACAATAACCTCTCTCGATTTTGGGCGATTTGAGTTCGTTTGCATTTGGCAAGGTGATCTCAGTCGATGCCAAAACTTGCAGTGAAGGTCAATTGAAAGTGGCTCAGCAACGTATCTTTCAAACCATCTGACCTAGCATCAAACCATCTACAACATTAGCTTCGGTTGGCTGGGTAAATGCTAGTGACAACCCTGTTCTACCCACAGAGTCACCGGAACGCTTGCGACCACGCTCGACCCAAGTGACCCCAAGGTGCACTAAGCACGATTGGGCAGTGATCTTCCAGGGCTTGTATCTAGGACTTCATGAGAGGTATCAACAAACTGTAAGGTGATATAGGATCATTTTTTTGAGGTCTACAATAACCTCTCTTAGTTTTGGGTGATTCGACTTCATTTGCATTTGGCAAGGCGATCTCAGTCGATGCCAAAACTTGTAGTGAGGGTCAGTTGAAAGTGGCTCAACAGCGTATCTTTCAAACCATCCGACCTGGCATCAAACCATCTACTCCATTAGCTTTGATTGGCCAGGTAAATGCTAGTGAAAACCTCATTCTACCCACAAAGTCACCGGAATGTTCGTGACCATGCTCGACCCAAGTGACCCCAAGGTGCACTAAGCACAATTGGGCAGCGATCTTCCAAGGCTCGTATCTCAGACTTTGTGAGAGGTATCAATAAATCATCAGGTGCTATGGGATTATGTTTTCAAGGTTTACAATAACCTCTCTCGGTTTTGGGCGATTCGACTTCATTTGCATTTGGCAAGGCGATCTCAGTCGATGCTAAAACTTGCAGTGAGGGTCAGTTGAAAGTGGCTCAACAGTGTATCTTTCAAACTGTCTGACCTGGCATCGAAGCATCTACTCCATTGGCTCCAATTTTCTAGGTAAACACTAGTGACAACCCCATTCTTCCCAAAAAATCACCGGAACGCTCGCGACCACGCTCTACCCAAGTGACCCCAAGGTGCACTAAGCATGATTGGGTAGCGATCTTACAGGGCTTGTATCTTAGACTTTGTGAGAGGTATTGACAAATCATCAGGTGCTATGGGATCATGTTTTCGAGGTCTACAATAACCTCTCTCAATTTTGGGTGATTTGACTTCATTTGCATTTGGCAAGGTGATCTCAGTCAATGCCAAAACTTGCAGTGAGGGTCAATTGAAAGTGGCTTAGTAGTGTATCTTTCAAACCTTCTGACTTGACATCAAACTGTCTACTCCATTAGCTCTGGTTGGTTGAGTAAATGCCAATGACAACCCCATTCTTCCCATAGAGTCACCGGAACACTCGCGACCACGCTCGACCCAAGTGACCCCAAGGTGCACTAAGCATGATTGGGCAGCAATCTTCCGGGGCTCATATCTTGAACTTCATGAGAGGTATTGAAAAACTATCAGGTTCTATGAGATTGTGTTTTTGAGCTCTACAATAACCTCTCTCAGTTTTGGGTGATTCGACTTCATTTGCATTTGGCAAGGCGATCTCAGTCGATGCCAAAACTTGCAGTGAGGGTCAGTTGAAAGTGGCTCAGTAGTGTATCTTTCAAACCATCTGACTTGGCATCGAACCATCTACTCCATCAGCTCCAGTTGGTCAGGTAAACACTAGTGACAACCCCATTCTACCCACAGAGTCACCAGAATGCTCACGTCCAGGCTCAACCCAAGTGACCCCAAGGTGCACTAAGCATGATTGGGCAGTGATCTTCTGGGGCTCGTATCTTGGACTTTGTGACAGGTATCAACAAATCATCAGGTGATACAAGATTATGTTTTTGAGGTCTACAATAACCTCTCTCAGTTTTGGGTGATTCGACTTCATTTGCATTTGGCAAGGCGATCTCAGTCGATGCCAAAACTTGCAGTGAGGGTCAGTTGAAAGTGGCTCAGCAATGTATCTTTCAAACTGTCTGACCTAGCATCAAACCATCTACTCCATTAGCTTTGGTTGGCCAGGTAAACACCAATGACAACCCCGTTCTACCCACAGAGTCACTAGAACGCTCGCGACCATGCTTGACCCAAGTGACCCTAAGGTGCACTAAGCACGATT
The DNA here is from genome assembly GCA_027943335.1 of Chamaecyparis obtusa. Classification (NCBI taxonomy): domain Eukaryota; kingdom Viridiplantae; phylum Streptophyta; class Pinopsida; order Cupressales; family Cupressaceae; genus Chamaecyparis; species Chamaecyparis obtusa. The sequence continues at coordinate 450,633 of BSBK01001209.1, read as the reverse complement.
GGGCAGCGATCTTTCGGGGCTCGCATCTCAAACTTCGTGAGAGGTATCAACAAACCATCAAGTGCTACAAGATCATGTTTTTGAAGTCTACAATAACCTCTCTCAGTTTTGGGTGATTTGACTTCATTTGCATTTGGCAAGGCGATCTTAGTCGATGCCAAAACTTGCAGTGAGGGTTAGTTGAAAGTGGCTCAACAGTGTATCTTTCAAACCGTCTAACCTGGCATCGAACCATATACTCCATCAGCTCTAGTTGGCCAAGTAAACACCAGTGAAAACCCCATTCTTCCCACAGAGTCATCGGAACACTCGCGACCATGCTCAACCCAAGTGACCCCGAGGTGCACTAAGCACGATTGGGTAGCGATCTTCCGGGGCTAGTGCAGGGCACCGTCCACTAGTAGGAATTTGAATTGCATTGTGTTGTTTGTAATAAATAGGATGGATCTAAATAGATCATCCTAATTTTGGTTTGGAATCCCTAATGTGTGATCAAGGATCTTTTGGCAATGTTATAAGCCTAAGATACCTTAGGTCATGGGGTTCACCAGTTAGTGATAATTTGCTAGGTTAAGCTTATGGAGTCTTAAAGGTTGATTTTAGATTATTTTCACTTGAAAAATCATGTTGATAGGTTTTGATCTAAAAAAGAAATCATAAACTCTATCGAGTTCATAAAATGGCATATTTTGCAAAATTGCAAAAATGCAATAAAAGTTGTTGTTGCAACTTTCTAAAATTTCTCGAGAGATTGGAATTGGAAACCCAAGAGTCAAATGGGTTCTCCAATTGATATACCTTCATTTGGAAGGTTATATATGCTCATCACTTTGAACCATAATGGTAAGAAGTTGATTTTTGTAAACTGATGCCATAAAGGAGGAATACAAACCATTTTTTAGCCATTTCCCAGAGTTGTACGGGCGTGTACGAACTTACAGGGTCATGATTTGAATGTGGGAATATTTTATTGCATGTTAGTGAACATTTTCATTGATTTGAAGAAGTTTTAGTTTCATTTGTTAAAGTTATTTCAATTCTTTTCAAAACAGTCCAGGAAGCAAGCTTTTCTAGGGCCCTGAACACTAATGGAGGCCTAACTTGCATTCTAGCATTTAACCTAAGAATTTGGAAAATTCAAGTTAGGTCTATGTATCAATGGATTATAAAGGCTCATGCAGTGGATCGAAGCGAAAGGACTTCATGCATCAAGCCATAGTCTAAATTTTTGAGAGGATTCAGTCTAGAAAGTAGAAGAAAGTTGTAAAGAAGTGCATAGAATAGATAAGTGAGTGAAGTAAAGGTGTTTTTGAGTCATTTTGGGTTGGAGAAGAATATCTGAAGCACTGTACCAGTTCCATGAACCCTATACCTCATACTTGCTTTGTAAACCAAGCTTAATTAGGCCAATTAGGTCTGTGTCCAAGGTGGGTGTTAGGTGGTGCTAGAGTGGAGTTGGAAGGAAAGGCTTTGGGATATTAAATAACTTCCAAATGGGTGTTTGAAAATGCCCTGATTGTATCAAGATACTTAGTTGTGCAAAAGTTAGAGTGGAAAACCTCTATTGAGAAGGCTACAAGGAAATTGGCGTGCAGGTCTAGTTTGCCATGGTACGATTTTGGTGGGAATAAACCAAGTGTTATTTTAGAGGCCTTAGGTCATATGAGGACCATCTAAATGCTTGGGAGTGGTTAGGAAGTCCACTGGTGAAGAGTTCTATCAATAAGTTAGTTTTAGGCCTAGTGTCCCTAAAGCCAAAAAGGCATTGAAGTTTGATTGAGTGTGTAACTTTGCAAAGGGAGTTTATTGGGATAGAAATACATTTTTTTGGTTGTGTTATACCATCAAAAGAGTTTGGGATTACCCTTAAGCCTTTTTGGTTGGTTGGTGAGTTGTGGGAGGTAGTAGAAGGGCACTCCAGTTTCTTGTTGTAACCTCTGCATTAGGGGCTTGTATATGTAAACTGTTTGACAGAATGCCCGCAAGCAAAGCACGACATATGGAATTACAGATAGGAGTAGTAGAACTAGTAAAAGGTATCCAAAAATGAAGTTTCCAAAGCTTTGTTAGGTCAGACTGGTCGATGACAATCAGAATTGGTTTTGCACATCGACAGTATTGGCATTCGAGAACATGATAATCTATAACGCAATTTCAATATTAAGACATTATCATTTCCTGAGAATGCCCCAACACCGAATGTCAAGGAGGACCCGAAATCTTCCCTGATGGACAGAACCTTGTTTCATGCTCGGTTGTTGGATTCATAGAGGTCTGGGACTATATTAGTGGGAAACTTAAGAGCGATTTTCAATACCAAGCTGATGATGCCTTCATGATGCATGATAATGCAGTTCTTTGTGTTGACATCAGTCATGATTCAGAGATGTTGGCTTCAGGTTTATAGGGTGGGAAAATTAAGGAGGACGTGCTCGCAATTGAATCCCAATATACGTATGTATGATGGCTTTCACAAAATGTTTCTTGGTGTCACTTGCATGAAGCGGTATGTGTGTGGAGAGCCATAAATGACATGCTCTAGTTATAGCACCAAGCGTCCAATCAAAACACAGAGGCATCAACACTTGTGTTGCAATAAGATCCAGATGGCACTATTCTATAGGAATAGATCCATTTTGAAAGATGTAGAGCGCCAAGTAACATGGACTTTCATAACAAAATATTACTAAGGCACTCACAAAGGGAGACTTTAATGTATTCGAGAAAGAAGATGTGGATAGACACATCCTCAAAAATTATTTATTATAATAGGAAAGAAACTGACCGAAAGGGGAAAATAAATAAGGCTCGTAGAGGAGATTTTGGGGGTTCCAGATTCCGCCTGACCTAAGAGACTTTGTGCCAGGGGAGGGATAGATTAGGATTTTTATTGTAATGAAGGGAAAGAGGGATTTTATTTTGAGATAATGATTAATGTACAGGAACAACAGAATGTTTGTTGTTTTGCTGTGTTCAAAGAAGGATATGTCAGCATATTAAAACTTTGATTTTAGATGCTCACTTTCTGATTGATATTCATCTTTGAATGATATTGGTTTCTTTTGAATGTGTATCTGTTACATCTGATCATCAGCACGATCATCTGTGGACTTTGTGCTATAGTTTTTCATGTATTTGGAAAGAACCATTAATCTTTCTCTCTAGTTTCTTTTTGTAATGCATTGTTTAGGCAAATGAAATTTGTAGCGTTTAATGTCCTTTTCTTTTCAGTAAATTAGTCCCTTCATGTCTATCTCTTGTTTATGAATAGATGTTTGTAAGCCTTTATTGCTTTCAGGTTAAAAACATTATCATTTATAGTTTAGTTGATTCATTGTAAATCCTGCACGGGGAGCTGTACCCGAATAATTCAGAGGGTGCTTACGCTTCTCAATAGCGAAGTGACCCAACTGTTGGTGTTGGTTGAGTCTTTTTGTTTGGGCTTTAAGGGTCATTTTGTAAGCATTTCTTTGGAAGAAAAATCTGTTCACCAACAAGAAGTTAAACCTCAAACATAATAAGCTCCATGAACAGGGTATTCCAGAGTAAAGAAAAACAAATGTAACTTCAACAAGATATAATTTAAATCATAATGATAATCATAGTCAAGATATAACTTCACCATTCAATTCCATAAACATGAATAATAAATATGTATATACAAAAGATGATGCAAATATAACATATAAATGAACATGTTCTATATATGTATCAAATGTATCAAAAGTATGTCCATATACAAATATGGCACATGCCATTTCAAAATGTCTACAAAATCAATGTTTTAAGGTGTACAATGTGGCATATATGCCATCTCAAAATGTGTCAAGTGTCATCTCTAAATGACCACAAAACTAAAAATGCATCCTATGCTATAGGGGGACCATCAAAATGTAGCCTCTTTGAAGAAGTGTTGGGCTCTAATTGATCCTACATAAAAAATGAGTTCAAACCAAAGTTAGATTGCTTACTTTATATGATTTGTACATATATATATAATTCATAATATTCAAACACTAATTTAATTAAAATTATAACTGAATACAAATATTTGTACCTGGTCTCTCGATCGCCTACCATGAGTAGGTGTCCTAGCATAAGTCCTGGGTAGTGAAGGGACCATGCCAGCAATACCAACTCTGACCTATAAATATATATTTGCAATAATGAGATTAGTAGAGTGGTGCAACATAGAGTAATAAATCTACAAAATAGGATGATATCATAATATAATTACAAATTGATTGAACTAAAATTAAAACTTACATCTGGTGATCCCTCCTCTGGAATAGTGGGATGGGTCAACAAAGAAACGAAGGATTCTTGTGGGCCCTCCCTCACAGTCAGAGTAACCTATGAGAGTAAAAATATTGTCAATTATATATCAATGTACTTCATCATAGCAAACCTGGTTACAAAATACAAATAACAATATGTAAAAGTCTACGTACAATTGGGCTATCACTCTGAATCGAGATGCCTGTAACCCTACATTGTCGAACCGGTGTCGAGACATCATCGATAGCCACACCCTATACAATAAAGTGCAAGTAAAATATTTATTACTACACACAAGTGGCATACATATGCATGCATAATTAATCTTAAACAATTAGCTACCTTTCTTTTGTCGACGCCTGATGAAGGAACCCTCTCATGCCCCCCAATGACATTGGCTGTAGCCTGCAAGAACACAATAAGATGAAAATATATATTAGTAAATGTATGAATTTTATTGCTCTAATTGATAGAGATTTAAGCATGTACACCAAATGATATAAAAAAAAACTAATGGGTACATAATTTATAATATACCGTATAGTCATCAAGGCCAAATGAAATGGCTGAAAGTGTGGACTCATCCACCTGTCTCACCTCCTCCTGTGTCTTCGACTGAACATAAATGGAAAAAATATATACAGAAGTGCATGCAATCATTAAAAATAATCTAAATAAATAAATTATTTTTAAATTAAATAACTCATGTGACAAATTTATTTATAATGTTTACTCTTACCGTATCAACAGGAGTCAATGGCTCTGCCTGCACCTCCTGAGCACTCTCATGAGATGTAGATGCTCCATGAGGTGTTGCAACCTCTACAACTGCGTCTCCTATATCCCCCTCATCAATATAATGAAACTAATATATATCAGAATCAGTAAGCGGTTCGAGGCACATATGCTTGCACGTAATGCACATATGGGGCTCGCATACATGTGAACTATGACAAGCTGTCGATGCACCAGCAGCATCCAAAGGAGACAACACTGACCTGGTCTGAGTGATCAACTGATCACTCAGTAAATGAATGGCCCTAATAGTCTGTGAGGCAGCCTCTACAATGATATCAAGATGCTGCACTGGAGGAGGGGGTACAACATCAGTGGGGGGGACAAAGGTAGTGGCCTTTCGGCACTGGGAAGATGGCCTAGTCTGAGGAGCTCCTCTGCCTACGCCCATGTTGGGCCTCATACTCCAATAATCAACATGGTGACCAAGCACAAACTCAACATACAATTTTTTAAGGAAATAAAATGGGACCTCCAAATTTCTATGGGGTGGTTTATCAAAAACCATCCACCAGCGATCCCAAAAGTTTGTGCGCATTGCTTCATTTGTGCACCATTTTATTGATAATTTGGGCTTTTTGGGGTCAACTGGTATTCCAATTTTAGGATCGACAAAAAGGGCGGCTATATCTTCCTTACTTATATTAAGGGCCGCAATCCCATCATGGTCAAGCCCGTCATCAAATTGTGCATGCATATCATCATGCCAATGAAGAGCAACACTATGTTGCTGTGTGAGTGTGTCAATGTTTCCAGCAATTGTATTTAGTGTGGCAAGCATGGGACCTAATGTAGGTATATTTTGATACGTGTTTTGGAAACCCCGTATTGTGTTCAAATTATCTTGTATCAAATCTTGTAAAGATGGAGGGTTTTGAAGCGGGGGATTGTTTTGGGGATCGTTATTTGGTGTGGGAGGGTTATTTTCTTCATTGTTGTCAGCCATGCCTGATTAAATAAAAAAAAATCTAAATTTCAATCTAATTTCATATATTATTACAAATATAAATACAAAACCCTATTTTTTTAAAAAATGCTACATTTAGCATGAAAATGAAATAAATTAATAAAAATCATATAAATAACTACTTATCGAATATGCTTGGAGTTGAATTTGTTATTTCTAATATCAGGTATCTGAAAATATATCGGGTATCTGAAAATCACGAAAAGAACTTAAGAAAATCGCACAAGGAAATGAGGAAAAGGGCTCACGGGTTTTGGATTTATGCCACAGTTATCGGGTACCCAATATTATCAGGTACCCGATTAGGCATGTGCTTTGGTGGTAGGTTTGCCCAGGTGTACTGACACCCATGCCTACTAAAAAGTCAACAAGCACTTTCATGCGCTTTTGGACAAGTGAAAAGTGAATGTTTTTCACATCGCCACTTTTTGGCCCCTCATGATCTTGCACATACCCATATGTCAAAAAAGTGTTATTTATTTTGGCATAAACTGACAATTTGTGCTAGGTAATCCTTAACCCTACACAGTTCATTTATATATTTAAGCCTTTTCCTGTAATGAAATAATTTTAGTAAAAAATTTGAAATCGAGATCAAATATTGCTATCATTTGGATAACTTGAAATCCAGGTTAATACTTTTCCTTAAGGCCCCGTTTGTTTGCGGAATTGGAATTTGAGTCAAAACCTGATTATCCCAAAATCAGGTTTTGATATTCCGGTTTTGTATATTCGGAAGATGTTTTGGACCGTTTGGTTGACCCAGAAGATGGATGAGACAATCCATCTTCTGCGTTTGGTTGCCATTTTCAAAATTAGAATTGGAAGTAAGAAATTCCTATTTATGTGTTTGGTTTGCAATTTCAAATTGGAATTGGAATTACATTATCCATTTTCTATGTTTGGTTCTACATTTTGAATTGGAATTAGAATTTAATTCTTAATTTAATATTTTATTATTTTGGTCCATTTTTTATGTATAGTTTTTTTATATTAATTTATATTTTTATGTAGTAAATCATAAACAAAATTTAATATATTTTTTTCAATTTTGTGAAAAGTAAACTTAACTTTTTTCGATAATTTTATACATTTATTATTTTGGTCCATTCTTTATGTATAGTTTTTCTTATATTAATTTATATTTTTATGTAGTAAATCATAAACAAAATTTAATATATATTTTTCAATATTGTGAACAGTAAACTTAACTTTTTTTTAATAATTTTATACATTATCATAAACAATATTATAACAAAAAAATAATTATAACATTGATCGATATCACATCAAAATATAAATAAGTCATCCAGTCCACATATATATCTATCTTTGCATAATGATCCAACAAATCATCCCACAAATGATCAAACTAAATAGTATGATTGTTGCACAAAGTAAACATCGTAAAAACAAGATTTCAGCTTTATAGGCAGTCTCCGCTTTTGCCATAGTTTTCTCGAGTGTTTTGCAATTCTTGCACTCGTCATCTACAATAGGTGTGTGTGTAGAACGTGTTGATGATGTAGACAATGACGGGGTGTCGTTGGCCCATCAAAAATACTCGCATCCACCACCATCCTACAATACAAATCTAAGTTAGTCTCACTATAATGACTAATATTTATTCTTTGTAAACATTTAAATATTGTGCAATTAACAACCTTTTTCTTATTTTTGCAACTCCAAAATTTACGGTCTGGATTATCCTTTGTGTGTGACGTCCTCAACACACAACGCAATCCATCACCGCAGTCACACATAGGAACATTCCTCATAGCCATCAGCACTGTATCAAGCAAAACTTTGTTCATTCATAATAATTTTGTTTGCTATAACAACATGACTATATTCTATGAGTACAAATTGAAAAAGTTATACAAAAAATATAATGACACAATTATAGCATCAGATATAACAATATCCATGAACTGATTGGTGGTGTGAAAACACACCGTTAAATAAGAAAACACAAGTAGATCCACAGTCTACGCCCTTATGCCCCACATTCAATGATCAATCCTGCATCTACAAAGTAAACATGATAGAAAAACTAAAACTTGTTTATTTTTAAATGGAATACACCAAGGAGTACCATCAAAAATATTGACCGTTTACAAACACTAATAGTAAACAATCATCAGATAGCTCATTTTTTTTATCAACATATGTGGATATTTTTTTCATCAATGTTTGAAATACCTTCTGGATTTGATTGTATAGATAGTTTTGGATCACACTCTGTGATCCATCATTAGGATGAAAGAGACCAAAATGATTGCAATAGACCAAAAGAGATGAGCAGAGATAAAGAACATGAAACCCTTTTGTTGTTGATTAGCTATGTTAGCCTCAAGAACCTGTTGAAATCAAAAGAGATGAGCAGAGATAAAGAAGTAGAGTTTATGAGTCACAATGAACACAATGGAAAGTTTTTGAAGATCATGGCAATAAAGCAAGGTACATATGAATGATGAGACAAAATGAACAATGATGAATGTCAAGCATGACAATAGCACAAGCATAATTTCAGCCATGGGAGAAAATAACAGTGACAGTCCTGATCATATAATAGTGATGCCTACCTTCTAATAGCTTTAACAACCTTTAATAGTCTTGATCATATAATAGTGATGCCTACCTTCTAATAGCTTTAAAAACTATTCTCAGGATCTATACTCTTCCCACATTCTACTTGCTATATCATCTCAGAATTGTGCCCACTCATCTCTATCATGCTGAGACAACCCATACATCTCCAGCATTGGTACATCTATCCCATCACGGTCATATTCCTCTTCGGTGGCAATTTCTGATGGAATGCCATCCTCTAATGTAATGTAGTTGTGTAGTATGCAACATGACAATACAATATGGGCTTGTGTCATGATAGGATAAGATGTGGCATGCCTCAAGATTGGAAAACACTGCTTGAGAATACCAAATGTATGCTCTATTGAGTTTCTAAGAGAGGAGTGTCGATGGTTGAACAACTCTTCTCGAGAGTTTATTGGATTCTATCTTGAAAAATCCTTCAGGTGGTAGCGTGTACACTGATAAGGAGCAAGAAATCCAGGTGCATTGGGATATCTAGCATCCACTAGAAAATATTTTCCTACATAAATAAAGTATATTATTAAAACTTGAAACATTGATTGTACCCTTGAGTATATTAAACTATGATTTGGCTTACCGGGGGGAACAACAAGAGGATCTGCTCTTGACAGAGCTGAAGCCAAAACATGACTATCCACAACAGACCCTTCCCAACTAGCAAGGAAGTAGTGAAACTTATGATCGAAGGAACACACACCCATAACATTTTGTGACAGGTTGCCTTTTCTATCACAATATTTACCCTGCATGTCAACATTGATGGTGACTAGTATATGGATTCCATCGATAGCTCCAACACAATCCTATACAATATGATACAATCATCAATTCTATGGTTAAGCAATAATATGATAAGGATAAAAATCCATACAAGAAAGTTGTAACAACACAACAATTACCTTGAAGAATGGATCAAAATGTTCATTCCGACTAATTTCAGGAGGAGTGTTTGGACTAGGTGGTAGAAAGCAATCTTGGTGGAGTCCTAAGATAGCCCTCAACACCTTGTGGAAGTATCAGCTAATTGTCTCTCCTGAGTGCCCAAAGTTGTGGGCAATCTTGCGGTTCCTCAGATTGTGGCCAATGGTGTGGAGGAACATCACAAGTTGTTCTTCTAACATCAAGTGTATCATATCTATCAAGGTTCCTTTCAGCCTTAGGATAGTAGCTAGATGAAAGAAGGCTCCCCTACTCATGCGAATCTAATCATGACAATCCACATCATTGGAATGAATAACCATTCTATAAAAAGAATTTCCTTTTCTTCTTCATTTACGTGCACTGCCTTCTCGGCCTACCACTACTCTGGCTATGGAAACACAAGCAATAAGAGTTGTGAGAAGAAGAGAATATTGGGTCTCCACAACTACCCATCCTAGAACGTCAATATTCTTAATAGGATCCATGAATGGCCTGAAATGTGGACAAACACAATGATATCAGCGAGGAGATATCCAGTATGAACTGAGTGTTCCCTATAAGTACATCTTGTCGACAATTTAAAATTTTCTATTTTTTCATTAAGAATGATTTATTACTCCCCTTTATAAATAGCCAAACCAAAATAAAGACACAGTAGTATAGAAGAATTGTATTAAAATCAATGTTATAAGAATCTTTTTAGTAAGCTTCTAATAATTTTCTAAAAAGATGCACAATTCTGTATCAATGCAAACACAATAGTACATGCTGCTCCTTTACCACAATTGTGCTCCTTTACCACAACTGTGCATCTTTTGATATCAATTGCACTTCATGACTTTGTGAATTTACAACTCTATTCACCTACTATTTCAGTGGTAAACAATACAGAATTGTGCATCTTTTTACAAACTTATTAGAAACTTACTAAAAAGATGCACAATTCTGTATCATTTACTAAAAAGATACACTAATTGATGCTCTCTACAAGGCAGGTGAAGTAAACAAAGCTCTTGAATTAGCTGATAAAATGAATAAAAATGGTTTTCATCCAAGTTATATTACACACACTACCCAAATATATTTGCTTGCCAAGGTGGGTAGAGTGGATTCAGCTCTTAAATTGGTAGCTCAAATGAGGCATGCCTATACAAAGCCTTTCCGTAACCCAAATGCCTATATACAATTCTTCAGAGGCTATTTCAAAGGTTTTTAAAAGAAGATGCAAGACTCGTATTGGATATCCAACCACACTATGCAAAAGTATATCGATACCACTGTATTTCAAGTCGACAGTTACCTAACTATAATGAATTCCATAGAGCCCCAAACTTCATTAATGCCTCTATTTCTATATGGAGTTTTGAATGAAAATGTCAACATCATTCACAGAAGGGCCTCCTATAGTTGTTCATAGTTTTACATAGCAACTTAGATGATTAGAAAATAAAGAACTACATTTCAATTTGCATCTTCATTAATGCATCAACCAACTGGAATTGAATAGTAATATGCTAATTGTTAAATGTCTAACTATGTTTGCGATGGATATTTATTTCAGTAGGAAGGCATTATATTTTGACATCCTGGTTATTGTACAATGTAATAATGTATGGTATATTTTTCTTTTGTATTGGCTCTATAAATTGTGGCCTTGTATCCTCCAAAAAATGAGCAAAGAGAATTACAGATGCCTTAAATCAATGCAAGTTACAATGGGACCATTGATGGCCAAGGCAAAATTTGGTGGACTAAGTTGCAACAAAAACACAACTATGGAGGAGTTCTTTGATTCACTAGTGAAGGAGAAAAAGTTGAGAAGAAGGGCAAGTACAGAGACCACATCATAGAATCTGTGCACAAGAGCTCTAAAGTTTCCCAAAGATATGAAGTCGCAAAAAAACACAACTATGAAGGATTTGTTTGATTTAATAGTGAAGGAGAAAAAGTTGACAAGAAGAAGGGCAAGCAAAGAGACCACATCAAAGAGCTTGCCAAGTAGACACAAGGTGAACCAATAGAAATCGGGCCTACATCTAAAAGAACATTCAATCAGCTGCAAACCCAAACATCACTCATAGTACCTGCCAAAGCTCATAGGCATCGACAAGTAAAAAGAAGACTACCCACTACAAAGAGAGAAGACAGAGCATTAGTAAAGGAAGTGTCAGAATCTATACTTCAAATGAGCACAGAAATGAAGGCAATGAAGAAACAACAAGCATATATGCCACCAGAGCCACAGACAACACATCCTCTTTATGGACGAGGAAAAATTATATTGGACTCTCCTCACACCTCAAGGCTTTGTAAAGACATTTGGGACACATAAGGCCATGCCACTCACAACCAAGCACAATACAAAAAGGGTGGTAATCTAGTATATGGTAGCACAAAAATATACTCTAGAAGATTTCCTTTGCAACTTACCAGGTCACCTAGCAACTTTTCTAAGTGATTTGAGAGAAAAAGTATGACAAGAAGGAGGATCTAAAAGAGATACACTTCAAACAATAGCCTCGGATCTAACATGTCTAAAATTGACCAAATATAAGGAGAAACAAAATATAGAACTCCAAATGATAAGTTGATGCTTTACAAGTCAAAGATCATTTAGTAGGTAGAGATAGAGATAACAGGGGCCACTACCAAGGCCTAATCAATTGTTAGAGTAGATACATGCCAATAAGGGAGCTTATTGATGCTGGATGGGATTGTCAAATGCATTTCAACATTCATGCTGCTAGATATGCATCATTCTTTTATAGTAGTTCATTCAAGGATAATGGTGCTATGCTCAAAAGGAGAAAACCAAAACAATTTAATGGGTGAACAAAAGGCTACTTGAAAATTTCCTTATTATTACAACTCATTCAATTTGATGACCTATACAAGTTGCTCAATTCCTAGAAAGATTTAGGCAATGCCTACAAGAAGATATAAATCACCTTCAGATGAATTGCAACACATTTAGAGCTAAAACTCCAACATTATTTTGAACTTCTCTTTTTAATGTGTTCAAGAACATAATATTACTCAACAAGTTATCCACATGACTAAGGCTAATATTATGTTTTTATTCAAAGCAATTTATGAACACAAACAAATTACATTATACATATAGTAAAGAGAAATATAAATAAAAGGAAATAGCGTAGATGTTCTGCTTAAATTTAAATTTCTCAAGGGAAAGAATTGACAAATCTTACTATTATATCAACACTATGCACTTCAACTTTTCAATCTACTGCTTGAAGATTATATACTTATAATCAGACACCACATGAATCCTATATTTAATGTACAATACATCATATGGTCTTATGATATGATAATAAGGGTTTAATCATTATATTTACATTAAATAACATGAAAGGATCATAACGAAGTTTTAGCAACTATATAGAGGATCACAACTTATCTCGAAATATATGGGCTATCATATTATAGGTTAAGGGATTTTATTTATAGGCTGCGAACAAACTCCTTGTACCATATTCAACTTATACATATAATTTTCAACAGTTTTTTAACAAAACAATACAAGATTAAAAAACTTGCACATTATGTAGACCAAGTGGCATTTTGGCCCTTTGTTGTATGTCTCAACCCATTGGATAATGTCTTTATATAAATATACTCTAGCAATCTGCACTTTCTGGGTATATGGCGAGTATTTAATATCTACACATTCAATTTCTGCATAAATTATTGAGTAAATAAGGTCTATATAAGTTGGCAATGAGGACTTCTCAAATAAATGAGATAATGATAAGATTGAAATATTAGTTAGTTTTGTGACCTATAAATTTGTAATAATAAGAGGACTGAGTCAGAACCCTAACCCTGCTAGGAGGTCTATATGGTTGTAATACAGAGCATTCTAAGTCTATATAGGCATCATTAATCACAATACCGAGTTAGAAATGAATGAGATAGAAGATAATATGTTAACAAGTGTAATGGAAGCAAAATATGAGAACAAATGGATCTCTCAATTAGTATAACCAGTTTGAATATGAGAAGATTGTTTGAATAAAGCAACTCAGAAATGCACATAAAATTTTATTATATTGTAGAAATGTCTCAACTCTCAAGTATCTTGTGATAATCATTGGTCATCTGATGATTTTTTTGTAGACCCATCTAATAAAATATGATTCAATATGATGCAACAGTAGCCGTAGCTGTAAAGGTGTTTATAGCTATAGCTACGGCTGCTGTTGCAGCTTATTTGTTGTATAAATTTTAGGGTTTTATGTAGCTAGGGTTTTTGAAAGGGGGTTTCAAATTTCATCCATAGTACTCTGCTATTCTTTCATCAAAATGAATGAATAGCAGAGTACTATGGAAGAATAGCTCAATATCAGTGTTAAATCAAATACTATGGAAGAATAGTTCAATACCCTCAATACATACAAATTGCATTGCTACAGAGGTCGAGCCTTACCTTTCAATACGCAATAGAAGTCGAGCCCACGACCCCAAACAACTTCGAACACAACAAACCTGATAGCAGAGTTCGAACACAACAGTTTTGCAGAGGTGAGAACATCGGGCATGCAAAAATGAAATCTAAAACCCCCTTTTGAAAACCCAAAAATGAAATGGGAAGATGCGGACCTGACGGTTTATTAAATTTGCTTTGATTTTTGGAAAATGCGGAATTTGTTTTTCAATTCCACCTCTCGGGTGGGAAGATGTTGCCGCCCATTTCAGGGCCTAAATTGGGTTTTCACCTTTATAACCTGAATTGCAAATTTGGCAAACAAACGATGGATTTAGCAAAAATCTGGAAGTCCCGCCGCCAATTCTGGTTGAATTCCCGCAAACAAACGGGACCTAAGTTCCTTAGGCCTCTGTTTATTACTCTAACAAAGTTTATCAATCATCTTAATCACAAAATAATTGTTAATGACTGTGCTACACACAAGATCAAGAGTAAATAACATACTACTTTTAAACACTGGATAACATAATACTTATATATATTCTTAAATGTGAGAATTTATATATAGATTCTTTCAATATTTCAACTATATGGGAATGAAACCAAAAAAATTATTGACCGATCTTGTTGCTGACCACCTTAATTGTATACAGTCTCTGAAAAGAAATAATTTTTTCTATAAATGAGGTATTATTAAGTCTAGTCACATATCCCTCACACTAATGACTAAAAACCACTATTTTAGATTAATAAAAGTTAAGATTTTAACCTACTCTTCTTATGATGGCCAGTTTAACACTTAGATTCGAAAGCGCTACGATTTGGTGGTAGACTTACTTATGTTTATATATTTAAGTAATTTGTAAATAGATAAGTAAGTTTGTAAATTTATATATTATTCTTTATTAGCAATAGATTATTTATTTTGTTAATATATGATAAATTATATATTTTAGCTATGTTGATGGACTTTCCAGACTTCACCATTTTTCTTCTATATTTGATGATCTAGGGAAGGTAGGGGTGGGAGAGAGAGCCTAATTTAGTTATTGTTCAAATTATTCAATAACAAGGCCATATGTACCTTGGTTGGTTAAGGCATCTGCCAACTTGTTACCCTCTCTATATATGTGAGAGAATATTGTAGCACTAAATGAGCCAAGTAGACCTAATACCCTTTCTAATCTGGTACTTAACTTCTAGTTTGGGGTTTTCCCTTTCCTCGGGGCATGTATGATACTCTAAGAGCTGCCTTCTACTTCTAATTGCCTGATTTCCAAGTGTTTATATAAGAGATGACCTTTCACCAAGGCATCTACTTCGGCTATATTGTTTTTGGTAATACCAATAGGTTTGGCAAGTTTTGCACATATGTTACCATCCCATTTGTTGATGATGAAACCAACACAAACTACCCCAAGATTACCTCTGGAAGCTCCATCAAAGTTGAGCTTATACCATCCCTACTAAGGTACTATCCATTGGTAGGTTTTTCTATATTTTTTACTCTCATCCTCTCCTTTACCAATGGGGAGGCAGATTTTCAGGCCATGTCATTCTTTCCTTAAACCTCCATCCCATTGGGATAGGGGTCCTTCAAAATTCCTTCTACTTCGAAGGCTATTATTAAAATGATTTCAACTAGAGTTGTTTTAATTTTATTTTGAAGATTTAAAGGTTCCATATTCTTCCCCTGAAAGAGTCTTACATTTATCTCTTTTCATAGTTCCCATACCATAATGGAGAGGGCTATTACCCAAATGATGTATATAGGCTTTTCTTCCACATGTTTGGCCACACCCTTAGATAGTCTAATAGGTTTTCTTCCATAGATGATTTCCATCCTAATTTTCTGACAATCCATTTCCAACATTCTTGAGCATAAGGACAATTCAAAAGAAGATGATCCACTATTTCTTCATGGTGTTCACACAATGGACATCTAGTTGGACCTTCAAAGCTTACTTTCCTAAACCAATCAACTATGAGGATTTTATTCTGCATAGTTTCCCAAAGGAACATTCCATCTTTTGGAAGACATTTTTTATCATAACACAGAGGAAGATGTATATCCTCTTCCAAAAATTGTTGGGTTCTAGTAAGAGAATCATAACCATCCTTAACCTTGTATACCCATATTTTGTATTCTCCCCAAATTGATTAGGCCTATTATTAATAATAATTTTCCATGTTTTGAGTATTTTAGATAACTCCATCTTTTCATGTTCTGAGAGAGGAGTTTCCTCAAAGGATAGTCATTTCCATCCTAGGTTTGGGTCCCCAGATGGAATTTCCATGTAGTTGCTAAGACTATCCCCCCACAGGTTTTTCAAGACTTCCTTAGTTATGTGGATGATCAACTAACTGTGAAGGGGAGGAAAGCTTCCCCATGAATCATCCCAAAAAGGATAGCATACTACTTACCCCCAAAGCTTCTGCTATAATTATAAATAAAAATGGTGATATGGGGTCTCCTTGTTTGAGGCCACAATATATTTCAAAGAAACCCTCTGGTGACTGATTAATGAGTATTGATACTTTGGGGGTTGAGATACGGCTAAAGATAAGTTGAATCCATCATTGGGAGGATCCAAAATATTCAAGACATTTACATAAAAACCTCCAATCTACCTTTTCATAAGATTTTTGTATTTGAAATTTGATTAACATGAAAGGATCTTTGTTATGTTGGGATATAAATATATTGTTTCCTACAATATAATTATTCCTCAAAGATGATTTTGTGTAAGAATTTTTTAAGCCTATTTTCTATTGCTTTTGAGAGCATTTTTTGGATTATGTTACAAAGTGAAATGGGTCTAAAGTCTCCTAACTCTTCAAAGTTTACTTTATTAGGGTTAAGTTCTATGAACATGTTATTGATTTATTTAAGAAGGTTTCTTTCCCTTTTGGTGTTTTCAATTTCCTCCCATAGATTTGTCCCCAAGAAATGCCAACATTTTTGAAAAAAACCCACCTGAAAGCCATTAGGGCTAGGTGCCTTATCTAGAGTAGCTGGAATAAGGACCTTTTGATTTCTTCCAATGAGAAGTTACTATTGAGGAAAGTGTTATCTTTGGGAGTAATCAATTTGAGGATATTGTTAATAAGTTTGGTTTGGGCTTCTAGATCTGAGTACTCTAAATCTATTGAAAGTCTTGTTAGGAATAGTCCCAAGAGATAACTGAGGGGGGGGGGGGTGAATCAATTATCTAAAACATTTAATTATTTATCCAAATTAGTACAAAAGAACATTAAGCATATACACAAAAATATAACACTTAACACAACACGATAATTTTGGTTACGGGGAAACCCAAAATAGGTGAAAACCCTAGTGGGAATTTGCACCCACTATAAACTACACTAGAGTATAATGATCCATGTTACAAGATCTTACAACCATGTTAGGAGTTGATCTTTACAATACATGAAGTACAGTGACCTGGTCACAGGTCGAACCCTATTAGGAGTCTTTTATAAATAACCCTGTTAAAGGTGAGGACACACTATCAGGGAGAACACTGCTCAAATGGTGAAGGCTGCAACCTTCTGCACAACAGATACACACTATATCTAGATCTTGGTGAACTGTGAATTATACCTGTTGTCTTGATCAATTCCAATGAATAGAATACACTCTCTAATTCTTCACATAGATCTTCAACTGATGATTGATATAGCTTTCCTAGCCCAATACTTCCACACTTTCTTACTCTACTTATTTCCTTCTTTTTTTGCAATCACAATTGACCAGCTATAAGTAGCCTTCTCCAAAAGATATAATCAAGTCGGCATGTTAGGACCTTATTTAAATCATATTAGTGAAACAATACAACTCTCCAAAAACAACTCCAACGGTTATACTAAGCACGCAACACAAATAGACCACGCAACCCAAATATGAGTAGACACATCACTTCACACTGTCGGCTCCACCAAATTAACTGAAACTTAACTCTCAAGCTGAAATACATTATGCTCTCTTAAGAAAATAAACTTATCTCATAACCAAACACAAAACCAAACACCCATACCATAATGATAGGCACAACTACAAAAATAATATGAATACTGTCAGCTCTTAACAAATAATCTCCTGAAACTGTAATTGGCAAATAGAAACATCATAACTCAACTTCAACTGCACAAATAACTCTACATCTATGAACATAGCTTCATTATTATGTCTACAACACAAAAATAAATGTGCAAGGCTCCATAGTAACCATACTATGAATTACATACAAAACTTAGCTTGCAACACTATCAGGAACACTGCTGTTACAAACAACTACACAACTATCTGCACTCAGAATCAACCTTTGCGTCTATGATATCATGCTGATAACATATCCATACAACATATGCTCAAGGCTCTCTGCATAAAACTACAACACATGTTGCTTACCATATGTTGTCATCAATGACAAACATATAGTCAACACTAGCTTACTGGAAAATCTCCAACAAGTCTTTTGATAAAAAATTATAAATTCCTTTTTTAGATCTCTTCCCCTCTAAGATTCTTAATTTTAATAAAAAAAATTATATTTCTTCAGCATTTTGTGCTATTATGAAAATTTTTGGAGTTTTTATCACCTTCCAAGAGCCATGGCTTTTTGGATTTTTGTCTTTGAAAGGTTTCCTCTTTAGATATTAGGTCTTCATATTTATGCAGAAGGTCTTTTTCTTTGAAGTATCCTTGTCCATTCCATTCCTAAATGTAGTTTCATTTAAAGTTTCAATTTATTTTTCCACACCTAGTTTTTCTTCAAAGATATTTTGAAAGTGTTCTTGGTTCCATTTAAGAATTTTTTATTTTAGAAATATTAGTTTAGATACAAAGCAGTACATTTTAGAACATTCAACTCTGCCCTCCTTCCACCATTTCTCAAGGACATTCATAAAGTGTTCATCCTGAAACCACATATTTTCAAACTTGAAAGGGCACTTGTGTTTTTTTTTTTCTCTGCAATATCCAGTTTAAAAGGGAAGTGATCTAATCCTGACAATTTTAGGATGGAGGCTAAAAGAGTGTTGTTAAAGGATCTGAGGTCTCCTTTCAACATAAACCTGTCAAGTTTCTCTGTAATGAAGCAAGATCCATCCCTTTTGTTATTCCAAGTAAAGGAAATATTTTTCACATTGATATCTAGGATGCTATTTTTGTTTACCCATGTTCTGAAGTCTTTTAATGACTGTGATTCATGTGATATCCCTCCTCATTCCTCATTCCTATTCAAAATAGCATTGAAGTCACCTCCAATCATATAATTCCATTTATTGAACTAATTAAAGAGTTTGTCAATTTCATTCCAAGTATCTCTTTTGCCTTTAGTGTTGATCAAATAAAAGTTTAAAAAACCATTTATGCTCCTAATGCACCTACCCATCTAATTGGGTCTTTTGGAATAGACATCAAAACTAATTTTTCTGGAGTCCCATAAAACCGCAAGACCTCCTGAAGCTCCAATTGAAAGTATACACTCACAATTCCATAAATCCATTTTTCACTTAAATTTATTCATCTATTCTTTAGACAACTTAGTTTCTTGAATTAAGATGACTTCACAGTCCATTAGAGTGATTGCACATTTTAGCAAATGCTACTTGTTAGGGGCATGCATGTCCCTAACATTCCAAGATGTGATCTTCATGATTCATTGGGAAGGCCCTTCCCCTTCCCAGCATAAAATAAGGATGTGAGATTGGTTTTCATCCAAGCCATCTTTGAACATTAGCTCGGTGTTTGAATCCCTACCTCTCGTTTTGAGAGATTTCCAACAATTTGGGGTTTCTAGACCCTTATAGGTAATGAAAATCCCCAGATTATCATCTTAAGTGATACTTTGGAATTTATTTTCTTATTATCCTTCCTTATTTTATGGTTTCCCCTCTTTTTGATCCAATATTTATTTCACAATCCAACCTTGTGGATCCTTGTTTATCCCCATTAAATCTTCATCTTCTACATCTTCCTCACCTACTTCATCGACATTTAGTCCTATCACATTGTAAATGGCTTTGATGTTAGGAGGAATATGATTGTTAACCGTTATTTCTTTTGATGAATCATCCCTAACCATGTTAAGAGATTTGAAGCTTTTTGTTGTTACCTTGTTGGG
This sequence comes from Chamaecyparis obtusa, assembly GCA_027943335.1. Classification (NCBI taxonomy): domain Eukaryota; kingdom Viridiplantae; phylum Streptophyta; class Pinopsida; order Cupressales; family Cupressaceae; genus Chamaecyparis; species Chamaecyparis obtusa. Next base: position 430,478 of record BSBK01001209.1, on the reverse strand, counting down.
AGTAACTATTCTTGGTTCTGTTATAATCCTAGCCTCATGGGCCTTGCTAAGTTTTCTTTTTGATTTTGTACCATAGTTTGAATTCTTCCCTAACCTCATTGTGGAATGTCATGATATCGTTTATTAGCTCAATAAGTAGTTTAAAATTGTTCTCTAAATTTTTACAAACTTCATCATGATTAAGGTTTAAATTATTGACATCTAACTGTGGATTAGTTGTTCCAGACACCAATTTTTCCTTTGGGGTTCAAGTAATAGGTTCTAGTAAGATCTTTTTTTTTATTATTGTTAACAAGGCTAGGTTGAAAATTGACACCTATATCTTTGTTATTTGCATTGTTTATTTTACATCCTCCCCCTTCTTCATTCAATTTGAAATGGATCGATGGATCTATTTATGGGACTACGGCTTTAGGGCTTAAACCTAGTTTTTTCCAAAATAAGGGATGGTGAGGAAAAGGCATTAGATAGTGAGAGTCATCTTTCTTGAATCAGCTCTAAGTAAGATCTTGGATGGATCTCATATTTTCCTAAGTCTATGGTGATCTGCAAAGACTTTATTTTACACAGGGGGTTATTCTCAACTAAAATTTTTAGTTCCTCGATGTCATAACTAGGTTTCTCAAAATCTAGCAAAGATGTTGATATTATTTCCTATGGTTTCTATAACCTCCTATCAGATGAGTTCTCCTAGTAGATATCCTAAACTAGACCAACTAGGATTTGAAGTTGGGTTATAGTTCAGATCCATCAAAATTTGGGAACCAATCAAAATAATGGAAAGCATGTCCATTGAGCATTAACATAATACCAGAGAGAGTAATTTTTAAGATTTTCAAACTTACATTCAATCATTATAAACTTTCTTGCGAGATGAAGAATACTTACCTGTCCCTGGAAGAATTTTTCCCACCATCTTTCTATACTTGCCATGTCAACAATAGGACCACCCCATTGTTACTATAACTAATGATGATGATGATGAAGACCAGCTAAGATAAGAGGTATACAAGATAGTAGAAGGATTAGATCAATTATTATCTTGCCATTGATGTCAAGAAATTGATTTATGATTTTTATTGAGTTGCCATATCATTCGGCATATGATATAAGTTGAGTGAGTTAAGAAGAAGAGGAAGTGAAATGTTGTGAAGTTGAAGAACTTAAATGGGAAATTGATACATATCAGACTATGATACAAGGTTATGTTGATATAATTGTTTTCTACCAAACATGTGATTATATCAATTCAGAAAAGAAGATTAGTCAAGTCGGTAAGAAAAATAGTTTGGTTACTGAGAAGGAAAAACTCATTCGGTAAAAACAAAGTAAGTTTCCGTAAAGATCAAGGAACTCAAGACACCAAGTAGAAGGTTTTAGCTATTGAGAAAAGTCAACCAAAATTCATTTGAAAGAAAAGAGTTAACCATTGAGGAAGGAACAAAAATTAAATACAAGGATTAGAATGACATTTAATGTTGAGCTATGATGAGTTGGAAGATTTTGATGATGAGGAAGAGTTAGTTAGAGAGATCTACGATCAAGAAAATTCAAGGTGATGATCTATGGTATAGATCTAAGCGGAAAAAAAAGAAGGTACAAGTTCCAAGAAAGTTGAATTTCTGAGGTGATGATAAAACATTTAACTGAGATCTAAATTTATTGAATTAGTTTGTGAGGATGATTGGACGACTGAGATTAATCAAAGGAAAATGTAATAAAGGAGATTAAGAGGAAAAACAAAGTCTATATAAAGGATGAAATCATATGAAGAAAAGGATGGCAAGTTGAAGGGTTATTGAGTCACCAACTAATACAGTGAAGAAGGGAAAGCTTGAGTTTTGAGTCAGAAAGCTGATGTTGATGAAGTGCTAAAGCCCATGGAAAGTGAAGGATCAAAATAAAGACAAAGAGCGCACAAGGGATCTGATTATGCAAAATATAGTTACAGATTTATAGGTCAATTTATTCACTATTGCTTATTAATATTTGTAACAGAAAAATCTCTTAACTGAGTGGACCCAACAGTCTTATTGTAAATCCTTGAAAAAGGTGAAATTCTAAAAGAGTGTTTGAATACCTAGATAACCAAGCCACTCCTAATAGGGTGAAGATCCTAATAGATCAAAGGAAAATCCCCTAGCAGGGTTACATTTAACAATGTGTATTGTAATCTTTAACCAGATTGGCTTTTAACTGAGCATACTTCAGAAGAGTATTTCTTTAGTGGGTCATAATTCCCACAATGGTTTTTCCCAAATTGGGTTTCCACATTAAATACTAGTGTTATATGTGTTGAATGTTTACTGTGAATACTATTGCTGATTAAAAAAGTTAATTTATTGTTATTGGTTAATATTGAAGTGTGTCTGACCGAGTTGACACTGAGTTGAATCAGAGAAAGATTTTTTAGGTACAGAGAATCAAGGATTACTGATTCACCCCCCCTCTATAATCTAATAATTGGAATAAGAGCTAAGTACTCTAAAGGGATAAGTTTGAAAGAATTGATTAAAAGATCCAAAGATGTATAGGAGAGAAGTACCTAAGTTGAACAAGGAGAGTTTATCTACATGGAAAAGAAGGATGGGGTTGTAGCTATCTAGAATTTGAGAATCTTCAATCAAAGTTATGGTTAATGACTACACTCCACTTCCTCCAGGACCTATGACACTTGATCAATTGAGAGAAAAGAAAGAACACAACTCAGTAATGATTGAAATTGCTTCTTCCCTGACCGATGCTGAGCTCAATGACATTAAGAACTCTATTAATACAAAAGAGATGTTGGAAAGCTTGCACTTGTTTATGGATGTGATATGCATGTACAAAAAGAAAAGGTTGATAGTCTCAAAGGAAAATTTGATGAGATGGAAATGAATGATGAAGAGAACATTGCACAATATAGTTTTAGAATCAAGGAAGTGGTAATTTTCATCAGAGGTGCTGGTGGAACATTAACTAGTGAAGAAGTGGTAAGAAAAATTATGAGAACTCTTTCATCCAATTATACAGGTCGAGTTTCTTCTATTCAAGAACTGAGATCCATACCTAATAACAATGTTACACTTGATGCTTTGATCAGTGAGATGACTTCATTTGAACTTAGTAATTATGATAATAGTTTACCGACTATTGAAATCAATTCATCTTTAAGCATTGGTAATTCAAAGAGAGAGAGAGAGAGTCACAATAGTTCATGTGGAAGTGACTATGATAATATCCTAACTGAAGAGAAAGAATAAGAAGAATTGGAAGCATTGCTGGAAAAGAGGCTACTGAGAGGAAAAGGAAAGTATAAAGGTACCAAATTGCCTCTAAAATGTTTTAATTGCAACAAGATTGGTCACATTTCATCTAGGTGTCCTGACAATGACAAGAATGATAAAAGTGACAAGAAGGAGATCTGACATCAAAGGTTTACAGGCTTCAAGGATAAAATGGAAGCAACTCCCCTATTGTAGATATATCCAAGGAAGTGGGTATTCTCACTAATAATACCATCTGCAGAATGTCATTTGGGAAGATATGTAATGAAGATCAGATGGGAGGAAGAGTATTCAAGGAAGTTTTGAATGATGTTATGGATCTTACTAGTGGCTTTAAATATAGTGATTATATTCCCCTGTTGGGTTGGCTTGATCAACGTGGTGATAGACGAAGACAAGCCAAGCTTACTGAGATTTTTCACTTGTTTCTGGAGAGAATTATTGATGAACATTTTGAAAGAAGGAAGAAGCACATTAGTTTGGAGATTGAGGACTTTGTGGATTTTCTACTTTCTTTGACTGAAGATTACAAGAGACCACAAAAAATACAAGAGACCACATCAAGAATGTTGTCTTTGTACGTACACAACTCTAATGTCTCTGTAAACCCCTTTTTTCCATGCTTCCATTTTAGGTGTTTTTGTTTCTTGTTCTTTAATCATAGGGCCATATGAGCTACATAGTCTAAGTTGCATAGGTCTAATTTAATTAAGTTGTAGAAACAGTGTTACTATTATTAAATAGTGAGGATATTATGATATTTCTTTTGCTAAGTTATGTATTTTTCATTTGTAGTATAGTTAGTGTCTTTTATAAAGTTTATAGAGTAATTCCATATTATTATGAGTCATTTGTACATCTAAATACTGATAATACTGATAGCCCATTGTTGTTTGAAATCTATTGGGCCATATGAGCTACATAGTCTAAGTTTTGTGGGTCTGTTTTAATTAAGTTGTAGAAACAATGTTACTGTTATAAAATAGTGAGGATATTATGATATTTATTTTGTTAAGTTATGTATTTTTCATTTGTAGTATAGGTAGTGTCTTTTACAAAGTGTATAGATTAATGTATTTTTCATTTGTAGTACAGTTAGTGTCTTATGCAAAGTGTATAGAGTAGTTCCATATTATTATGAGTCATCTGTACATCTAGATACTGATCATTCGAAATCTACTGATCATCCGAAATCATAAATTATAAAAGAATATTTTTTCCATAGCTCCTCACTGCCATGCTTGAAACTTTTGAGTCATGTTTTGCCTCTTACACAAAAATTTTATGATGGCTTGACTATGTCTCTTAATTAATATATTGTTTATATCTATATAAATATGTTGTCTCCATGATTCTCATCAACTGTACTAGCATTTTATGAGTTTGATTACTCAGTTTGATTTTCATAAACTATACCAACATTTTATGCCTTTCATCACGATTGGTTATCTGCAGCCACATATACTTCAGGGCCTACATTATAATGGGAAATGTCCGAGTTGCTTAGAAATCCATATGACCTTTAGAGTCTAAGTTGCATAGGTCTAATTCAATTAAGTTAAACCGTAGAAATAGGGTTGCTGATATAAAGAGGATAAAACACCCAATACTCTTAGATTTGATATTCACTCATTTTTACTATATGAAAATTTTATGATGGTTTGATCATTTAAATATATATCAGTTCATGTCTTTCTTAAATTACATCAAGATTTTTTTTCCCTTTTCAGGACTTGTTGGCTGCAGCCATAGATACATCATAGCTACATTAGAATGCGAAATGTCAGAAATGCTTAGAAATCCATCAGTAATGAAGATAGCTCAATAGGAGCTCAATTCTGTAATTGGATTCAATCGTATGGTAGAAGAATCCGATCTTCCTCGACTTCAATACCTGTAATAAATAGTGAAAGAAACATTAAGACTTCACCCACCTGTTCCTTTGCTCCTTCCACATCAGTCCATGGAACAATCCACAGTAGAGGGATATGAAATACTAGAGAAAACTCAAGTTCTTGTCAATGCTTGGGCTATTGGAAGAGATCCAACTATTTGGGAACAAGCCAATGAATTCAAGCCTGAAAGCTTTTTGGCAAGCCAAATTGATGTCAAAGGTCAAGATTTTAAGTCACATCATTTGGTTTAGGTGGGACTATCACAACTATTACAATGCTTCAGGAAATTACTCCAAAAAACTTGGATATGTCAGAGCATCTACATGCCTTTCCATTTCCCCACCTTCCACTAGAACTCTAAGGAGCCTTATCTAAGGAAAAGAAGAATTCACCAAAAGTCAACAAAGTATGCAGTTGCTTGTTAAACGTCTCCTTAAAGCATACTTATCTGGATATATGAGTCTTGTCCTATATTATGGTTTTTCATCTTCAAGTGTCATATTATGTTGTAATAATTGGTCTTAGTCAATAGCCAATATTGTCCACAATTGTTAAGATACGATAAAACAATATTTAGTTCTAATATGCTTTAGTCAATAAATTTGTCAATGTATACCACTGAATTAAAGTTGTTTAATTTGTCACTATTTACCAATGTCTTAATGTTGTTTCTCTACCAACGCATCCAAATATCTTGTTTTAATGGAGTGGTGTCTCTAAAGTCAAGTCTAGCTTGCTCTATGCTCTATTAGGGTTTTTTCACCTTGCATCCATTTTTGTAGTCCTATTCTTTGCACATACCGCAGTTATTGCGGAAAACAACCTAGTATATATGGCTCTGGCCACTTTCCACCAAGCAATTGATGCTGGCGCTGGTGTGGTTTCAGATAATAATGGCGCCGCCAAGAAAACGTCCCCGCAAGTTTGTGCCCAAAGTATTCCACGAGGTATGGCCCATCCTGATATTATTTTACCCATTAATGAATTCAATGATGCATGCACTTGGCTTAAATCACATACCCTGATTGGCTATTTTCTGGGCCGCAACCGCTTGAACATGTTCTCAAGGACTAGGTTGCGAAGAACTAGATTCCTCATGGAATCCATCTAGAAGGCATTCAGAGCCTTACCAAAGGCTTTTTTCTTTTTCGCTTTTCTAACCCCTCCCATGTGGATGCTATTTTTGCCAAAGCTCCCTGGAACCTCAGGGCCTCGCTATTAATCTTCCAACGCTGGTCTCGCGACTTCTCTATCTTTGATGATAAGAAGCTCAAGGTCCCAGTGTGGGTTGAGTTCCCTGGTCTTCCCTTACCTTGTTGGCCTTTCATGCAATCGATAGCACAGAAGCTCGGTAGGGTTATATGTGTCGAGCATGACCATTTTCTTAATCCGCGGCCTCAAAAGAGGCTCTGTGTTGACGTCAACCTTTCTAGGGATCTCAAAGAATCCATTGAGATTCAGGTTGGTGAGACCACCTTCACCCAAAAGGTGCTTTATCTCAACCTTCCCAATACTTGTTATCGATGTCAATCTGCGGAGCATAAGATTAAGGACTGCCCTTTGGCAGTGCCTCGTACCAAGACTCCTCCCAAGGATGTTAGTTCTCAACCGGCTGAGGCTGGAAAGAAAGAAGAGGGAAAAAAAGATGAATGGGTCACTGTCGATCGTTGTAACAAGCCCCACAAGCAGCTTGTTTTAGCTTCTGCCTCCCATCTGCCACCTTCAAATAACATGATTTTCTTGGAAACCCCTGTTATCGAAGTCTCAAACCCTGTTCTGTAGGGGAAAGATGTTTCCACCTCCCAGGCTTCCGCTCCTCCAGCCTGCATGCCTTTGATGACTATAGAGATTGTTTCTTCCATCTCTTTTCGCCGCTCTCAAAGCCCTTCTAGGCGTGTTGAGACTAAGTTCAATGGCATGTAGGACATATAGCGTAATATCTCTTTAGATTTTTTTGGGCCGGCTTTTGCCCCAGGATATTTGTCCAATAGTTTTGACTCTCTTGGGGATGAGGATGGAATGGATGACACTGTTATTCCATGAAGTACATCTCATGGAATGTTCATGGGTTGACAGACCTACACAGAAAATTTTCTGTCAGGGATTTGCATAGGCGTTTTTGTCATCTAGATGTTTTATGCCTCCAGGAAGTTAAGATTTTAGGTTTCATGCTTGATACTGCTTGTAAATTTATCTGGCCCAAAAGCCTAGCTCTTTGTATTCAGCACGAGGCTAGTCAAGGTGGAGTTGTTACTCTCCTTTCTCCTCATTAGCATTCCTTTCTGGTTAGCCATGGTTCTGATCCCATGCAAAGAGTTGTTTGGGCCACTTTCATTATTGAGAATCATTCCTTTGGCATAGTTAATGTTTATGCTCCCAATGATGTTGTTGAGAGATCTCACCTGTGGCGTTGGCTTGCGGATTCTCTGCCACCTGCTACCTGGCTTATTTGTGGGGATTTCAATATGGTGGAGATGGCATCTGACAAGGATGGCTTTTTGCCCTTTTGATGGATAGCTGGTGAAAGAGAAGCCTGGTATTACATGTGTAATAAATTAGGGCTTTTTTATTCCAATGTGGGCTGCCACCATTTTGATGGGGCTTGGCACACTTGGTCTAATTACAAGGCTTCTTCTGATAGAATTCATAAAAGGCTTGATCATGCTATGATCTCAGCTCAATCTTTTTTCTCCTTTTCCGAAAAGCAAGCCTTATCAGTCACTCCTCTTATTGATGTGACCTTGTCAGACCACTTTCCCATCCAATTTAATATTATTTGGCAGACGACTAAGGCTAGGCCTCCCACCATGCAATTTTACTTTAATACTTTTGTCCTTTATCATCCTTGTACTGTGGCCCACATTCATCGGGTTTGGAACCTTGAGCCTAGACCCACCCACTTGACAGGATGGATTCAGTGGTGCAATGACGCTATCAGGCGTATGAATCATTTTTTGTGCATCTATGGCAGAAAATTGGCCAACTGTCATCGTAGAGCCTATGATGTCAACACCAAAGCCTTGCGTGTTGGCACCGAAGCCTTAGCTCAGGACCCTTTCAATCAAGATCTACAAATCAATCTTGCTAAGTTACGCTACCAGAAGTAAGTGGCTGACAACTATGCTGCCAAAGGAGCTCAAATCAAAGCTTGGATGCACTGGTTAAAGGTTGGAGACCAAGTTTTGAAAGAATTTTTTACTGCCCTCTTTCCTCGACATACCAATGTGGGCATATCCAAAATTCGAGAAGGGCACGCCCTTTTCACGAAGCCTCCAGAATTCAATGGCAAGAGATCAGAAAGAACCGTTCGGTTGTGGGTTTCAAAACTTTTTGATTAATTTTTTAGGCACAAGACGTTGGTTGAGCAATGTCAAATTTTTGTGCAATTGTTAAAGATGCAAAATATGAGACGTATACTAGTCAAATTGAAGATTAGTGTGAACAAGAAAAAGGAGCGGAATGTTATTATTGTGAGAAATCTTTTTAGTGCTCTCAATTCCATTGGGAAGACTACCAAGGAAAAAGATAAGAGATTCACTAGGAGGGTTATTACAACTTCCTTAGTAAGTCATCATTTGAGAAAGGCTCATTTGATGAGACAAACTTGTGTTGACTTGAATCTAAATCGTAAAACTTTAGATAGAGCACTTGCAAGAAGAGAAAGACTTGATGACCCTCTTCAAAATGATACATGGGCTTATGGTGGGATACTTTAACGTTGTGATAAGAAGCTTATCGATGCTGTGAAGGATCAAATTCAAATATTTTGGCAATCTAACTCAAGAGTGTCACCAAATGTGAAGGATGTATTGAAGTTGAGAATTGGCATTCGAGACTGCACCTCGCATCCCAAACATTATTTGGAGGTGAGTCAAACAATGTTGTTCAAAAAAATGTGTGAGACACATCCAAAATTGCAAATATCACAAAGAACTTTTGAAGCCCTGAAGCCTTTTTTTTGTGTGCCTATTAAGATTTGAAATACTTGTTGTTGCAAATATCATGTGGAGTTTTCAATGCACCATGAATTTTTACGATCCATTCATTCTACTTTACATAGTAGTGAAATGTTGGAGGAGTGTGGTGCAAGTGCTCTTCCAAAATCATCAAGAGACTTGCTAGATCATTTTTTATGTCCTAGAGATGATGGATGTTTCTTTTATAGAAAAGATTGCTTAAATGACAAGTGCTTAGAGTGTGGTGGTCTAGTGAAGTTTGTTGAATGTTTTCATGAGGGTTGTGAACACGATTTTGGAAACACAATTGTCCACAAAAAGGTATATGAAACCGTTAAATATACATTAAAAAGTGGAGGTGAAGGCTCTAGATGTGAGTTGGTTACTAAAGAATGCAATATAGCTGATTTTATTTCAGATTTCAGGAAGAATTTTTTTTACAAGTATGCAAGGCATAGTCATAGGTCTCAGTGGTTGGATCAACAATTCAGGATGTGTAAGGACACTTTCCCAATTGGCACTATTATATCAGTTGTTGACTTTGCAGAGGACTATACATTGCAACCCCAAAATGAGTTGCAAGCTCAATATTACAATTCTATTCAGGTTTCTATTTTTGTGCACATAGCATATAGACATTCCCCTGATAGTACAGAAGATGACCAGAAGATAATCTAAGAGTTCCATTTTTATATGAGTGATGATAGATCACACTCATCCGAGTTTGTCCAAAATTGCTTTGAGAATTATTTTGAGTGGGTGCGGGAAAATAATATTGCTATGGATAGACATCTCATTTGGTTAGATAATTCCACAGGTCAATTCAAAAATTCTCGTATGTTTTATTGGTTATGTAGAATGCATGTAGAGAGAGGTGTCCCTCATATTTGGATTTTTTTGAGGCCGGTCATGGAAAAAGGAAGTATGATGGAGTAGGTGCATGCGTAAAGAGAGCTCTAGTTAAGGAGCAACTGAGGATTTCAAGTACAAAACTCATTGATGCCCATTCTATTGTTGATTCGTGTACTTCAGCATCAGGGGGACTCTTGATTCAGTGGTGCATAGATTCTTTTGGTTGGTTAAGTTGGGCACAATAGGAGATAGGTTGGATTTTCAAACTGTGAAAGATTCAGATTCAAAAATGCATTCATTTTGAAGCTCAGATGCTGGTACATGGACAATTTGGACACGAGAGTTGTCTTGTTATTGTCCAAGTTGTCTTTAGTGTGATTGGGATCAATGTGAGTCAAGTGAGTGGGTTGATACATGGGTTCCATATTATCTTACTCCTTTATCTCTCACAGTCTCTATAATAAATGATGACATGGATTGTTCACTTGATTATGACCATCTTTCAGATCTTCTATAGCCAAGACGTGTTTTTGCATTGGTTGCACCAAAAGGGAATGATAAGAGATTGGATTACTGGTTAGCACATTGTGTACGAGGAAATCAGAAACTTGCACAACTGACGACAGATGATGATATGTTCACATATCCAAAAGGATCACATGTTGTTGTGGGAATATGGCTGCGCACATATATGATTAGAAATAATGGCATTCCTGCATTTGAAGACTATGAGAAGCACAAAACCATTCTCATATATTCACACCTTGTTATAGCAGCCAATGTTAAGTTGTTGAAACATCAAGGAAAACCAAAGACAAAGGAACTTTGGACTATTAGTACTACTAATCATGAAATAATACTAAATACTCTCAAGCAAAGAGATGACCCTTCAGGCACACTTCAATAGGTAAGTTCAACTCAAGTTAAAATATAGTTATGTAATTTGCATATTTAGATGCCAAAAGGGCACTTCTTATATTCTCTATTAACTTTTCTTCTACCTTCCGAATGCAGGGATTGGAGTGGAAAGGAAACTTATTTTTTATATATAGTTGTGTAATTTGCATATTTAGATGCTAAATTTTGTATATAAAACCAACAATCGAATGTAATGTGCATAGTTAGATGCCAAATTTTATATATAAAAACAACAGTCGAATGTAATGTGCATATTTAGATGCCAAATTTTGTATATAAAAACAACAATCGAAAGTAATGTGCATATTTAGATGCCAAATTTTGTATATAAAAAATTAGATGCAAAATTGGAAATATAAAAGAGCCCATGGGGTTGATTTGCAAATATTAAAAGCCCACATTTGTATTGTCTAATTGCCATGTAAAGTGCAAAAAATGTGTTTCCTTACTATGAATGTTGTATCCTTATATAATTTGTATCATCTTAATTTTGTATCTTTACATTTCTATTGTCTTAATTCCATTACATTTGTATCATCAAATGATGTAATAGTTGGAGTCATTGAGTCAAAATTGGTCAAATGTGTCCAAAGTAAAATGATGATTCCCTGGGTGAAGGGATAGTGTTCAAGGATTACATTATGGCATCAAATGGACTATGCCACTAGCTCTGATTGGGTGGGTAAATGCTAGGAACAACCTCATTTTGACCACTGAGTCAACAGAATGTTCCGGACCATGCTAGACCAAAGTGTCCCCAAGGTGCACTAAGCACGATTGGGCAACAAACTTTCTAGGCTCGTAACTTGGACCCTGTGAGAGGTATCAAAGATCTGTGAGAAGCTAAAGGATGGTGTTTCTGAGGCCTACAATAACCTCTCTTTGTTCTGGGAGATTCAAATTTTTTTGAATTTGGCATGTCAGTCTCGCTCGATGCCAAAACTTGCAGTGAGGGTCAGTTGAAAGTTGTGCCAATGGATTACTTCCAAACTGTTTGTCCAGGCACCGAATGGACTGGGCCATTAGCTCCAATTGGGTGTGTAAACTCTAGGAACAACCCTATTTTAACCACTGAGTCAGCAGAACATTTCGAACCATGCCAGACCAAAGTGTCCCCAAGGTGCACTAAGCACAATTGGGCAGAGAACTTTCAAGGCTCGTAACTCAGACCCCATGATAGGTATCAAAGATTCATGAGATGCTATAGGATGATGTTTTCAAGGCCTACAATAACCTCTCTCCATTCTGGGAGATTCAAACTTTTTTGAATTTGGAACGCCAGTCTCGCTCGATGCCAAAACTTGCAGTGAGGGTAAGTTGAAAGTTGTGCCAATGGATTACTTCCAAACCATTCATTTCGACATTGAATGGACTATTCCATTAGCTCCGATTGGGTGGTTAAATGCTAGGCACAACCCTATTTCGACCACTGAGTCAGCAGAACGTTCCGGACCACGCCGGACCAAAGTGTCCCCAAGGTGCACTAAGCATGATTGGGCATTGAACTTTTGAGGCTCGTAACTTGGACCCTGTGAGAGGTATCAGAGATTCGTGAGATGCTACATGATGAAATTTTTGAGACCTACAATAACCTCTCTCCGTTCTGGGAGATTCAAATTTTTTTGAATTTGGCACGCCAGTCTCGCTCGATGCCAAAACTTGTAGTGAGGGTCAGTTGAAAGTTGCACCAATGGATTATTTCCAAACCATTCATCCTAGCACCGAATGGATTATTCCATTAGCTCCGGTTGGGCGGGTAAATGCTAGGCACAACCCCATTTTGACCACTGAGTTAGCAGAATGTTCTGGACCACGCTGGACCAAAGTGTCCCCAAGGTGCACTAAGCATGATTGGGTAGAAAAATTTCAAGGCTCGTAACTCAGACCTCATGAGAGGTATCAGAGATTCATGAGATGCTACAAGATGGTGTTTCTAAGGCCTACAATAACCTCTCTCCATTCTAGGAGATTCAAATTTGTTTGAATTTGGCACGCCAGTCTCGCTCGATGCCAAAACTTGCAATGAGGGTCAGTTGAAAGTTGCACCAATGGATTAATTCCAAACCATTCATCTCGACACCAAATGGACTACGCCATTAGCTTTGGTTGGGTGGGTAAACACTAAACACAACCCCATTTCAACCACTGAGTCAGCAGAACATTCCGGACCATGCCGAACCAAAGTGTCCCCAAGGTGCACTAAGCACGATTGGGCAGTAAACTTTTGAGGCTCATAATGCGGACCTCGTGAGAGGTATTGAAGATCTATGAGATTCTACAACATGAAATTTCTGATGCCTACAATAACCTCTCTCCATTCTGGGAGATTCAAATTTGTTTGAATTTGGCACGCCAGTCTCGCTCGATGCCAAAACTTGCAGTGAGGGTCAGTTGAAAGTTGCACCAATGGATTACTTCCAAACTGTTCATCCCAACACCGAATGGACTGTGCCATTAGCTCTGGTTGGATGGGTAAATACTAGGCACAACCCCATTTTGACCATTGAGTCAGCAAAACATTCCGGACCACGCTAGACCAAAGTGTCCTCAAGGTGCACTAAGCACGATTGGGCAATGAACTTTCGAGGCTCGTAACGCAGACCCCATGAGAGGTATCGGAGGTCTATGAGATGCTACAAGATGATGTTTCTGAGGCCTATAATAACCTCTCTCCATTCTGGAAGATTCAAATTTGTTTGAATTTGGCACGCCAATCTCGCTCGATGCCAAAACTTGTGGTGAGGGTCAGTTGAAAGTTGCGCCAATTGATTACTTCCAAAGTGTTCATTCTGGCACCGAATGGACTATGCCATTAGCTCTAGTTGGGCAGGTAAATGCTAGAAACAACCTTGTTTCAACCACTGAGTTAGCAGAATGTTCCAGACCATGTCGGACCAAAGTGTCCCCAAGGTGCACTAAGCACGATTGGGCAGTGAACTTTTGAGGCTCATAACTCAGACCCCGTGAGAGGTATCAGAGATCTATGAGATGATACAAGATGATGTTTCTAAGGCCTACAATAACCTCTCTCCATTCTGGGAGATTCAAATTTTTTAAAATTTGGCACGTCAGTCTCGCTCGATGCCAAAACTTGCAATGAGGGTTAGTTGAAAGTTGCACCAATGGATTACTTCCAAACCGTTCGTCTCGACACTGAATGTACTGTGCCATTATCTCTAGTTGGGCGGGTAAATGCTAGGCACAACCCCATTTTGACCACCGAGTCAGCAAAATGTTTCGGACCATGCTGGGCCAAAGTGTCCCCAAGGTGCACTAAGCACGATTGGGCAGAAAACTTTCAAGGCTTGTAACTCAGAGCCCGTGAGAGGTATTAGAGATTTATGAGATGCTACAGGATGACATTTCTGAGGCCTACAATTACCTCTCTCCATTTTGGGAGATTCAAATTTGTTTGAATTTGGCACGCTAGTCTCCCTCGATGCCAAAACTTGTAGTGAGGGTCAGTTGAAAGTTGCACCAATGGATTACTTCCAAACCATTCATCCTGGCACTGAATGGACTGCACCATTAGCTTCGGTTGGGTGGGTAAATGCTAGGCACAACCCCATTTTGAGCACTGAGTCAACAAAACGTTCCGGACCACGTCGGACCAATGTGTCCCCAAGGTGCACTAAGCACAATTGGGTAGCGAACTTTTGAGGCTCGTAATATGAACCCCATGTGAGGTATTGAAGATCTCTGAGATGCTACAAGACGGCATTTTTGAAGCCTACAATAACCTCTCTCCATTTTGGGAGATTCAAATTTGTTTGAATTTGGCACGCTAGTCTCGCTCGATGCCAAAACTTGCAGTGAGGGTCAGTTGAAAGTTGCACGAATGGATTATTTCCAAACCGTTCATCCTGACACTGAATGGACTATGCCATTAGCTCTGGTTGGATGAGTAAATGCTAGGCACAACCCCATTTTGACCACTGAGTCAACAGAACATTCCGGACCACGCCGGACTAAAGTGTCCCCAAGGTGCACTAAGCACGATTGGGCAACGAACTTTCAAGGCTCGTAACTCAAACCCCGTGAGAGGTATCGAAGGTCTATGAGATGCTACAGGATGATGTTTCTGAGGCTTACAATAACCTCTCTCCATTCAGGGAGATTCAAATTTGTTTGAATTTGGCACGCCAGTCTCGCTCGATGCCAAAACTTGCAGTGAGGGTAAGTTGAAAGTTGCACCAGTGGATTACTTCCAAACCATTCGTCTCGACACCAAATAGATTATGCCATTATCTTTGGTTGGGTGGGTAAATTCTAGGCACATCCTTGTTTCGACCACTGAGTAAGCAGAACATTCCGGACCACACTAGACCAAAGTGTCCCCAAGGTGCACTAAGCACGATTAGGCAGGGCATTTTTGAGGCTCGTAACTCAGACCCTGTGAGAGGTATCGGAGATCCGTGAGATGTTACAGGATGATGTTTCCAATGCATACAATAACCTCTCTCCATTCTGGGAGATTCAAATTTGTTTGAATTTGGCACGCCAGTCTCGCTCGATGCCAAAACTTGCAGTGAGGGTCAGTTGAAAGTTGCACCAATGGATTACTTCCAAACCATTCATCTTGACACCGAATGGACCACACCATTAGCTCTAGTTGGGTGGGTAAATGCTAGGAACAACCTCATTTCAACCATTGAGTCAGTAGAATGTTCTGGACCATGCTGAACCAAAGTGTCCCTAAGGTGCACTAAGCACGATTGGGTAGAAAACTTTCGAGGCTTGTAACTTAGACCTTGTGAGAAGTATCAAAGATCTGTGAGATGCTAGAGGATGTTGTTTTCGAGGCTTACAATAACCTCTCTCCGTTCTGGGAGATTCAAATTTGTCTGAATTTGGCATGCCAGTCTCACTTGATGCCAAAACTTGCAGTGAGGGTCAGTTGAAAGTTGCACCAATGGATTACTTCCAAACCATTTATCCTAGAACTGAATGGACTGCACCATTAGCTCCGGTTGGGTGGGTAAATGCTAGGCACAACCTTGTTTTGACCACTGAGTTAGTAGAACATTCCAGACCACGCCAGACCAAAGTGTCTCCAAGGTGCACTAAGCACGATTGGGCAGTGAACTTTTCAAGGCTCATAACTCAGACCCCGTGAGAGGTATCTGAGATTTGTGAGATGCTACAGGATGACATTTTTGAGGCCTATAATAAATTCTCTCCGTTTTGGGACATTCAAATTTGTTTGAATTTGGCACGCCAGTCTCGCTCGATGCCAACACTTGCAGTGAGGGTCAGTTGAAAGTTGCACTAAGCACAATTGGTCAACAAACTATCAAGCCTCGTAACTCGGACCCCGTGAGAGGTATCAACGATCCATGAGATGCTACAAGACCGTGTTTCTTAGGCATTCCTAGTGTATTTGTAGGGGTATAGACAAAGTACTGATATTTTGTCCAAAAGACCAATATGTTTTGATATGGCCAAAAGGGTGTTTGATTATTGCCAAAAGGGTGTTTGACTATGTAATTAGGCCAATTTGAAGTCTTTTAGCCATTGAGAGTAAAAGGTAAGTCTACAAACCTTGAAACCACTTTAATAGATATCCTTATATACCTCAAATGATGAATTACACATGTGAACACACGTAGCACATAAAGCGTACACATAAATTTTCTTAAGTCATGAAGCATACATGTAGCACATAATTATAAAGCATACAACATGAATTCACTTAAGTCATGCACGTAGCCCATACACATGAATTTAGGTTATGAATATTGTACTTGAATATACATGAATATACTTAAGGCATAAATTGTACACATCAGTACATACACACAAGCATATTTGCATACTAACAATGAATAAATGAACACACAATTAACAAATTAGATCGAATATCAAGTTTCATATATATATCAAAATGAACAATAATTATGTACATATTTATATGTCAACATATCTAGATACAATGTGGCATACACCATCTCAAAATAAGAAGTTCAACTACAAATATTTCTAGGACATCCTATTCTACTGGTGGATCATCAAAATGGAGCCTCTTTGAAGTACTCTTCGGCTCTAATAGATCCTACATTCAAACACAAAAGCGAAACCCCAAGTTAGATTAAAATTCAAAATCATAGTCAACACTAATAAATAAAATTTAAACTAAAATTGAATTCTCATATACCCCACCTCTCTGTCTCCTCCTGCGGGTAGGAGACCTAATATATGTCCTAGGTAGAGCAGGAATAGTGCCACCAATGACGACTCCCACCTGTATATGTTTATGAACATGAGATTGATCTACGAGTTATACTATTTAATGTTAAAAAATTGGTAGCAAATATATGTTTACAAAATAACTGAATTAACATTAAAACTTACCTTTGTTGAACTTTCTTCAAGGATTGTTGGCTGAGTCATCAGCGATACAAACCCTTGTTGTTCTGGCTCCCTCAAACTAGGACTGACCTAAAAAAGTCAAACAGATACTTCATATTATCATAACTTGACCATATTATATATACTTGATAGAAAAATACACACAAATAACTTTAGAAATGTACGTACCGTGGGGCTATCACTCCAAATGGATATGCCCGTGACTATCATGATGATAGGGTCTCATGACATCATCACATGCCACTCTCTGTCAAATAAACCATGTAAATTAAAAATGTGTATGCACAATTGACAAGTATACATGTATGCATAAACAAACTAAATTACTTAATTACCTTTCCTTTATCAACAACTGACACCTGCACCCCCTCACATTGCCCCCAGTGGCAACTGGTGACACCTGCATTAGTATGTAAAAGATGATTATAAAAATTAGAAAACAATGTACATATACTATTATATCATAATTTAAAAGGAAACCAATGAGTACATTAAAACATATGTATCGTGGAAGCGTCAAGACCAAATGAGATGGCCAAAAGCGTGGACCCTCTACTTGTGCCATCTCTTCCTCTGTCATCAACTGAACATAAATGTAACACATAAAAAGACATAAGTGAGAAATTATTATAAGGCAATTCTAATAAAAAAATGAACAATAAAATTTAAAAACAATGTAAAAAGTGAACGGTTTACCCTTACCGTAACAGTGGGAGCCCATGGCACTGTAGGCTCCTGATGCACATCTCCATGAGCTGCTTTAGTGCCTGTAGTGTGCTGTGTAGAATCATCCCCATCGAAGCCGAAATTATATGTAACACTATTAGTCAAGGGACCAAGGCAAATATTCTTGCATATAACGCAAGTGTGGGCCACACAAACATGTGAGATCGTTGAAGCGTCAGAAGCATCAGGACGAGGAGGCAACAATGTTGTGCTCTGTGTAACCAGCAGATCACTCAACGTGCGAATGGCTTGAATAGTCTATGAGCCGACCTCAACAATAATGTATGGATGCTACACTGTGGGAGGTGGTGAAATCTCAGGAGGGGGGACATATGTGCGGGATTTCACCCGTTGTGCCGATGGCCTATCTTGCGGAGCACCTAAACCTACACCCTGGTTCTGTCTCATACTCCAATAATCCACCTTGTGACCGAGCACAAATTCAGCATATAATTTTCTAAGAAAATAAATTGGGACATCCAAATTGTTGTGAGGTGGTCTATCAAAAACCATCCACCAACGGTCCCAAAAGTTGTCACGTATTGCACTATTTGTGCACCATTTAATTGACAACTTGATTTTTTAGGGTCTACTTTTAGACCAATTTTAGGATCCACAAAAAGATTAGCTATGTCATGTTTTGTTATATTTAGGTTCATGACTTGATCATAATCAAGCCCATCGTCAAACTAGGCATGCATGGAATCGCACCAAAGAAGTGCAGCATTACGTTGTTGTGTCAGTTTCTCCACGTTTTCAATTATTGTGTTCAATGTCGTAAACATAGGGTGCAATGTGGGGATATTGGCATATGTGGTTTCAAATCCTCTAAGTTCATTTAGATTATCTCCTATTAGATCTTCTAAATAGCTAGGGTTTGTGACAGGGACGTCTTCTGGAGGTGGGGGATTGTTGGGAGGTGGGTTTGGATTGTTTGTAGGATCATTAGGAGGGTTTTCTGATTCCATTTCTGATAGCAATGAAAAAAAATAGATAGTTACAATGAATTTTAAAAAACAATACAAAAACTCATTGCTACCCTAATTTTTATATAAAAAAACTATACATTTATATTTAAAAACAATAAAAATAAATTAAAACAATAAAAAATAGAAACTTCACTTATCTGGGCAATTTGGGAAAAATTAGATAGAGGATTTGGCACCGGATATCCGAAAACCTAGCTGCATTCATGTTTTTGCAATGAAAAAATGTTGAATGCCGCTGGGTATAGTGATTTATATTCACTGGCAAATATCGGATATCTAATATTATCAGATATCCAATTTTCCCTTTAGCTTTGGGTTTTGGCTTGGCCAGGTGTACTAACACCCATGCCTACTAAAAAGTCAACAAATCTATTTGTGCGCTTTTGGACGAGTGAAAATTGGGTTTTTTCACATTGCCACTTTTTGGCATACCATGATCCAGCACATACCCTCATCATCTCAACCAGTCCATCCGTTCCCATAATGATTGTCTTCATTCTGAATGCCATTCTCTAGATTTCCTTGATAAAATATTTTATCTTTATCCTGCTCAACGATTTAGAGATATTATCCCTTGTTGAAGATTCTAGTGAGACACAGGTTGTAAAAAATGGAAAATGCTTAAAGTTGGTTCATCAATCAAAAGTAAATGACACCAAGGCTTAGTAGGTAGATGACACTTCAGGTGGAATAAAAAGATCCTATTCAAAGCAATTTAGCAACATTTATAAAAGCAATTTATTTTTTACAAGAATGTTTGGTATATAAATAAAAATTCAATTTTGAAACCAAGTTTAAGATTATGGGTTTGTGAGTTGACATGGAAAAAAGGCATAGGTATATTTAATACTGTTTTAACAAAAATTAATATAGTCACCAGGTAATGTGAGCACATCATTTTCCAAATAGAGGGTAACACCATTTTAAAACTAGAGTACAAAAAGCTATGAATACATGTCTCCTTGTGACGCAAATCAAGGTAATGGAGGATCCAATTAAGGACAGTCCAACCTCACAGCTAATTAACAACACAACAAAATAACACTACAAGATATGTTTCAAATCAAATTTTCATTAACATGCTCGGCTGTAAGGCCTTCCAGTTTAGGGCCACTTACAAACAACAACAGTTCAGTAAGATCAACAAGATCCCATCTAACATCAGCTAGTCCAGTTTTGAAAACTATCAGCAACTAATAGAAACGCTAAGGCAAATCTGAATTTGAGCTCGCAAGCCTCCAAGCAATCTCCTTGTCTCCAAGTATGAAAACCACTAGCTCTGCTATTAGAAACTATCAGATAATAATCTGATCTGCTAGATCTCGTATGATCCAAGATCTTTTCCACAACTTCACTAATCTGGTTCTCCCAAAAATTGTTGCTTAACAACTACCTAAAAACTCCTTAAATACTAATCTTCAGCCACAAGTCGGCTGGATGACACAAGTAACTCCTATAAACAAATATTAAATGCAATACAAGTCGGCTCTCAAATAGCCTTACAATTAATTAATTCTCCATGTCAGCCTCAAGATCTACCTAGGAGAATCCAACAAAAGATACCAACAATAAATGCACCAAGTCGGCCAAGCAAATCTTCAATAACTCCAATCAGTAAACTAGAACTACCAAGCACCAGTGAAACAACCAACCAAGCCAAGCGACACCGAGCAACAGAGGCATTACTGAGCACAAGTTCCACCGAGCACCAGAGGTTCCACTGAGTTCCTTCAGCGACTGAGCTTCCTTCAATAACCAAGACCATCGGTTAAAGTTGCAATCAAGTAACACCGGCTAAATATTATACCACCATGCAGATTCACTGAGGACCCAAGAATGCCCTTGCATCAGACACCCCAGGTTTGAAAAGATGTTCTCATATGCTTGAAGAACATCTTCCAGGATTCAACACATAAACCCCGAACTGGTTCTTCACATACAAGTCCTCCACCTTTTCACTTTGCATACTCTTCCACTTCTGCTTCCTCTGTCTTTTCAAGTCTTTTCTCGACAATACACTTGTATGTTCTCCATACTAATCATCCATACCTTTAGGATCTGCCAACTCAACTCAGCTACCAATACTCAGGCTTCTCCTACCGAGTGTTGTATCTAGCAAAGGCATTAGGGAAAACTTCCTGTCATCCTTCTCAATAGTAAACACATTCTTCACACAATCATACATAGCTCTGCAATCATATTACCAAGGTCTACCGAACAATATATGACAACTATTCATCTCCACAATATCACACAACACAAGATCCTTATACTAGCCAATTTGAACATCAACAAAACATTATTCCTTCACTTCCAGAGCATGATCATCTTGCAACCAGCCAATCCTATAAGGATAAGGATGCTTCAATCTATTCAAAATGAGTTTCTGAACCATGTCCTCAATAGCAAGGTTATCAATACTACCACTATCAACAATAACATCACAGAGTTTACCTCTAGACTTGCACTGAGTCTTGAACAAGTTACTCCTCTGACAAGGTTCCACCTTTGTACCGAGCAATGTTTGCCGAACTAGCAAGTTCTCAGATTCAGGTTCATTCTCCAAATTATCATTTACCACAGTAGTTCATTGGTCACCAAACTTCTTTTGTGTACACTCAAAAGAATGATGTCCTTCCTCACCACAACTATAGCAAGTACCCTTAAAGATAACTCTACCTGTCTTCTTCTTTGTTTCTACACATTTCTGTTCATCTTCTACAATAGTCAGTTTATCTTTCATCGAGTGATCAATCTTCTCCTTTCTTCAGGAGTTACTATGTTGCTTCCTCTTCAACTTATCTTCTACCTTCAGAGCATACTGATAAGCATCTTCAATAGAATCAATCTTCAGCATACCAAGCTCATCCTGAATATTGAATCTCAAACCATTCACATACCAAGCTACCTTTTCCTTACCAAGTTCTCTGTGTCCAGACCGAATAGTAAGTTTGTAGAACTCCTCGGTATAATCTTCCATAGTCAAATCTTTCTGCTTCAAATTCTGCAACTTCTTAAACAAGTCAAGCTCATAGTCAATAGGTATGAACATAGCTTTTAATTTAGTCACCATCAACCTCCACCAATTGATCTTCATTTCAACTTCATCTGCTCTATCTCTTTGTAATTCTTTCCACCAAAGAGCAACATGTCCTTTCAACTTAGTCTGTGCCAATCTCACTCGAAGAGGATCTTCAATTTCTTCAAGCTCAAAGAAGTCTTCAAGTTCACCAATCCAATCCATCAAGTTCTCGGGTTTCAAAGTACCAGAGAAAGTAGAAACTTCCATTCGATAACTATTACTTAACCAAGCCCCAGATCTATGTAACCGACCAATTTTGTCTTCACCAGATCTGTCTCTCCGGTCATCACTACTAGATCCAGCAGCTTCAAAGTCTTTAGAAACTTCCTCATAACCATCCTTAGTACCAACATTCTAAGGTACACCAATCATAGCCTTCATGATCTCAGTGATCATGTCATTCTTCATTAGTTCCATCTCAAATCTGAAATCAAATTTTACCTTCTCTATAATCCTAGATTCCATAGTATCATAAAGATCCACAATTACCCTAGGGTCCAATATTCTCAGAGGCATCCTTAAAGATAAGAAAAACCCTCTACAACAAACCCTACACCGACCACCTTGTGACAATCTCCAAGTTGTATGCAAGTTAGATCGCAACCTTCCACCTCACACAAACAACCAGGCCAAGATTCCACAAGTTCACTGCCATGGATCTGCAAGTCAGATCATACGATCTCTTCACCAATAAGGTAAATTTTACAAGATCAGCCCTTGCAAGATCAACTCAGCTTTGATACCACTTGACGTAGATCAAGGTAATGGAGGATCCAATTAAGGACAGTCCAATCTCGCAGCTAATTAACAACACAGCAGAATAACACTACAAGATATGTTTCAAATCAAATTTTCATTAACATGCCCAACTATAAGGCCTTCCAGGTTAGGGCCACTTACAAACAAGAATAGTTCAACAAGATCAACAAGATCCCATCTAACATCAGCTAGTCCAGTTCTGAAAACTATCAACAACTGATGGAAACCCTAAGGAAGATTTGAACTTGGGCTCACAAGCCTCCAAGCAATCTCCTTGTCTCCAAGTATGAAAACCACTAGCTCTGCTATTACAAACTATTAGATAATAATCTGATTTGCTAGATCTTGTACGATCCAAGATCTTTTCCACAACTTCACTAATCTGGTTCTCCCAAAAATTGTTGCTTAACAACTACCTAAACACTCTTTAAATACTAATCTTCAACCACAAGTTAGCTGGATGACACAATTAACTCCTACAAACAAATATTAAATGCAATACTAGTCAGCTCTCAAATAGCCTTACAATTAATTAATTCTCCATGTCGGCCTCAATATCTACCTAGGAGAATCCAACAAAAGCTACCAACAATAAATGCACCAAGTCGGCCAAGAAAATCTTCAAGAACTCCAGTCGGTAAACCAGAACTACTGAGCACTAGTGAAACAATCAACCAATCCAAGTGACATCGAGCAACACAAGCATTACTGAGCACAAGTTCCATCGAGCACCAGAGGTTCCACCAAGTTCCTTCAGCGACCGAGATTCCTTCAATATCCAAGACCATCGGTTAAAGCTGCAACCGAGTAACACCAGCCGAATAACATACCACCATACAGATTCACTGAGGACCCAAGAATGCCCCTGCATCACCTTGTGCCATGTGTGAATGAGTTAGACCATTTGTTAATGTAAATGTTGCAAAGTTGTCATTGACAACTTTTGCAATATTGATGCAACTTTTCACATCTTTGCAACTATGACCCCCGAAACTTTGCAAACATGATCAACATGATTGAAATAATCTACAAACACCATTTTTATGCTCTATCCACTTATTTTGATTAGTTTGACCCTCTAGGTCCTTATTGGCTTTATAAAGCAAATTGGCCTTATAGCCTTACAAAATGGATTTAAATGAACATGACAAACTTGACTAGACTCAAAAACATCCCAAATGGCCTTTCCTTGGCCTTATTACATGCTTTGACCAAAAATTGGTCTTGATTTATCATTGTGCTCTTAGTGCTCCTGCACCAGAGACGAGGGGTTTACAGCATTGTTACATATCTAACTTCATGTGCATCAATCTAGGCATGAATACAAACATTTAAAACCCCAAATAAAAATATTGAGGTGAGGATCAAACAATTATTGTTCTACATCTCCCACAGTCAATAGGCCAGAGCACAAAAACAAACAAAGAATTTATTTTGGTAAATCATAACAAAAATAATTTTTTTTGCAAAAAACCCTACTAAAAACAAAAATAAAGTGAAACCCCTGTTAAATAATTTCTTATAAGATTCAAATATGTATTTTTTGAGTCAATTTATTAATCAATATATAAGGATAATTGTATTATACATTTTTAAGAGATACATTCTTGTGAATTACTATTCATAAATGTAGATCAATGAATTCAATTAAGAATAACTCAGATGAATCTTAATAAAAGAAAAATAAGATTTTTTCAATTCTATATTTTTAAACTAACTTCGTTCAAACCTTGATCATTTTATGATTCTTTATTTTCTAATAGGAAATCCGTAGGCTTATCTCCACCACCGCAGATCCATCCTCTTGTTGGGTATCCACAAGAGGGCTACCCTCCATAGGGAGGAGCCCCACCTAAGATAGCAATAGACATGAGAGGATGGACCCACAATAGAAGACATTGAATTCATAGTAAGGAACAACAATGATTTGCAATGAAAAAAGCAGTGATGACAAGTTGAATGTAAATGGAATTCAATATGCATGAAAGTGGTTGGAATGTAATAACTATCATGCACATGTGATAGCTATCAAAATATAGAGCTTCAAGGAAAACTAAAATATGAAAACTAGCCATGAAGATCACTGAGATGAAAGGTTAGTTCCAATTGATCAAGATAAGAGGAGGTAATGAACAGAAAAACAATGAGACAATGATGTCAATACACATCTAAACAATACTTCAAAGAGAGCTTTTTCTATCATAATGTTCATGAAAATGATATAAGAAATCAATTTCTTTAATTGTGCTTGTGAATGATCAAGGGAGACGCAACATACATGAGAGGATGGACCCACTATTACTTGTATTTTTACCTGTCCAAAACATCACTAATCCAAACCATATGGATGATAATTATTTGAAAATGGCATGTGATGATCAGAGCAATGTACGCAAAGGTCTTAAGTCATTTAACACTATCAAAATAGTGAAGAATGGAATGCATAAATAGCAGTCATGATGCAAAGGATGAACAGATATTTAGTTTAAACTATTTCAAGGAGTGCACTATGAATATTTTTGAAGGTAAGGTCCTATGAGATTACTATTGAATATGTGAGAAGAGGGCATAAGCTGACCATGTCAAAGATGGATTCACTTCATTTTGTTTCCTTGGGAAGGAAGTTCCCATAGTCATTGGAAACAAAGATAATTTTATTAACTATTTCTAGGTACATTGATTTGAAGACATAGAAGATCTTCCATTGATCAACACATGAGAGGAGCTACAATCATATCATGAAATAATGCTAGGTAATAGTGAAAAGAGCAGCTAATGGAAATCTATCAAGGTCTCCAAATGTGCAAAGTTTCTTGGTTATGATCAATAATATATGTAATAGGTGGCATCATCAGTATTTGTTGTTACAAAGGGAAATGAACAATGCAATACCAAGATGAAATATTAGTAACAATGGAAGAGTTGAAGTCGCTGATGCAGTATACACTAAAATAGTGAAATGTGCTAGTTGTAAATGCATGGTAGTGAATAACTAAAGCTGAAGCTGTATGAAATTGTATGAAATCATTGTAGCATCAGTTATCTTCTACAAAAATACATGCTGCTAATCTTTATTAGGGATATCGTGGAGTAGAATATTGGCTTCAGAGTTAACCCAATAGAAAAATACAAAACCCCAATCAACAAGCTAGAGATGGCTTTTCAAAAATGTAGTACCAAAAAAGATTAGTGAAAGGTCTAGAAAGAAAACACCCAAGTGAAAGCATACTATAAAATACACACACATGAAATGGAGGATCCAAACCATGCCACAATTGGGGCAGCTAAGGAGGAGTTAAGAAAAAACAACAACCTCCATTTGGGAAATAAGAAACCCAGTTCATAGGAAGAAATATACTTGCCAAGCACAACCTATTATTGATGTTATAGGTAGGGCTGAAGTGAATGGGTCAGCACATAAAGGTGCTTCAAATGCTATTTTTAAATTAGGAAACCAAATTCCTTTATTAGTTCTTATAAGAGTACTTCAGTTAGAATGCCAAAGCCTTGAAGTTGCAAAACAAAAAAAGCTAGCTATAATGCTCAATAAATATAGTGTATTTATGATGACATTAAACTAAAATTACAGAGATGTTTTAAAAAAGGACTATTTGATGAAGCCCAACTGATTGAAGGTATGCAGTAACTTCTTCATCTCCTAAAATATTTATTTGCCTTCTAGAGTATTCTATATTCATATGAATATATGGAGGGAGTTAGGAAGAAAGGAGGAACAAGAATATAGTCATTCATCTCTTCAGTTGTTCCATGTATTTCCTAAGTTTCATTTATGAATCTTTGTTCAATGCACCTTGTTCACCTGAATTAAAGCAATTTAGAGTTCCATCTGTTAGATATCTCTTCACTATTAGATAAAAAATATCTTTTCTAAAGGGATAAAAAATCAAGAAATATTGATATATTTCTTCACTCTCCTAGCAGAGATGATAAAGAAAAGAGGAGTGAAATACATGTTTTTAATTCAAAAACCATTTCTTCCGACAAATTCAAATTATTTATAATTGATTTGGTCAAGCTTAGTTCTTGGATAGTTTTAGCATTTGCCAAAATATAGCTTCCTAGGTTACCCCTCATCATTTGATTTTATGGCATTCAAGCTCCTCATGAACTTTAATAATCTGTGTAGTGTAATTCCATTTGTTTAAACATTTAAAATAAAGCTTTACATTGTTGGAATATATTGGGCCTACTACAATCTCTAGCCTAAGGTCCGATTTTTCAACTTCTAGGATTCAAATCAACACTGCTAAGATGTATATGCTTGGATCTAAAAACAATTACTGAGAGTTAAACATGAATGGAATCACTATGATCAACGCTCTAGAAATATACATTGTTTTGTAAAAGTCTTTTATTCAGAATTATGACTGTCACAGCTCATCACTACTATAGAAAACCCTTGAATCAAATAAGAGTTTAGAATTACATATAATATCAGGAATGGAAGAGTTACAGTAAGGTAAGTGCTCAAAGCAATATAGAGCCTTTGATAGGTCGTTAAAAAAATACCAGAACTGTTAGCAAGATAATGAATTGATGGTGATCACGTCAATACCTAATACAACATTAGGCATGTGTATTGTTAAATGCTCGTAGACGTATATGTGGGTAATTTCCAGGCTTCACTAGTTATCTCCTAGATTTTAGGGAACCTCTGTAGACTCTGTTTCATGTGAAAATATTGATGATCAAAATGCACTCCCTTCTCCTAAACTTGAGGATGTTAATACAGATGTTTTTCATAAAAAAACAAACTATCTATAAACTCTTTCCTAGAGAACCTCTTTCTTTTTGTAGACTAATATAAATATTATAATATTATCATTACACCCATTATTCGAACACAGGGTTCATTTCTGAAATTATAGATATTACATTGTAACCATTTATTTCGTGACTTCATTTATGATTGAATTAGTGAATAACACTTTAAAAACTTTGATATAGTCATCTCTAACAATTACAAGATTTATGACTTTGATTCAAGCCTACTTCAGTTTTTTCACTGTTTTCTGGGAGACAACTTATGGGTAAAACCCTTTTTTCCAGGAGTAGGGATGTATGAGGGGTGGTGGGAAGGACAAAAAATCTACCAACCATTACCTTAGATGCCACCCCAAACGAACCTTTCCTCGGGACAAACTTGCAAAGAAGAGAATATCCCTAGAAAAATCTCCCCTCTCAGGGGTATGTGCAAAGATGCCCTGCAATTCCTGAGGCTGCCAAGGGATGGGCACATACCTCATCTATTGGTGAATGAATCCAAAAACACTGGTGTCAGAATATTTTTGTCTAGACTTTCATTCGTGGTTCTACAAATCCTTGTCCTATTATCAGTTTTTACCCTAATTAGGCAGTGCATATTTTGGAAAAATATTTCATGCATGTAATTGCGTAGAGAAAAATGGATCAGACCAACAAATAAGAATTATATTACATATCTTAAACTCGTATTTTTTTTCCTATGTTCAAGTCATACCCAATCCCAGTGAAGAGCCCTACTATCTATAGGGCTACGACAGATACAGAGAGTAGACATTGGTGGAGTGGATTCAAGTCTCCCTATTCATTGATTGGGAGTCGTAACTCTGTTGAAAGGGAGAGCAGAGCCGAGATAGACATGTTTAAATGGAAATATAATAGAGGGATGAAAGACCCGTCAGTCAATCACTACACAGCAAGGGAAAGAACAACATTACTAAAAGCGGTTACAGACATCCCAAAAGAATTGAGGCTACCGATGCACAGTACTTAAAGTAGATGATTTTCCACTACACTTACTCCGCCATGAGAAGGCGATGGGATAGACTTAAGAGGATTTTTAGTGGTTTTGATCGATTCTCACTTCAGCATGTGGGGCACCTTTACTGTAACTTCTTTAGAAAGGTTACTGGCCCCTGACCAGGTAAGAAATTGTACCATTATGAAAAAATCCCTATTTGTGATCCAAAAATTGTTAGGTTATTAACGAAATCTAGAAAGAAATTGCTAAGAAAATCAAACAGATTTTAATTGTAGAGGGCAACTATGACATCGAAAATACTTTGTTTTACAACATTTGAGAGTTTCAAATTTTCAGGATCAGCCTGAGCGGCCTATATCCATAGTTGGGCACAATCAGGTAGGGAAACCCTATTGACAAGCCGCCCCCCATAAAACTTTGGCATTCGCAGCCCAAACAATGAAGAAGTCTTGCATATAGATTCTAAAAAGGAACTCAACCAGCCTTAAGGGGCATTTTGAATAGGCTGTGGAATTTCAATATCAGAGATTCAGAGCATAAACAATAGGAAAATTTATGTATTGGTTGAAACTTGTAATGCAATCAATAGAAAAATTGCTCTCGCATCTACCTCAATGTCGTTGCAGCTGGGACCTGTTGTAGTAATCCATTGGACCAGTCGCTCCAATCTCTAGCAGTGACGAGAACACCCTTGTCCAGACTCGGAGAATAGAACAACAAATGTCTAATATTTAACAAATTAGACATTCTAAAAATACTTCCCGCTTTTCCTCTGCCTTTCACCGCTAAAATGCATGTCTCTGCATTTCATTTTGCCCTTTTCCGCCAAATGCCTTTTTGTCTTAATATTTCTATTTAAGACAATTAAATTTTTTTTCATTTTTAATAAATAAATGTTAATTTTGTCTTAAATAAATGTTTTAAAATGTTGTCGTATGTAGTAGTGCACTCTGTTACATTCAAGAAAAATAGCTAGGATATTTGCGTAGGCTTACTAGTCTGATACAGCCTAAACCTACATTTCCTGGTTTCTATGGTTTCAATAATTAAAACTACTTTCAATGTATATACCAAATACTGAAATGAGTAATGCAAGAAACAACTAAACAGAAACGAAAGAAAGATATAATTCATAGAGTTTAAACTAAAGCTTGATTCATGAATGGCGGTGTCTTCATTTTCATCTCACTACCAAAAAAATCAACTATTCATGAAAGCGATAAATGAAGATATAAGAAACCATGTAACCAAGATTTAGATTTTCAATAAATTAATAAGAGTGACTCCAGACCCTATTTTGAACACTTATTATAAATAAACAAAGCGAAGTAACTTCAATTCACTTGTCTGATTTTCCTGAATACGCAAAATATAGACTTGAAATAAAATTTCAAAAATTTATGATAACTAAGAAACATTCAATGTTGATGAATTGGTTAACAAACATGGTTGGAACGGTTTCAATACAACACGGCAAGCGGATATAAATAAAAATTTATTTTTTGTAAGATATATAAAGTCTGCACTTGAAGAAGAAAACCAAGAAAGATCCAAATAATGAAGTTCTTATTTTAATATATAAATTTGTATAGCGAATAGATGTAATTGATGACATTTCGAAACACATTGGAAAAGTCCACATCACCCATATTAAATATTATTTATTTATTTGCGTCTTAGCTTAGTGAAAAAAAAAATGAATACTCAATTTGATTTGCAAGTGACATCTTAACCTACTTACTTTTTTCATTGCAACAATTTTTTTTTACACTAAAAAGGTTTGTATGATTTCTTATATGTGGTATAATAGTACACAGAGTTGTTTTGTTTTTATTAAGATTTTTTTTAAAATTTACTTTTCAATTTTGTATGGTTTTTTATCTGTCATACACAATATAACAAAGAACAAAGCTAATTTGTTTTTTTGTTGAGAATTATTTATTTATTTGATAATATGCACATTTTTAGAAAGAAGTGAATCATAAATCATGGATCACTATTTCATAAAAGTAACAATATTGTTTGAATATAAAAATTATTTCAACAAGATTATGAGAATGCAAAGAAAATTTAATAGAACAATATAAAAATGACATAAGTTTAGTAAGACTATTGTCTAATAAAATTTTAAATAAAAAAAATTTATATATTTTAAAAAAAATTTAAAAAATATATACATTAGAAAAAAGTCAACAAAATTTAATTCTTCATTTCTATTAGTCTATGCTTATATTTAATATAATTGAGTGAATACATTAGTATTCTACTAATAAGAACTAATAATAATGTCAACACATAGATGTAACTTTACAAAGAGCTTGGAACAGGTGCTTAAAACCTTTAATAAAGTTGCCTCTCTCTCCAACTATTAACCATCCACTGTACAATTGCCCCCAATCACCAATAATTATTAATGCCTCAAGAGAGCATCGTTCCATAATAAGGGGGGAAACAAATATTGGAATTGACATTTTTGATGTTTGTGTTCAAAACATGAAACTAGAATAGGGATTTGTTAATCCCCATTTACCCCCAAAACCAACATTTGAACCTTCCATCTAAATAGATGGAATTGGAAAATCAATTCCAATTCCACTTAAATGAGAATTGGGGGTAAAGAAAAATTTATAATATTTTGAAATCCATGTGCAAAAAACATTTTCCATCTCCTCATTATAAATTCTAGGCGAACCAAATAGTTACAACCATATTCCAAAAACCATTTTCCCGATTTAAAACTTCTAGAATTTGACAATTCCAACGTTACTTAATTCCAGCAAACAAACAGACCAAGAAAAATATCACTAACCTTTCTCCTCGGAGCATCCTTACCCATGTACTTTCTATTTTGCAAATACCATTATATACTATAAAATGACTAGAATTAATGATTATATAACATACCATAGCTGCATAGGATAGATTTGTCTCCCCGCATGTTAAACTCCACTCACTCCAATAATGATCACCACTATGATAGTAATCATTGTATTCCTGAACTTCCATTTAGTTCACCACGACAAGACCAGGAAAAGTGAACGGATCCAAAATTGACTCCACCTAAGTAAAGATCCTTCCACATATTGTCATTTCCCATGGTCATTTCTGCATATCAATTGCAAAACACTTCAGCTAAATAAAGAAATTTACTATTAGAATAATGACGCAAGGCAGGGAGCAAGAGGGGCCAAACAATGACATAGCCTAATGATCCAAGCCTGCTCAAAACATACGGAAACAAACAAACAACAACAGTGAGAGAGAGAATGCCAAAAGATTTCATATATTTCATCAAATTGAATGATACATGCCGGGCTATAAGGCCTTCCCGATTAGGGCCAGATATTACAATGAAATACAAAGGTCCTCAAACATGCAAGGATCTGCCAACAATATCTATTCTTACTATCTTCTATCTTCTACTAAAAACTACCTCCTAAACTACAACTAAACAACTACATTTATACAAGAGTCTATCGAACTGAATTGGCCTTCAGATCCATAATCAATGGAAGGAATAGTCAGATATAGGACCACACACTTCCCAATGATGGATTCCAGCATTAAGTTTGTGACCCAACATAAATGTACAAGTCAGGCACAATAGAAACTAAAACTAAACCTGTCGGTGAGAAAAGATAACCAAATAGCAGACAAGCAACATCGAGCGCCAGTGAAACAACCGACCGCCCAGGAGATAACCGACCACACTTGGTAACCAAAGGAAACCGGCCAACTACCGACCAACTCAGTCAAAGCAAGAACTGAGCAATACAGACAAACTCCAAAAAAAATTTGGTGACACAGGATTGCCAAGGACCCAACATGCTCCTGCATCAGACACCTAGGGTTATTTTGAAATGATTCTCTGAATCATTTGGTAGGTCTGGTCTGAGTTGCATCCAACTTAGACTATGAAATCCATGAACTATCTTCCATTGGTCTATTCTTCCACTTTACCAGATATTCCATATACTATTTTCCTCTTGTACTCTTGCCAACTCTTTCCTTCAAAATCTGTTCAATTTCTTCATTATGCTTCTTAGGATATTCTGTCAGTATTGTCACTTCTTCATCAGGTTCATGATACTCATACAAATTAGCAATGTTGAAAATTGGTGATATGTCCATGTCATCAGGTAACTCAATTTCATATGCATTTACACTGTCAAATTTCTTCAAAACCTTGCAAGGTCCAAACTTCTTCATCTTTAGCTTCCCATATGTTCCAATAGGAAATCGACCTTTCTTCAAATGACCCATCACTTCATCACCAACACCAAAAGTTTTATGTCTTCTTGATCTATCAACTCTATCTTTGTATTTCTAATGACTATCTTCCAGCTTCAGCTTCACATCTTCATGCAATGTCTTCATGTACTCAACAAATTTTACTCCTTCAACACTTTTCTTATTTTCATCAACAATGTCTCTCAAATCAGATATTCCTCTGAGCTATGTGCCATTCACAATCTCAAATGGTGTCTTTCCAGTACTCCTATTCATTGAATTATTGTATACAAACTCTTCTTGTGCCAATAAAAAATCCCAATTACTCGGTGTGTCTCCAACTAAGTATATCAAAAGATTTCCCAGACTTTTGTTCACAACTTCAGTCTGTCCATCAGTTTGTGGGTGAAATGTAGAACTATATTTCAACTTAGTGCCAATTTTTTTCCAAAGGGTTTTTCAAAAGTATCCAACAAATTTATTGTCTCGGTCAAAGATAATACTCCTCGGTAATCCATGCAATCTGACAATTTCCTTAAAGAAAAGATCTACTAAATGTACTGGATCTGATGTCTTTCTACATGGTATAAAATGTGTCATCTTAGAAAATATATCCACAACAACAAATATAGAATCATTACCTCTTATTGTCTTTGGTAAGCCAAGAACAAAGTCCATACTAATGTCAATCCAAGGTTTCTCAGGAACAGCAATCGGTGTATACAATCCAATATTCTGACTTACTCCTTTTACAACTTGACAAACTCCACAAACTTCAACAAATTTTTGAACATCTTTATACAACCGTGGCCAATAGTACTTCTCCTTAAGCAAATTTCATGTTTTATCAATACCAAAATGTCGAGCCAAACCACTACTATGCTTCTCCTTTATCAAATTAGATCTCATTACTCATCTCAATATACACAACTGAATTCCTTTAAACAACATGCCTTCCTGAATAAAATTATATTCATCCCATTTAGTATCTTGTTGATCTTGAATAGGTGCTCTGCACTTTCTCCATGGCTCAAAAAAATCAAGGTCAAACTCATAAGAATCTCTCATCTCATCAAAACCAAGAACTTCAATTTTCATCTTGGTCATCAAAGATCTTCTTCTACTCAATGCATCAGCAACTCGGTTAGTGACTCCACTCTTATGCTTCATCACAAATGTATAACTCTGCAAATACTCAACCCATTTCATATGTCTCTGATTCAACTTATTCTGACTACCCAAATATTGTAAAGCCTTATGATCAGTATACAACACAAATTTACTCTGTATCAAATAATGTCTCCATTTCTTCAGTGCTTGAATAATAGCATAGAATTCTTGATCATACACAGAATATTTCCTTCTAGCATCATTCAACTTTTCACTAAAGAAAGAAACAGGTTTACCTTCTTGACTCAACACAGCTCCAATTGCACTTCCACTTGCATCACATTCCACTTGAAATACTTTACTGAAATGAGGTAGTGCCAAAATAGGTAATTCAACAACCTTCTACTTCAGAGTCTCAAAACTTTTGTTAGCTCCATGTGTCCACTTGAATTCTCTTTTGTCTCCTCTCATAGTTTCAGTCATAGCATTACAAATTGAACTGAAATTCCTTATGAACTTTTGGTAAAAACTTGCCAAACCATGAAATGATCTTACCTCGCTAGCATTCATAGGTGTAGGCTAATTCAAAATAGCTTCAACCTTTTCAGGATCCATCTTCAAACCATTAGCTGAAATAACAAATCCCAAATACACAATCTCCTCTTTCATGAATGAACACTTTTTCAGATTTATTGGCAACTTTTCCTCTTTCAATCTCTGCAAAACTTGTCTAACATGCAACAAATGTTCTTCTCTAGTCTTATTGAATATTAGAATGTCATCAAGATATAAAATCACAAACTTACCCAAGAATTTCTTCAAAAATTCATTCATCAGCCTCATAAAAGTACTCGGTGCATTAGTTAAACCAAAAGGCATAACCAACCACTCATACAAACCTTCTTTTGTATTGAAAGCAATTTTCCATTCATCACCTTCTCTGATTCTAATCTGATGATACCCACTTTTCAAATCAATCTTTGTGAAAAACTTTGCTCCAGTCAAACTGTCCATTATGTCATCCATTCTTGGTATATGAAACATATACTTCACTATTATCTTATTGATTGATCTGGAATCGATACACATTCTCCATTCTCCATTCTTTTTAGGTGCGAATACAATAGGTACTGCATAAGGAATCAAACTTTCTCTGATCAAACCTTTCTCCAACAACTCTTGAATCTGTCAATTCAATTCTTGATTCTCTGTAGGTGTCAATCGATGAGGTGCCTTATTTGGTAAACTAGCTCCAGGGATTAGATCCATACAATGATCAATGCTTCTTTTCCATGGCATACCATTAGGTACATTATCAAAAATGATATCATTGTACTCGGTGAGTAACTTGTCAATCTCCTCAAGAACATTATCCTCAATTTTCTTACTCGGTTTGTTAGGGATCACAACAAAACATACATCATTCTTCTTCAAAGAGTTAAAAAACTTTCTTCCCTCCATCAAACAAACTTTCATAGATGTGCAAACATTACTAACAGGTTCTTCCATCAATGGTAACAAGATTTGTTTATTTCCATCAGCCATAATAGTATACTTATGCAATCTCCCATCATATATAGCATGTCTATCATATTGCCAAGGTCTACCCAACAAA
The DNA here is from genome assembly GCA_027943335.1 of Chamaecyparis obtusa. NCBI lineage: Eukaryota > Viridiplantae > Streptophyta > Pinopsida > Cupressales > Cupressaceae > Chamaecyparis > Chamaecyparis obtusa. Next base: position 394,944 of record BSBK01001209.1, on the reverse strand, counting down.
ATATGACAACAATCCATAGGCATGATATCACATAACACCTTATCATAGTACTTTCCAATCTTCAAATTTACATAACATTGTTCACTTACCAGGAGTGTATGCTCATCTTTGATCCATGAAATCTGATAGGGCTTCAGATGTACCAACCTTTCCAACTGCAACTTTGTGACCATCTCTTCAAATGTCAGATTCTCCGAGCTACCACTATCAATGATTACCTTCCAAAATTTATCAGAAACTCTACATCTGGTCTTGAACAAACTCTTCCTTACCATATCTTCCTTCTTGCTTTCATTCCATAGTGCTCTCCTTACCATCAAGTTATTTTCTTTCTCAGGTTCACTCGGTGACTCTTCTTACACCAAAGCATTTGTACTGCTACCAGCCTTTTTACTAGCATGTGTACACTCAAAAGATCTATGTCCTTCTTCTCCGCAATTGTAACAAGTTCCTCAAAAAATTCCTTTGCTATAACCACCTCGATAGTTACTACCTCTACCTCTAGATGAACTTTCACCTTTCCACTCGATCTTTCCTTTGTCCAGATTTGTCTTTTTTGGTTCAGATCTACCATTTTCAGCATTAGATCTACCTCTTCCTCTAGGGAATCTACCACCTCGACCTCTTTGTATTTGTTCATGTCTTTTGTTCAATTTCTCCTCGACCTTCAATGCAAATTGATAAGCCTCTTCAATGTTCTCCAACTTGACCATACTAATTTCCTCTTGGATGGAAACTCTCAAACCATTTAGGTATCTACCAATTCTTTCCACATCATCTTCATCATGTGTAGATTTGATATCTAACCTATAGAATTCTTTAGTATACTCTTTTACTAAGCTATCTTTCCGCCTCAAACTTTGCATTCACCGAACTAGATTAATCTAATAATCACAAGGTAATAATTTTCCTTTCAATTTGTTCACCATTTTATTCCATACCTTGATTTTTTCTTTGCCTTTCCTCTTCCTATCCAACTGCAGATGTTCCTACCATAAGGATGCATGAATTTTCAACTTTGTGCTTGCAATCTTCACCTTCTTGTCTTCAGGAATGTTTTCATACTCAAAATACTTTTCCATCTCGGTGATGCAGTCTACCAATTCATCAAAATCTAGCTTTCCACCATACTCAGGAGGATTGAAATGTGGTGTTGACTTCAGACTTGTCAATTCCTTCAAAAATATTTCTTCACCTTGATCCATAACAGGTGTAGGTTCTGCATTCGCCTGTTCTTCCTCAACTTCATCATCACTAACATCTTCAAGATATCTGCCTCTTCTTTGGGCTGTTTCAACAGCTTCTAACCTAGCAACAATCTGCCTTAGCATATCTGCCAATCCTGGATCTGCATCTCGCCTCCCACTACCATCTTGACAACCCTCTACAATTGCAGGTCAAATTGCAATCTTCTACCCTAGAACAATCAACTAGGGCTTCAAGAGAAACCTACAAATCTAGATCCATAGACCTAGATCAAGATATAACCTCACTCTGATACCACCTGACACAAGGCAGGGAGCAAGAGGGGCCAAAAAATGGCACACCCTAATGATTCAAGCCTGCTTAATACATGTGGAAACTAACAAACAACAACAGTGAGAGAGAGAATTCTAGAAGCTTTCATATATTTCATCAAATTGAATGATACATGTCGGGCTATAAGGCCTTCCCGGTTAGGGCCAGATATTACAATGAAATATAGAGGTCCTCAAACATGCGAGGATCTACCAAAAATCTCTATTCTTACTATCTTTATCTTCTACTAAAAACTGCCTCCTAAACTACAACCAAACAACCACATTTATACAAGAGTCTACCAAACTAAGTCAGCCTTCAGATCCATAATCAACAGAAGGAATGGTCAGATCTGGGACCATGTTAGGCCAGTTTTCTGCCATAGCAAAAATCCTTTGAAAATGGCTTCTTTCCTTGCAAGTTTGCTTGAAGTGTCTTGCCCCTGGTAGTTTATGTTGTCACCAAGCTCTAGTCCTAATCGCATTTCCTGAATCACATAATCCAAAAAGATATTCAAACTTCAAGGTCTGTAGGAAATTGTCAAAATTTTCCACAGTGTCGAAAACCCATAGTGTTTCTGAGAGTCCATGATGTTTTCGGTCTATGTGTTTTCGGCCTTCATTATTTTCGACCCTATGCTTCCTACTTTTGTGCACTTATCCTTTGGCATTGAAAACTCTGTGTGTTTTCGGTCTTTCTCTATGTCAAAAATCTTGTGTGTTTTCGACCTTGGTCTTAACTGCGCAGGTGTGATGGGTGGTGGAGCCCAGTCCTTTAAAGTTTCTTGTCGCTGATTCTTCAAGTCTCCGGGTGGTTACATCTTCTATCCAGCGACTCGACAACTGTTAGTCACGTGATCTCTGAAAGATTGGCAGATATCTGCTAACATCTCATGAACTTACGAATGGTTAGTCACGTAGTCATTGAGTGCTTGGCAGTTTGTCTCTTCTCATGCTTCCAGCACGGTTAAAGTTCGAACAGGATCGATGGTTGCCGCAGGTTTGCAAGGTGAAGATGCACGGGGTTTATTTTTCACGCTTTTGCGACAATTGTCCGATCCTTTAAAAGGTAAGGCTCATGTCTGATTGGTCCATGTGGCGGTGACTTGTCAGACTTGTCAGCGGGGCCCGGTGTCAGAGATAAAAAGATCTACGGTTGGCGTGTGATCACATGGAATATTCTCATCCCATGCGATCATGTGCCCACCGTCCGATTGGGTGCCAATGGGTGTGTTCGTTATGGGCCCGTTGTCAGAGGTGGTCATGTGGCGACTTTGGGTTGGCTGTCACATGATCGCATAGCCCAGTTTTTGGCTATGCAATCATGCGATCGGGTGACATGTGTCCGCGGTGCTGAGGTGGATTTGCTTGGTGGGCCTGGATTTTCAAAGCTTTTGGTAGGTGGGGTCTTTTCGGTGATGACTGCACTGGTGGTTATGTGGTGGCTTATTATTGGTTGTCGCATGATCGCATAGCCCAGTTTTTGGCTATGCGATCATGCGACCGCTTGCCACGTGTCCCTGGGGCCCGGTAGCAGGAGATGGGGCATCTTCTGGATGATAAGTGGCAGTGTTCTATTAGCCGGCGGGCGGTGATGTGGCGATCTAATGGTCTTGTCGCATGATCGCAAGGGCCATTTCCACGGCTTGCAATCATGCGACAATGGTCTGGTGACACAATTGTGAAGTTGTGCGGTGGCGATTGCGGCAAGGTTAAAGTCTGCGGGTTGTCGCATGTTCTCATAGCTCGTCCCTGGGCTATGCGATCATGTGACTGATCGTCTCTGGTCGCGGTTGCAAAGTTGTGGTGGTAACATTGCCAGGGACTTTTCCTGTGGGGTTTCTGACCGTTGACTGTGGCTAGGAGACCACGGTCGCATGATCGCAAGGGTTAGTTTGGTGCCTTGCGATCACGCGACCAAGCATAGGGTGAGACCGATTTTCTGTGGTGGTGAGGTTTGTGACCACGCGGTTGCACGACTAAAGATTGTTGCAAGGTTGTCGAGCTCGGGAATGTGAAGATCTAACGGTGGGGATATAAAGTTGATCCGATTTTGAATGAGGACCGCCGGTGTGTTTCTGGCACCATGAAGGTAACTGTTGGATTTCAAATTCAAATTTTTCGAAGGGTTTGTAGTGATAGGAAGTACTTGAATTTATGGTTTCTTCGGTGGATTTTATTTGGTTTGGTGGCGACAGTGGTTGCCAGGTGGTTTAGCGGCCTGTTACTTGATTGCATGATGACTTTTGTGTCGTTTGAAGGACTTTTTTTTTGCTCGAGGTTGCCTGTGTTTCCTATTCCTGTTGTAATTTTGATTGGTCTGGTTGGTGGAGGCTATGCCCTAGCTGTCTGTAGCTTGTTGCAACCCGTTTTGGGTTCCCATGGCAGCTAGTGGTATAAAGTGTCATTTTTTTTACTTAGAGTGGGTTCTGAATTTTGTCAATTCCAGTGAAAGTTTCTGCTCTGCAGATTTCCCCTTCTCTCTGCATATAGGGTGTTTTGTTTCCATTGCTAGTTCAGAGAATACAATGCATGCTGCAGCAGATTTGTTTTATGTATGAGAACTCAGTTTATTCTTACTGTTACTAAGCTATCTCCATTTGAGCTTTGAATTCATTGATCATGCATCAAGGGTGTTTGATTTGTCTACTTGTATTCCCTATGTGTTTGCAAGTGGAGTTATCTTCACAGAGGTAACTGGTTCAGGGCTAGTGTTTATGCATGTATGAGCTGAAATATCAAGGATATGTCATGCTTGTCTTCCGGTGGATGCTGGTAAATGTATTGTCTGATTTATAGGTCTCTTCTAAGGGGAGGGTTAAAATCCTTTGAATGGATAATAGCATACTTGAATGCACAAGTGGGTGTTAAGTTGAGGTTTGGTCATGGTGTGTGATTGATGTCAGGCACCAACACATTGAGCATATTGTGTTCTTGTCTCATAACTGTCTCTTGCAGTAGGGTGTTTGACTCTGTGGCCCATTGGAGAAGGCACTGGTCTATTAGAGACTTAGGGCATCTCAGGGGTCCTTTCAATTCATTTTAAAATCATTTCCTTTCAGTTCCCCCTTTTCCCTTTCTTGTTGATAGGATAGGTCTCTGATTTTCATACTCACTCTATGCAAGTTGGGCTATTGCATGAGATATTGGCTTCATTGAGGTACAGGATACCTAGGAGTTTGAGAACCATTCCACAATCAGTTACCTATAGGCCTCTAGTGTGACACAAGTTGTATGAGTGTGCAGATGAGGTACACCCGCCTGAGTGATGTGGAGCTCAAAGTGTAGAAGGATCTCTCTTTGATCCTTATCAGTTGGCCCATTTTCCTGTCAGATTTGGAGTGTTGAGTGAATGTGACACTAGCCTTGTTAATCTTGATGCCAAGCTGACCTTTGGGGAAAAAGAACACCAACAAAATGGCGACTCTGCTGGGGATGAAATAAAGTTACTAATAAAAGTATCCCAGAGTCTTGCTGTATTTAGTTTGGGGAAGAGTCTTATATGCTTTCCAATCTGAGAATTGCTTTTCAGATTTGCAGTGTGTTACCTGGATTTGTTGATTGATTTACATTTGGCTTTGCTGTGGGAGTGCTCAGAGTCTATTGAAGTTTCAAGACAGATCAGTAAGTTTATGTCCTCTAAAGAGAGGTGGCGACTCTATGCTAAAGAACCTGAGTTGTGCAATTTTGTTGGGACTGCACTTAGTTGAGAAGAAGGCAGCAGCATTCAGGAGGTGTTCCAGGTATTTCTCCTTTTTCTAAGTGTGTAGTGGTTTCAAAGGAGTTTTCAAATTAAGTTTCAGGAATTTCAATGGTAAATGGTTTTACTCCTTTGAAAAGATTTGTTAAGTCATGGGTATTAAAGGAAATTTTTGCTTAAGAGGTTACCCGACTGTGAATTTTGTTGATATACCTGGTTACCCAAACTCCATTCCCCTAAATGTTATAAAAGTTTTACCGAAGTTCAGTGGGGAAAGCTTTGAGTCTGCTTATCAACATGCTAGAAATTTTTCAGATCTGATGTGTGACTATGATGTTGAGCATGAAGATGTGATAATGAGATTATTCATTCCGTCACTGATAGGAGATGCAAGAGAGTGGCTCTCATGTTTGCCGGATAATGACATCTCTTCATGGGATGATTTAGTTGCAAGTTTCTTAGTCCGATTTGTTGAAAAGGTAAATGACTTTGACATGCTTAAGGCCCTTACGGATATACAAATGGAGGAAGACGAGTTGGTTCCTAGTTTCAATGCCAGATTTATCAAGACATGGGAAAATATCCCTGGGAAGTGTAGGCCAAGTGATGATATTTGTTTGATCATCTACTTGAATACTTTTGATAAGAATTTCAATTTTGACTTAAGGAATAAGGAACCACTAACTTTGTATCAGGCTTTTCAGTTTGCAATGGATATTGAATCTAATTGGAGATATCATGTTGTAAGAAGACCACATGTTGCTGCTGGTTTTCATTCTCAGAATGTGGTAGATAATAGGAAAAGGGATGCACTGAAAGGTTTAGAGCCATATCGGCATATTCTTGTCCTTGTTAGTGATGTGCCTCAGTTTTCTAAACAAGATATGTAAAGGAAAGTAACTTACAACCATATATTGCATCACTTGAAGAAGAAGATTGCATTGTAATTGAAGCTTGTGTGGATGATGAACTTATTGTTGATGTATATCCAGCTGAAACTCAATATGATGAATGATTGTATGCATGGCGTTTGCAGCAAATTGAAGAACTAGAGTTAGCTCTTGCCATTAATGGTAAGAAACTTGAAGAGCTAGAGGTGTGTAGAGCCATGGATAGAGAGCTTGCTCAGTCCAATGAGTGTGTTCCTTTTGATTATGACAATCAATCGGAGAGCTGTCTATCAGAAGAGTGTTATGCTGAAAGTGTATCAGATGAAGGTATGATTAGTAATGTTTGTAATCAGTCTTTTGCTGATGATGAATGTTCATCTGATGAAGTGGGTAGTTCTGGTTCAAATGATGATAGCCGGGTAGCATTTTTGCATGAATTGAATGAAGATAGGTGGTATCAATGTGAGTATGGTTCTTTTGATACCAATCATGAGTCTACAAGTGTGATGAATTTGAACCAGCAAGGGTTTGTTGATAAACATCACTCAAGTTGTGAATCTGAAGGTAAGTTTTTTTTTGAAGATAAGAACATGTATGGAGATGTTAGTATGATCCCACCTTCAAATTTATATGTGCCAGTGATTGAAGGTTTTTCAGTGGAGACCTATGGAGATATGGAAGAAGAAATCAATATTTTGATTCAGCTGGGTAAGGAAGAACTAGATTGTAAAGTGAATGTAAATACTGCTTATCCGGTTGATTCAAATGCCAGGTCTGCATTGGAAAGTGAAGAGGAAAGGGGAAGTGATTTTCCTCTTGAAATGTGTTTTTTAGATTTGGAAACAGTGAAGAGTTATGATGTTTTGAAAATGCACTGCACTTTGTTTCTAGAGCTTTTTCAATCAGAATATGTCTGTTTCCAACAGGATCTGGCTAGTGATGAAAAGGATGCTTGTGATAGTCTGCTAGTTTCCGATGAGCTTGAAGACATGCCTTGCTATGAAAGTTTTTTTTTCATAGTTGCTGCAGTAATTATTTGTAGGGTGTTGATTATGTTTCTGAGTTGGATGGATGTGAGTATGAGGATTTTAGTTTTGAATTGAGTTCAAGTGCTGAACATGGTGATAAAGATGATGTTAATTCTCAACTGGTAAGTGTACTCACATTTCATGATGATCAGCCTTACATTAGCTTGCAAGATGTAATGGGAAGAGGTTACAAAGTTTTGCTGCAAGCTAATTTTACTCTTGATTTTGAGGAGTGTATGTGTGAGGCAGTCTGGTATGATAAGATAGATTTTGATCCTCATACACTTGGCAAAGATGAATACACTTATTACATTCTTGTGGATTTGCCTGTCAAGAGTTTTCATGAGTTTGACCATGTACATGAAAGGGAAAATTCCAGGGTCATCTCTATGCAAAGGGATGAGGACCAAGTGTTTGATAGAGGTAAATGATTGACAGGGCACAGAGGTTCCGGTTGATGTAAATATGTATAGTTGTTTCCCTTCAGCAGTAGTGTTAGTTGGAATAAGGAGCCAGTTTTCAAGAGCCTTGGAGTTTTGAGTTTTGAAATTTTTGGAGTGAAAGGGAGTGTGATTGTGGACTGGTCTGCTTCCCCCAGAGATCTGGATCCTTGCCATGCCTGCAAGAGACATGCATCCCCAACTAGAGCCATTGTTAGGCCAATTTTCTGCCATAGCAAAAATCCTTTGAAAATGGCTTCTCCTTGCAAGTTTGCTTGAAGTGTCTTGCCCCTGGTAGTTTATGTTGTCACCAAGCTCCAGTCCTAATCGCATTTCCTGAATCACATAATCCAAAAAGATATTCAAACTTCAAGGTCTGCAGGAAATTGTCAAAATTTGCCACAGTGTCAAAAACCCATAGTGTTTCTGAGAGTCCATGATGTTTTCGGTCTGTGTGTTTTTGGCCTTCGTTGTTTTCGACCCTGTGCTTCCTGCTTTTGTGCGCTTATCCTTTGGCGTCAAAAACTCTATGTGTTTTCGATCTTTCTCTGTGTCAAAAATCTTATGTGTTTTCAACCTTGGTCTTAACTGTGCAGGTGCGATGGGTGGTGGAGCCCAGTCCTTCAAAGTTTCTTGTCGCTGATTCTCCAAGTCTCCGGGTGGTTACATCTTCTATCCAGCGACTCGGTGACTGTTAGTCGCGTGATCTCTGAAAGATTGGTAGATATCTGCTAACATCTCATGAACTTTCAAACGGTTAGTCACGTAGTCATTGAGTGCTTGGCGGTTTGTCTCTTCTCATGCTTCCAGCATGGTTAAAGTTCAGACAGGATCGATGGTTGCCGCAGGTTCACAGGGTGAAGATGCACGGGGTTTATTTTTCACACTTTTGCGACAACCGTCTGATCCTTTAAAAGGTAAGGCTCATGTCCAATTGGTCCATGTGGCGGTGACTTGTTAGACTTGTTAGCGGGGCCCGATGTCAGAGATAAAAAGATCTACGGTCGGCATGTGATCGCATGGAATATTCTCATCCCATGCGATCATGCGCCCACTGTCCAATTGGGTGCCGATGGGTGTGTTTGTTGTGGGCCCGCTGTCAAAGGTGGTCATGTGGTGGCTTTGGGTTGGCTATCACATGATCACATAGCCCAATTTTTGGCTATGCGATCATGCGACTGGGTGACACGTGTCCGCGGTGCTGAGGTGGATTTGCTTAGTGGGCCCAAATTTTCAAAGCTTTTGGCAGGTGGGGTCTTTTCGGTGATGACTGCACTGGTGGTTATGTGGTGGCTTATGATTGGTTGTCGCATGATCACATAGCCCAGTTTTTGGCTATGCAATCATGCGACCGCTTGCCACGTGTCCCTGGGGCCCGATAGCAGGAGATGGGGCATCTTCCAGATGCTAAGTGGCAGTGTTCTATTGGCCAGCGGGCGGTGATGTGGCGGTCTAATGGTCTTGTTGCATGATCGCAAGGGCCATTTCCATAGCTTGCGATCATGCGACAACGGTCTGGTGACACAATTGCGGAGTTGTGCGGTGGTGATTGTGGCAAGGTTAAAGTCTGCGGGTTGTTGCATGTTCGCATAGCCCGTCCCTGGGCTATGCGATCATGCGACTAACCGTCTATGGTCGCAGTTGCGGAGTTGTGGTGGTAAAATTGCTAGGGACTTTTCCTGTGGGGTTTCTGACTGTTGACTGTGGCTAGGAGACCGCAATCGCATGATCGCAAGGGTTAGTTTGGTGCCTTGCGATCACACGACCAAGCATAGGGTGAGACTAGTTTTCTGTAGCAGTGAGGTTTGTGACTGCGTGGTTGCGCGACTAAAGATTGTTGCAAGGTTGCCGAGCCCGAGAATGTGAAGATCTAACGGCGGGGATATAAAGTTGATTCGATTTTGAATGAGGACCGCCGATGTGTTTCTAGTGCCATGAAGGTAACCGTTGGATTTCAAATTCAAATTTGCCGAAGGGTTTGCAGCGATAGGAAGGACTTGAATTTATGGTTTCTTCGGCAGATTTTATTTGGTTTGGTGGTGACAGTGGTTGCCAGGTGGTTTAGCGGCCTGTTACTTGATTGCATGATGACTTTTGTGCCTTTGGAAGGACTTTTTTGTGCTCAAGGTTGCCTGTGTTTCCTGCTCCTGTAGTAATTTTGATTGGTCTGGTTGGTGGAGGCTATGCCCTAGCTGTCTGTAGCTTGTTGCAACCCGTTTTGGGTTCCCATGGCAGCTAGTGGTATAAAGTGTCATTTTTTTGACTTAGAGTGGGTTCTGAATTTTGTCAGTTCCAGTGAAAGTTTTTTCTCTGTAGATTTCCCCTTCTCTCTGCATATAGGGTGTTTTGTTTCCATTGCTGGTTCAGAGAATACAATGCATGCTGCAGCAGATTTGTTTTATGTATGAGAACTCAGTTTATTCTTATTGTTACTAAGCTATCTCCATTTGAGCTTTGAATTCATTGATCATGCATCAAGGGTGTTTGATTTGTCTGCTTGTATTCCCTATGTGTTTGCAAGTGGAGTTATCTTCACAGAGGTAACTGGTTCAGGGCTAGTGTTTATGCATGTATGAGCTGAAATATCAAGGATATGTCATGCTTGTCTTCCGGTGGATGCTGGTAAATGTATTGTCTGATTTATAGGTCTATTCTAAGGGGAGGGTTAAAATCCTTTGAATGGATAATAGCATGCTTGAATGCACAGGTGGGTGTTAAGTTGAGGTTTGGTCATGGTGTGTGATTGATGTCAGGCATCAACACATTGAGCATATTGTGTTCTTGTTTCATAACTGTCTCTTGCAGTAGGGTGTTTGACTCTGTGGCCCATTGGAGAAGGCACTGGTCTATTAGAGACTTAGGGTATCTCAGGGGTCCTTTCAATTCATTTTAAAATCATTTCCTTTCAGTCCCCCCTTTTCCCTTTCTTTTTGATAGGATAAGTCTCTGGTTTTCATACTCACTCTATGCAAGTTGGGCTATTGCATGAGATATTGGCTTCATTAAGGTACAGGATACCTAGGAGTTTGAGAACCATTCCATACTCAGTTACCTGCAGGCTTGTAGTGTGACACAAGTTGTATGAGTGTGCAGATGAGGTACACCCGCCTGAGTGATGTGGAGCTCAAAGTGTAGAAGGATCTCTCTTTGATCCTTGTCAGTTGGCCCTTTTTCCTATCAGATTTGGAGTGTTGAGTGAATGTGACACTAGCCCTGTCAATCCTAATGCCAAGCTGACCTTTGGGGAAAAAGAACACCAACAGACCACATGATTCCCAATGATGGATTCCAACATTAAATATATGACCCAATATAAATGTACAAGTCGGCCATAACATAAACTAAAACTAAACCCGTCGGTGAGCAAAGATAACCAAGCAGCAGACAAGCAACGCTGAGCGTCAGTGAAACAACTGACTGCCCAGGAGATAACCGACCACACTTGGTAACCAAATGAAACTAACAAGCTACCGACCAACTTAGTCAAAGTAGGAACCGAGTAATATAGACAAACTCCAAATTGTTTTTGGTGACACAGGATTGCCAAGGACCCGAGATGCTCTTGCATCAAATAATTATTTCATATTTTTAACATGTATTACCTCCATCTCTATTCTTTCAATGAAAGCTTCAAATGTTGTTATGTTGTCTACTACTAGATTCAACATCCGTAGTACCTCCATGTACCGTAGACTGTGCATACTAGGTACTATCCATTCAAGCACTTTCTCCAATGATGTCAAATTCTCTAAGCCTTTTATTTTCTTTATTTTTTGGGTAGTCTTCGACATGAAGATTATTCAAGGAAATCAATTCTACCAAAATTGACATCTCATATTGTGAAAATTCTATTGCAGTCACCAATTATTAATTTGCTATCTAATAAAGATTATTTAACTTCCAAATCTTAATTCACAACTAATACTGAAAAATAACACAATTGCAACTTCACCAATAAAAACATCGAAATAAATATGCAACACAATGAACATAATATTTTCGGACAATTGTCCTTGGAAAAACCTAGAGTTGAAACCCAGTACTGCAAGTGAGAAATGTATTAACCTTTATGAAATTAAGAGATAAAAAATTCATTGTCTCTCACTGGCAGAACTCTAACAATCTCCCAATTCCTCCTATTGATATTCCTCCACTGCTATCCCCAATGCTATCACTATGCCCTTGGTAACACTGTAAGTTTGTTTTCTATCACTATAAACTCATTTACTAACACTAAACATATTCTCCAACTTGTTGTTTACCAAATGCCACTAGACCCCCTTTTATACTACCCTCGTTTGTAGACCAATGGCTAGGATCGATTCAAAATCGATGACTGAGATTAAAAAAAACTTAGCAACCAATAAAAAATTTGGTTGCAAGGTGTCACTAAAGGAAATCAACAATTAATAAATAATTTTCTCTACACTAACAAATTTGTTTTAAAAACTTTGAATTCTACTCACTGCTAACATGGCAAGTGGGAGTGGAAGCGGGAGCGGAGCAACTAGGGTTTTAGGCGTCCAAGATGATGAGGGTGATTCAGATGCCGATGATGGAGACCCACTTAGGGGTTTGCAGGTTCTCTTGGTGGGAGGTTGCTTCTCTTGTTGTGGGAGCTTGGTGGAGGGATTTTGCTTACACACATGGAGCTCTCTCCTTTGGCTTCTAGATCTTTTCGAGGCCAGGGAAAGGGGGTTTTTCACTGGTGTGGGAATGTGGCAAGCTCATCTCATATCTTCGATGAGGAGATGCTCTTTCTCTCTTCTGATAGCAAGAGATGGTGTGTGGTAGCTGTGGTTTCTTCTGGAGGCTAGAGATGGTGGGCGGTTGCATTGGTTCCTCCGCTGGAAGCCTTTTGAGTTGGCCTTTTCCTAGGGCCATCTTGTGTGGGCTTCTTTCTGGGTTCCACTACTCTCTTCATTTGTGTGGGAGAGTGGTGGTGGTTCCTCTAATGCGGTTCAAAGAGAGATCACTATTGAGGTGGGGTTTCACACTAGAGTGCTTTGGCAATTGAAGGATGCTCCCTTTCTTTACTCCTCTATCTCGCTTCCTATTGAGGTGGAAACTCCTTTTGAGGTGAAGGTTTCTTTCCCTCTTAATACTTCTTTCCTGCTTCCTATAGAGGTGGAAGTTCCTTCTGAGGTGGAGGCTTAGCCTATTGAAGTGGCTTGTTTTTGGATGGAAGAGGTGGGTTGGAGTACTATTGGTGAGCTTGGCCTTTGCTGGAGGGTTCTATTTTTGCCAGAGATCTTTGATGGATTTTCTTTTTCCTGGAAAGTTGTAACTTGGTGGTTTGGGGAGTCATCCTCATTCCCATCTCATTGTTTAAGCTTGGGGGAGCCTTTCAAAACCTTGATGTCATGGTGAGTTTGGCCTTTGCTGGTGAGCTCGGCCTTTGTTGGAGGGATTCTGTTTTACCAGAGATCTAAGAAGGTTTATTATTTTTCCTGGTAGATTGTGGTTTGGTGGTTTGGGGAATTTTCCTCATTCCTATCTCCTTGTTGAAGGTTGGGGGAGCCTTTCAAAACCCTGAAGTCAAGGTCCAGCTGAAGCTTTATTTTCTTATATGTTTAAGCTACTATTTTTTCTCTGCTCAGGTTCTGACAGGGTGGATTGTTCAGTCTTTCAGACCAGCTGATTTTTGTAAAGGGAATCTTCTCTATTCCCATTATGGTTTTGGGGCCCAAGTCAAAACCCAGTCTAGTTATGGGAGCCATGAAAACCCATATTTCTAGTTTAGGGAGCCTGAAAACCCTAGCTATATGTTGTTGATGTAAAGCTTTGGCTTTACACATTTGGTTTGGGCAGCTTGAGCTTTAGCATGCTTCTTTTTTTAGGCTGTTGTTTTCTTGCTGGTTTGTGCTACTGGTAGTTCTGTTGGAATTCTGTGCTAGGGGGGCTCTGTAAGGTTTATCTTCTTCCCCCAGCTATTTCATTTAGATCTGGGCTTATTCTTCCTATTCTTCTATAAGATCAAGCTTAGGGTTAGAGTTCCCTGCAAAAACTAGATGTATATGGTTTCGGGGCCCATTCAAAACCTATTTTTACCTTAATCAAAAACAAATTTGTTTTAGAAAATAATTATTTACTAATTCCTAGCAAATGGACAAACAACTATCCAACCTAACAAACTAACACTCTCTCTTAGTAAGGAAGCTATTCTGCATGAAACCCAACTTAACTCCAAAGAATATGAATTTTTCCTTCCCTAATTCTTTTGTTAGAATGTCTGCTACCTACTTCTCTATAGGAATGTACTGTAGTTGAACAATCGCCTACTATACACAATCTGTGATGAAGTGATACCTGATGTCTATATGTTTAGAACTATAATGAAACATTGGATTCTTAGACAACATGATGCAACTCTGATTGTCATAGTGTATCACAGTAGTCTCAACCCCTTGACCAAACAAGGTCACTAGTAACTTCCAAATCTATATAGCTTCACACATAGCCATGCTAGTTGCTATGTATTATGCTTCTTCATAACTCAAATCCATAGACTTTTGATTCCTGTTGAACCAAGAGATAACCTCTGATCCCAAATTGAAACAACACCCTGAAGTGCTTCTCTTGTCCATTGTACTTCCTACCCAATTTGCATTAATATAGCCTATCAACTACCTATATATGGTGGGATCTACATCCTTCTCCTTGGATGTATCTACCTTCCTCCAATTCATGATCATAGGTATAGACATGGCTTTGCAATCCTCCACCCTAAATCTCTTTAATATTTTAATGCAATATTTTCCTTGCCCAAGGAAAATCTCTCCATCTGGCTGCCACAATTCCATGCCTAGAAAGTAGTGCATAAGTCCCAAATCCTTCATCTTGAACTCTGTCGCAAGATCCCTCTTACACTCCTCTATGAACCCTAGTGAACCTATTAGAAAGACGTCATCCACATATAGAACAAGAATGAGAACCTCACCCCCAACCACCAAGTAGTAGAGGTTAGCATTTGCCTCACTCTTCATGAATCCCATCTCTTGCAAGTATGTATCGATGCGCTAATACCACACTCTGGGAACCTACTTGAGTCCATACAAATATCTCTTCAATGTGTACATGCGGGTCTCTTTGTTGTGCACTACAAAGCCTTTTGGTTTCTCTATGTATACATCCTCTTTCAACTTTCCATTAAGGAATGTTGTCTTGACATCCATTTGATGGATCTTCCATCCCATATGTATTGCAAATGAGATCATAGCTCATATAGAAGTATACCTCACCACATGAGAAAATGTCTCCTCACGGTATATTCCCTCCTTCTGAGAGAACCCCTTTTCCATGAACCTTGCCTTGTATTTCTCGATGCTACCATCTGCACCATGCTTTAACTTGTAGAGCCAACGTGATCCAACCCCTTCCATATCTGTTGGTCTAGGAACTACCTCCCACACATTGTTCTACATTATTGAGGTATATTCCTCAACCATCGCATCTCACAACACCTAATGTTGTGCAGCCTCCTGATAATTGGAAAGCTCACTATCTACAAATTGACTAACCAAAGCCACATAGTCATTAAACTTGGCTGGTTGTCTCCTTAGTCTTGTACTCCTCCTAGGAGGTCCCACAAACTCCTGAGTGTCTATTTGTTGAACCTCATAGTTCCTTTTGCCAACTTTAGAGGATGATATATCAACCTCCATATCTTCTTGATCCATTTCATACTACACCAGTTTCTCCATACTCTGTGAACTCTCACCACCTAACTATACTTGAGATTTTTTCCCCTTGACTCGATTGAGCTACTCTTGGAGCTTCTGTCAACTTCTCGCTCTGATCTTTTGATGGAAAATCTATGGACCTCCTAAATGCCTTATCCTCCATGAACTTGACATTACAGATAACTATAATCCTCTTGGTCCCTAGAATAAATATCCAAAATGCCTTTGAGGTTTTATTGTACCCCACAAGGTACCCCCTCTCTACAGTCTGATCTAACTTGGTACGTGTATCACCTAGAATATGACAATATGCCAAACTTCCAAATATCCTGATGTGACTGACATCTAGGTTCTTCCCTATGAAAGCTTCCTCTGGTGTCATCTTCCCTAGTACCTTATGTGGAACCCTATTCTGTATGTACACTAATGTACTACATGCCTTTTCCCTTAAGTAGCAGGGCATATCATGGTCATGTATCATAGCCCTTGTTTCCTCTGATATGGAATGATTCTTCCTCTTAAGAACTCCATTCTGTTATGGATTGTAAGGAACAATCCACTCTCTCTTCATTTCTTTCCTAGTATAAAACTCATGGAATTCATTTCCTTTGTACTCACCTCCATTATCTGACCCAAGAAAATTTATCCTCCTTTTTGAGCTCTCCATAAGAGTCTTGAACTCTTGGAAGTGACTGAAAACCTCATTGTTGGTCTTCAATAAGTATATCCAGGTCTTCTTAGAAAAATCATCAATAAAAGTAACATAGTACTCATATCCACTGAGAAACTTCATCGATATTGGTCCACCTACATCTAAATGTACTAGATCAAGAACACCCTGAGATTTGGTGTCACTCCTTGGAAAAGATCCTTTCGCAAACCTCCCCAATAAACATCCCTTACATACATCATCATGCTTTGTACTCACCTCAGGAATACTTGTCACTATCTCACGAAGAAATTAAGTGTTTCATGTTGTATATAGCCCATCCTCCTATTCCATAGCTCTCCAAGATCTCTAGGATTACTATTTCTCATGAGTGCCTTAGGAGTGTCAAATTGCAGCCTATAAATTCATCCACTCCTAACTCCAATATATACAGGTGATTTCCAATCCTTGTGCTTGATCAACACCTATGTCCCTCTAAAAAGTACATTATAACCTAAGTTATCCTCAAGAAAAGATACAAAAATCAGATTGATACCTAATCCTGGCACATGCAACACATCATGAAGAGGAATCACCTTTCCATTCTCCCTTTGAAAGTGAATAGTCCCTTTCCCAATTGGGTTAAGCTTGGACAAGTTCCCCATAGAAATCTAGATACTGGTGTTCTCCTCCTTATAACTGGATAAGTATTCTGTAACTCCCGTCATATGAAATGATGTTCCACTATCTATATAAAAAACACTCTGTGATGTTGAGCTAACCATACAAGCTATGAGTGTGAACTCATCCTCCATTCTACTAGAGAGCTCATATGCACTTGTGATGCAGTGGCATCCATGCTTCTTGCTCGGTGACTAAAGATTCTGGCAGTCTCAGTAACTGTCTGGCAATGTTTGGTTACTTGGTTGGTGATTTCGGTAGAAGATTGGAGTTTCTCAGTCTTTGATGGTGATTCTTGGTCGAAGTTTGTTAGGGTTCACCGATGGAGCTCGGTGACTTGGTGGTTTGTTTCTCGGTGCTCGGTGCTTGATTACCGATGAGGTCTCAAGGTTTATGCTTGTTACTCAGTTGTTAAAGTGGCTTGGTCACTGAAGGGAGCTCAATCATTGAAGGAGACTTGGCACTTCTGGTGCTCGGTAATGTCTGTGGTGCTCATTCGTTATTGTTGAATCTTAGTAATGCTTGGAGAGCTCGATTGGTGTGGATGCTCGTGTATTTCCTAATGCTTGGTAGTTTGGCTTACCGATGGTTGTTCTTGGAGATTTGGCTTGGCTGACTAGTGCATTTAATTTGGGTTGCGTTCCTCAAGTTATGGATTGATCGTTTGACGTGTGAGCACCTAGATCTAGCATGTTGCATTATCCTATGTGGATCTGGAGGCTGACTTGGTGAATTAAATATTTGTGAAGTTATTTGTGAGCCGACTGATGTTTGGCATTTAATATTTGTATATTTGGGAGCTGGCTGGCTTTTGGGATTTAATTGTTTCATCCAGCCGACTTGTGGCTTGGATTAGTATTTAAGAGGATGGTTAGGTAGTTGTTTAGGTAGATTTGGGTAGATAGATCTCAAAGAAGAGTTAGTAGCTTGTGAGATTAGGTGGCAGAAAGGTTGCTTGGAAGTTTGAGTATAAGTTTAGATCTTTCTTGGAGTGCCTACCAGTGTCCTATTGTGTTGCAGACCTGGGCTACCTGAGGAGAAGTGTAGTGGATCTTGCATGATCTTGTAGAACTATTTCTTGCATTATAATTGGCTGTAACCGGGAAGGCCTTACGGCCCGACACATTGCATGTAATTAGTTAATTGATGAATAAAGACATCTGTTTTCTTTTATATCTAGTTTCTTATTGTGTTTTCCACTGTGTTGGTGTTTGGTTGCAAGGTTTGGACTTTCGTTCATTGGATCCACCATCCTTGACTGCATCAGGTGGTATCAAAGTGAGAGTTTGATCTTGTTGGAACAAAAGGTTGACCTAGCAAGGCTGATCTTGAAAAGTTGATCTTGTCGGCAAAGAGATTGTGCACAATTTGAGTTGTAGATCCGTGACATTGAACTTGTGAAATCGTGCCCTAGTTGTTCATGCAAGATGGTAGGTTGTGATCTCAATTATATACAACTTGGAGATTGCCACAAGGTGGTCAGTGTTAGGGTTTGTTACGGAAGGTTTTTGAAGATCTTTGGAGATGTCTCTAAGAGGATTAGACCTTGGTGATGTTATTTCTGAGAGGTTTGCTTGATTGGAAGCAGATTTGCTGAACCGCGTGGAGAACCGAGTTAAGAACCTTGTGAGAGAAAGTGTTGTTGAGCTTTGTAAAGCTTACCGGAGTTGGAGTATGTTGATCTAGAGGAAAGTTATTTGGCCGGTTCGTAGGCTGGTTCGTGAGAGAAGATATCTTGACAAGGTTTCCTGTGACAGTTCAGAGGTTGAAGAGGTATGTAAAATTGGTTTTGATGGTCGGTTGGTGGAGTTTGACATCAAACCTGCAGAGAAACTTGTGCTTGTTGCTGAGTTACCTGTGATTACCTATGATGTTGTTGATCTTGTTGAGGCTGGTGAGGAGATTGGCTTTCATGTTCAGTTGGTTGTGCCTGACATGGAAATTGCAGAGCATCTCGTTGTGCTTGATCGGATTGTTGTTGGTGTAGAGTTGCCTATTGTTGAACACCTCAGTGATGTTGGTGTTACCAAATTGCTTTTGTTCGGTGTTGTGGCGCTGATGTTGTTTATTGGTGGACTTGAGTTGTGGATTGATGGCTCGGTTTGTTCAGGATGTTGGACATGCTGATTGGTTGAGTTGTAGATTGGTTCTCTTTCCTGTGATGGAATGGAAAACTTTGGTTAAGATGAGGTGGAGTTGGTGTTTTTCAGATGTTCCCTTTGGTGAGAAAGTGTGGGACACACTTTTCTTTGTACCCTGGGAGTCTGATGTAGTGACATCCTGGCTTCTTGCACTAGTAGAATTTGGGAAATAAATGACTAGGTGACTAAAAATTTTAGTCACGTGACTAAAAATTTTAGTCATGTGACTAAAACTGATCATGTTCTACCATTTTTTTAGTCACGTGACTAAAAATTTTAGTCATGTGACTAAACTGATCATGTTCTACAAATATAAATGACTAAATAAATGACCAATTTGGTCATCAGGTAAAATCACAACTAAAATGACTAAATAAATGACTAAATAATTAGTTACCCTAATAAAAATGACTAAATGAATGATTAATACTCCTTTACACATTAACATTTGATAATATCATATACTTATATCTTAGAAGTTGCATTTCACCAATAATGTGTTTTCACCAATAGACTTATTGTGCGAACATTATTCCAATCACTATTTGCCAATATCTCTAAATGGTAACTATATTTAAAACTCATCTAAGTGTTTTGCAATTAGAATTTATATAGATAGGTGCATATAATTCATAGACATTATCAAGGTTTTTTAAAGTGTTATTTGTGGTAGTAGATTGGTTACTATACTATGGTAGCTATCAAGAGGGGAAGCATTTAAATCTCTCCAGGGTACTTCAATTAACAACTAAAATTGTGTAGCATACATATATCTTTCAATTGAAGTTTCAGAAACCCAATTAATACAATACATGTGAATGACTATTGATACTGCATGTAAAGTTTATTAATAAACTTTTAGTTATCATTTTTTGATTTCTTTAATTTAACACTAATAATTTGGAAGTTGGATGAGCAAAAAATAAAGAGTACTTAAACATGGGCCATAACAATTGACAACATCTACGGAACACCCAAAATATATCATTTATTATAATTATTAATTAATTAAGAAATAAAATTAATCAATTAAAAATTGAAATATAATGAATATAATATTTTTAATTAATTAATAATTACAATAAATGATACATTTTAGATTCTATATAGATGATAGTGTAACTCTCGAATAGTATTTCTCCAATAGTTGTCCAAATTAATTAATTAATTATCCTAATTATTCCTATATAGTGCTATTTCTATCAAAATTCAATTGCATAGTGTTTTTAGTCAAACTCATTGACCCATGTTTCATGAGTAGTCATTCACACAAATCTATCTCTCATGAGAGTGAATGGACCACAAGATAAATATATTATATCATTCACAATAATATTTAATTAAACATAAAATTATATTGTTTGGGTGGGTATAAAAAATAAAAAAACAAACTAAAAAATTAAACAAACAAAATATCATGGGGCCGATAAATATTGTTTGGGTGGGTATAAAGAATAAAAAACAAACCAAAACATCATATTCGTGCCAAGAAAATCAACCCAGGCATTCTCGCGCCAAGCTGAAAACCCCATTCGCGTCGGTGTTTCTTCCATTCATGAGAACTTGGAATGATTGAATGCGAAATAGGATTACAAACTAGGTGCTTTCAATCTCAAGTTTTCTTTGACATTCTCGTGCCAAGCTGAAATACCCATTCGTGCCAAGGAAAAAGGAGGTATTCCTTGTGAGAACTTCCACTAGAAATGTGACAAGTCTCACCCATGGAATCATGTCGATCGATAACTATCCGGAAGGAGAAAAAGCCATTGAGAATTTAGTTATAAAAATATTTTTTTGGTACTCTACGTCACCACCATTTCGGGGAAGACAGTTCACAAAGACAAGGGGAAGTATGCCCTGAACATATATGACACATTCAAGAGGACAACGTCTACACAACACTCCAATTACCCAAACTGGCCTATTTAATTAATTAAAAAATAAAACTAATTAATTAAAATTAAATTACAATAAGTATAACAATTTTAATTAATTAATAATTGCAAAAAATAGGTGAGTTTAACTGACCCATTTAATTAAGAATATCAATTTTCCATGATCCATTGAAGTTACTATCAAAATTTCTACTTTTGATTGTGTTATGTATTTGAATCACACTCTGTGATCCATCAAACTTCTAACACAATCAAAACAAGAAATTTTGATAATGACCCATTTAATTTATTTTCTAATAAATTAAAAAATAAAATTAATTATTTAAAATTAAAATACAATGAAATAATAATTATTAAGAGGATGCATCTATTCCCATCTTCCATGAGATCTCCCGCCAAGAAAACTAGCAAGGGTTAGGGATATGTTCTACGAACATGGTCTGAATAGAAACTATTGCTGGAGGTGCCCAAAAATGATAGGAGACTATTTCGAGCGGGAAAATAGTTTATGGGCACAGAGTGTCTCATAGATGAGGCCATAGGAACCCTCGCGCATAATAATATCGACATTCTTCCTATCAGCGTTGTGCATCTGCAAGCATTCTGCCTATCAACACTATCCATTTGCTTTCCATCGAGCTCCAGCATGGCTCTGCTTCCCCGGACTATGGTAATGCTTCTGGTCCTGATAAAGCTCCTAGTAAAGGACAGGAGAATCAGAAGAACAAAGGGCAAAGGATGGAAGAGAAGAATATGGCTTATCCTATGATGGAAGAAGAGGGCCAAGAACGAACATGTCTTTTTATGGCAAGATGCTCAATGTGGGGGCAATGCCAGTCACTAGACACTTTCTTCGCTTCAGTAAATAAGGTACACGAGAAATATTATTTTGATGGCTGATTAATTTCTGGGATAAAATATTTCCCTTTACTATGGATTGTGGAAACCCCTAAAATTTCTTAGATTAGTTTCAATTATCCAATGCTAATTGCTTATGCTCGATAGGAATGAAAAATTTATGTTCTTTTATTGTTGTTTGAAATTAAATTCGATAAATCTTGTATGAGTTTAGGGTTAAGGTCTCGAGGGTTTATGATTTAGGGTGTCATGCTATAATTTTATTTATGTCTTCTTTTCTTTCTTTATTCTGCAACGTTTTCACTCTTTTGTTGTTTTTCCTGCACAACATATTAGTTTCTTAAACGATTTTAAGATGTGACCAATGCAAAAACCCTTGTAAATATCTATGTAGGGGGAACAAAATCTGTCATGAACTAGGGCCTGGAGAAAGTGATAGAGTTTGGGGATCTTGGCTTTCCTTTTGGAGTACTTCTACTGTACCTCAGTCACAAGAATCTGGTTAAATGAAAACTAGCAACATGTTATTGAATTATGTCAGTAACATAGCTACTGGTAATTTGTTGCCAGGCTTTAATCTTGAACAAGGCTTGCCTTGCTTTCATATTGATGGAGGAGTCTTTTATCCTACAATCTTGTTAATCGACTGCCTAAAATAATGGCTTTTAATTTCTCAGTACCCCTATTCAATAGGAGATCTTCCATCTTGTTGCCTTCCTTAAGGAAATGGGAGATGGAGAAATCCTCTAGGGAATTCTAGGATTTTTAATGCTCCCTTTCAAAATATTTTGAATTCTCTAATTCAAGAAATGTCTCTTCTTTAGCCATTGCGTAATTATCAATGAATTGTCTTTGATGATCACCTTATTTGGAGGGTATGGTTTGAGTTGTTGTAAGATAAGGTGTAGAGCTTCTACCTTTGCCTCAAAACTCATCTTCCAAGTTCATTCAGAGGGAGCTGTAATAACCTGTAATTTAAAAAATAAATAAAACAAGCCCCAATCCACAATCCCAATAGTTTGAACCATTAAGCATAAATAGGAAATCTTTATTGCTTTGTGATGAAATCAACCCAAAAATTGCAGTTTAATAATTTTTCTCTCATCAGATACAATATTTAGAATATTTTTCAGTAAAGACAAAATTTATTTTTTGCAATTGCTGCTAATTCTTCTCTAAAACTACAACTATCTACTTCTTTATGAAATGCCTTTGAAACACCTCCAAATCTGCCTGATATCCTCTCTTAGAATGCCATGACCTGCAGCTAGATGAAAGGATACTTCAATTGAAATTGTAATTAATTCAATTTTGCACAATGACGATCTTGTGTGAAATTCTATAAAGAATTATGTTTTGTCCTCCTCCAATTCTAGACTTAGAGGGGTCTCATCTTATGATTAATTGAAACATAGTTTCATGCCCCACAGGAAGTAAAAACTAGAAAAAATAATGTTTTTTTTTAACATCCTCCTCTTGGCGCGATTTTTCTTGAATAGCTAGTTTATCTCCAACATACATAGTTCTTTACATGCCCTTTAAAGACACCCCCTAATTTTTTGTTTTCAAAATCTTTTACAAATATAATCATAACATGAATTCAAATAATGAACAGACAATTTTTCTCTCTGTCATTAAAATTAAATGATTATCCAATTGTTGTTCACACATTTTTGGACAAAAAATTCACAAAGTTTGACACTCCATTACATGATGAAGATAATTAATTTTTTCATAGCATAAATTACCTTGAAAATGTCATGATTGAAATCTCCCAAGTCTGATATAATTGGAAATTATGGTCACGGGTGGGTTTCAAGCTTAAACAGAGACAGATATAACTGAATGTTATTGAAAACTCCTTCAATAATGCTGGGACTACTTCTACCACATGAATAGATTACCTCTAATCTCTTAGCTCAATCCAATCAACCACATTCCCATAGAAATTTATAAATTTAAATGACTGATGTTATTTTTCTCTCCAAGGTGATGGCATAGGTGCTGAAGTGCAGAGTTGGCACTTTTAAAAATTCAAATATCCATCCTCAAGTCATTGTGTGTTAGTTTGTGAAGGATAGAACTAAGATAACTTAGTACCAACACGTTACAACATCATGTCATGATGCTAGTTCCTGTTTGGCCTACAAAATCTGATTAGCTCCCTTAGGAAAAATAACCACAACTGGCTAGTGCTTGAAAATGGCGCAAAGAGGGTTTCCTAGCATCCAAGGAATCATGAGTTGAATACCCAAACCAAGAAACCTCCAATCACAGCTCTAATTAGCTCCTAAGAGGTATGGCTTACCCTACGATAGTGGTATAGCCAGTTTAAAAGCTCTGAGGAATGAACACTCCATACTCCATCCATAAACTACTATAAAATTCAGCAAAGAAAAATAAACTCCAAGCTGCTTTCAAAAAAAGTTAAAGTTAAATCACTAATTTTAATTTAACTTTATTAATTGAAAATCTATTGTTATTGAGTTTAAAACCCCTGGACTATATAAAATGCTGAGATAGTCATCGAAATCAAATCCATCGACAATACTAAAAATAGTAGCCCTGCTAGTTGGCCAATTGTACTCAATATTAACTTATAAAAAATAGTAAGTATTGGGTAATCATCCCAAAATCACTCTAGAAAAAAGGCATTCTATTCATAATCCCAATGAGAGCTCAATTGACCACTCAAATACTACCAAATTGCTAGATAATTGCCTCCAAGGTTCTTTAACCTTTACTCAATAGCTCACAAGAACCAACTGAATAGGCTAAAAGTCCTCCAGCTCCACTGTTTAGGAAGGGGACATTATAGTCCGCCCTTACCAAAATTGCTTGTCCTCAAGCAATGACAAAACAACTCTACAATCATTAGACTTATCCAGATTGTAACCAAGAATGGTCCCTAGGTCGCAAGTCATCCTTGAAGATTTGAAGTACCATGCACTGAAGACATTATTCTGCAAGGTGCCCAACCTAGAGACCTCATGTAAGCCTCCTCTAAGAAGAACAATCAAATGCTGCATAAACTCAGTCATTACCTCAGAAAATTGCTCTTCTAAAGAACCAAACTAAAATACCATAGTAGTAAACTCTAGTAAATGAACACTGATCATCCTCAACTGCTGAACTGCAAACCCAAGTGATCGTAGGGTTCCAAATCAAACTCAAAATGGAACTGGTATGCTGAGGCTACTCCACTCCAATCATAACTGACAAACTATTGTGCCCAAACTGCACTCTCCTTGCCTGGAACCCAAAAAGTAATCATCATCAAGACCCATACTGAAACACCTAAGAAGGCTAAAATTAATGCCACAAAATATGTCCTGCCAAGGTATCTTAGAGAAGACCACATCAATAATCTCACTACCAAATCTGATCCTAGGCAGTGTAAAAAATAGTCCACTCAACCATAAAATATAAATCTCAAATTCTCCCCTCATGAAGTCCCAAACAAGAAATTGATCTAAAACTGTCAAGGACTAGAATAGAAGAAATCACCATATCCTACTTTGAAATCAACTGATCAAATAGTGCCTCTATGATCAACAATTGGAACCATATTACCAATACTTAACATCCAAGTGTCAAGGGAAGAAACTCGAGTACACCAACAAACCCACCTCACTGCAATCAACTAATCATGATTTGAAAGTAGACATACTAATACCATGAAACAACTCTAGGGACCAAAACTCTTCCTAAGTGGAAGTCAAAATTAACTGAACTATTCCTAGAGGATCTCCCATAGCTGGCTGCACTGAAGTCTGCAAGTGCTCAAAATCAAACTGCCCAAATACAAAGGTCAACATAAACAATGTGAAAAAACTAGGACAATAGTTAACAATCTGAAAGTCACTGAATACATAGAAGTCGCGAGTATGGGAGTAGCTAAAAAACCATCTCCTACAATCAAATCTCCTCTACCTTCAATTCCCAACCATGAACTACTCATCTATTGGATTGAAGAAACCATCCAACTCATCTACAGGTCTGATTAAAAACTCACATGTAAGTTGATTGGAAAGTGAATGGCTGTGTTAAGGACGCTGCTAAACTCCCTACAAAATGCACCATTGACCAAATTTCAAAAAATAGAAAACACAACAGATTTTTGCAAAATTTTCACCATCTATTCTTCATGATCTGCATATTTTGTGGTTGAAAACCACAAAAAAATTGTTGTGTTTTCACGAATTTGGAAAAAAAAAAGTTTGACATTTTTTTTTTTTGTCTTTGGTGCGTTTTGCAGGGAGCTTAGGCGCTGCCCAGTGTTAGTATTCATTGTACCAACTCTAAGGGTCTCTGAAAGATGAACCATAGCATATAGAAGTTTGCTGTCCCAAACCAACTTCAAGGGTAAGTTGGCAAAGATTACAACACAAACCTTCATAAGATGATTGCCCTGAGTTTGTAAGGTCTGAAATAAACTCTAATGACTATTGTACATCACTGAAATTAGTGAAGTGCAACTATTTAAGCTCTCTACAAAGAGGACAACAACAGTACCAATGAATTTCCCAAGTATAAGCATGTGTGAAAAAACATAGAACTGCACCAAATCACCTCAGAAGTGCTTGGAAAACATCTCCAAGCAATCACCAACTGAAAATCCTCTCTACCTTGACAAAGATGGTGTGCCAACTCTCTTGAATGAGAGAAAACCATGATGTAAAGTGACTGATCTGTAACCAATCAACAAGCTCAATCAACAAATCTGATCTATTCTTTTGCCAAGGAACACTCTGAAGAGTATCCATTTGATCAAATGGTCCAATCCTTACTTAAGATCTCTCTCTAACCCACCTGTAGATGATCCGATGGAGTCACATAGTGGCTGATAAGAAAATGAACTGCTCCTTCAAGTCTGAAATTTGATCTTTATCACTATAAAGATCACTCCTATGACTGCTAGTAATCTCCATCAAATTTTATTGAGAATCCCAAGCATGGATACCCAACCAAGAATAATCTATAGCATAAGTAGTAAGGTCCACATCAGAACAAGTGCTATCGAAAACATCATACTCAATATGGAAGTTCAAGACCCTTTTGATAGTCTCACGTGACCCATCCAAGAGAGCATAAACAGCTAAGGAGAAAGGAGCAATTGTTTTCCTCAAAACTAACCCCAAAGAGAGATTAGTAGAAGATAAAACATCTCCCAATCCAAAGGATGGATTGTCAAACATGTAGATGTCACATTTAAATCCTCCCTTTTCCAAAGCTACATAAGTATCAGGCTTGTAACCACCCTTCCTTGCTGCTATTCTGAAGATTTCAGCAAGCTCAATAACATAGTTTGGAAATCTTTCAGAATCTGAAATGTAAAAGTTCTCATGAATCAATGCAACCAATGAAGAGAATACATCTCCAACTACATATGAAAGGCATGCATATTAACTCAGGTAAGGTATGAGATGTCCCACTTGTTGGCCAACTCCAAAACTCAAGGCCAAACTTAATGCAAGAATGAAGCAACTCAAAGTGTACAAACAAGGTAATAACTTTCAACTGAAATCATTGATGTGCATATCCAAGTAATCTTCCAGATCCTCATGTAGTTAGGAATGATGATGCCTCCCAGTGTCACATCACTCCCTATACAATCTTCATTTGTCTCCTTTTGCACATCATATTTGGTGGTTTCCCTTGAGGGTAATTAATCACCTTATATTGTGAGCTCAAATTAACACCAGGTTGAAAACCATACTCCATATTTCCAGAAATGTTATAATTAATCCCTCTTTCTTTCTTGCTGTGTCTTATCCATTTTTTTTCTAATTTTGCAAATCAATACTTTCAAAAGTTCAGATTTCAATGCACATAATACATTAATTTATTTTTAAACAAGGATTAGAAGAGATTTCAGGGGATGTTTTTTTTGAATGATTTCTTGTTATGTTAAGCAAAATACAGTAGGCTAATTTTATTGGCAAACATTAGGACAAATAATTTGGACCGGGTTTTTAGATATTGCTAACAATTGTAGCTTTGAGGTCAAATGGAGGCATGTTGAACACACATCACAAGTTTTAAATTTGCTTGTGGATATTTGTAGGAATGTGGGAAGTGGAGCTCCAACAATTTGTTGGGGGTTGGTTTTAGACATTAATTCTACTTTATAACTTTAGAAGGTTCTAAGAATATATGCATTACTAATCATTTTATTTTAGTCCTATCTGTGAGCACAACTACAAGGCAGACAGTGGATCCCTGATATCTTTGGGTGTTTTTTCTGTCCAGATAGATACTTCAGAATTAACTACTGAGAACAGTGAATTAAAATTGCGTTTACAAGCAATGGAACAGCATGCACAGCTTCATGATGGTAAGTTCTGTTCCTTGATTCAGTCCAAGAGCTTTACTGAGGTAAGGTACTATGTTCTATTTGCTTGGTCTATGTATTGTTTTTATGAGGATTGCTTTTCTGATCATTTACTGCTCTCTGCTTTGTTTAAAATAAAGCAAGCAATAAGTCAAACTATTGATGAGATGAATTTGTATATCATAAAACATATATGTTTTCTTCATTACATTTGATTTTTTACTCAAATTGGTCATATGGTCTACCAAGATGACCATTCCAAAGATAGTATTACACTCTCTGAGCTTGGAATCTTTCCTATTGTTAAGTAACTCAAGGAAGCTGCACGCGAATGCCTATAGCTACTGATGTAGTGGTCCATCGACCTCATCTAATGAATAAGTCTGGTGGCTAAGCTAATGAATAGGAGTCGAATCTGAGAATGATGTTTGCCATATATAATTGTATACCTACCTAGACCTACACCTACTATTAAGTTAGATGTTTGCCTCTTTAGTCTTAAGATAGTGTATTAAACCCTTTCCATTCACCACACTTCATAACATTTGGCTTTGAGAGCTTGACTAATGTTGCAATAGATACACTGGGGCATTCACTAGGTTAGATTGTGAGCCAAAGAGACAAGTAAGATTATGAACCAAATAAATACTATGCTTGCCTTGGGATGAATGTGGGTTAGGATTGGTTTTATGGTTTTTACTTATGGTTTGTAAGGTTCTAGTGTGGGCCTTGGGTTGATAATCTCCTTGGATAGGAGGATAGCTTAGCAAGAGGAAAATTCTTGGTAGTAGTTCTTTTGTTGAGGGAGGTTCAAGCATTATCTCCTATTCTGTCTCCCATAGCAATATCCAAAGAGAGTGGGGTATCATTTAAAAAAGTAGCTCCTATCAATAGTGCAGGGAATCTTCTTGGTTATTGAGGCACAATGCATCCAAACATTGTGGTATACAAGATACTACTTCTGCAAAAGGAAGAACACCAGCCAGGATAACACCTAAAAAGGCATCAGGCAAACCAGTAGAATCTAGCACAGAATAACAAGTTGGATCTTTGTGAATAAGATCACTCATTACTGTAGCTGCAAGCGAAAACACACCACCACCAAAGTCTTTTGCTCTCCTGAATATGGTACACAGGCAAAATGGCAATGGACTTTCTTCAGATCCATACAGTCATGTAGTATTTCCAGGAGCATATGTTCCAAGAGATATAGCCCATAGCAAAGCTTTCATAAGAAGCCTTCTATGATAAGGAACCAATGTCTCAGATTGAACTGCTTGTGCTACCTTAGAAACACTTGCATCAGTTAGAGAAGCTTTTCCCTTACCATGTAGCTGTATTTCTGCTATTTCCTTCCCTATACCCTCCTCAACACGATAGAATTCAAGCTTTAACCGAGCAATAGTATTATCCAGACCTCCTAAGTCTCTGAATGAAAGTGCTGCAGAATTACTGTAATCCATAAAAGTCTCAAGAACATGTACATCTGCAGTTACCAAGTGTATATGTTGTGTATTCAAATTTTTAAAAAGAGACAGCAATGTTGGCATTAATCCCACATCCCTCAAAGCAAAACAACCTGATTAAGAAGAGACTAAAACTGTTACCAGAGAAAGAAGTGCTTCTAGGAAATAAATTGAACAATCAGCTGATCCACTGGAAATAGAACTTATTGCCTTCTGCATAAGACTGGGTAAGATGCCACGATGGCCACCTGATGTGATGACATTTAAAACAGTTGTTTGATTAGACCTGTCCTGATAAAGAGCAGCTAAGGCTAGAATTGCCAAAATACGAATATCTTTAGGTACTACATCATCAAAGCGTACCAAAGATACAAGTTCATTTACGAACTTAGGTTCATTTGTAAAAAAAGCTTTCAGGTCATTAGCATCATTACTTTCCTAGACAAGCACTGTAAAAGAAAGAAGACGAATGCATATGTATTGCCACCTGCTATCCAACTGTGAAAAAGATCTTGCAAAGCGTAGCCTAGTTAGTAATGAAAATCTAAGGCCAGTAGGCACCTTATATTCATCTATCAAGTGTTTCAAAAGCTGAATATCATTTTGAGTGTGCATACTCATGTCAGTTATATGAATAACTTGCAAGCCCAAGGATCTCAACTCCTCATCTCCAGAGTTCTCCTTTTTAACAAATTCATCTACATAAAATTCAAAATGAAGAGCAGAGCCTAGCCAATAACCACCAAGATCAGGGCCATTTTCAGTAGAGCAAGCTAACAGTCCAAGACCTTCTTCTTTACCACCCCATCCTTGAGATAAGGCTAACAGTTTTGCATTGAGAGCAGTATCTCAAATCGAACACTTTCCCACTGGCTTTTTTACAAATGTACCCAAGGTCTTTAAACTAGCAATTACCACATCTGGATTTGAAGAAGCGAGTAATGATGAAAGATGTTGCTGCACATACAAGACATATTGAGAAGTAAGAAACAAAGAATTGACATGACATCTAATAAGTCGGCAAAAAATCATATACAACTATATGAGAAATTGGCAAAAACTTTGAAAGGACAAAAAATAAAGTAAAACCAATCAAAAAATCAATGCATTCATGAACCAGAACAGAAGAACTGACAATACATTAAACCCATAAAATAACATATCTACAATTAAGAAATTAAAAAATTTAGCCAATACTTACTTAACATCAGGCATGTATGTCTTTGTGAATAGGAAGGATACTTAGGAATTGTGAGTAAAAGAAACCTCTTAAATCCCAGCATAAAAGGAACAAAGTTTTAATATTTTTGTGCCTATTGATGGTTCTTGAGTTTCTGGGATGAGGTGTGGGGACAAAGTTTTGGGTATAGCAATTTTTTTTCTGAATTATGGGGACTCCCCGCTTTAAGTGTTTAAGTGGTTTTTAGATTTATTTGCTTAAAAAGATACATTTTCTAGTTGCATCCACCAAATGGAACAGATTATCCAGTCTTGGAAAATGGGAAGGGCCCCTTCAAGTTCTCAGGTCCTTGGGATGTTCAGGGTGTCAATTGTACTCTTGGGACTTGTCCCCATGGAATGCTGCTTCCTTTGCTTGTGATATTTGGCTGGCATAGGAACATTGAGCTGGTAAATGCTCATTGCTAGCTATCTAATGCATTCATAACCACTAAAAATTATTTATTTAATGTTAGTTTAAAAGTTTAATGGATTGCACATGATTTGATCTGAAACTAGTTGAGTAGTTTGAACTGTGAAGGTTTCAAAGTAAGGTATATACTGCAGGGTAACATGTAGGCTGCTACAAGCATCTTTTAGGTTGCTATAGGCATTGTTTAGGCTGTTACAAGAATTGTGCAAGCTGCTACAGGAGTTAGTGCAGGCTGGTACGTATGCTTATAGGTTCCTTTAGGTATGACAATTTATACGTATAAGGTGTGAGGCCATTTGAGGAGTGTTTTTCATCTCATGTAGATTATTGGAACATTGGTTTGCTATTGGGATCATCATCAGGGGACTGCCATTGTGATATGTAGGAAACTTGGAAATGAGAGCCTAGCCTAGTAATGCAAACTAAGATTTCAAATATATATTGAATACCATTGGAAGCATAAAGGAGGTTTGGCTAATGCCCTAATAGAAAACTTAAACACTAAGTGGGTTTATGACTTGTTTTTTATTGCTATAGATTTGAGATTGTGCAATGTGTGTGAATGAACTAGGTAAAATGATAGAAAATTGATAACTTTCAACATCAATAGTAAGATACAAACAGTAAACCAACGCAGAATCTCAGATCTGGAAATGAGATGCAAGAGGATGTAACTGCAATCTAGAGCCAAAAATACTACACTATGGAGAAAGGCACCCTAGTTCTGAGGGTGTCCAAATTAATAGAAAGGTTTAAAAATGCACTCGGCCAAAAAGTGTTAGACATTGGTGCAAATTGGCATAGTCTTGGGGGTTTTGCCTGTTTGAAGTCTGGGATTGTCTGTCGCTGTCCACTTTGCAATTTTGTAACTCTTAGTCTTCAGATTTTTAGGCAATATATGACTCTGACTTTGTAGTCCAATTAACTTTCTAGGCAATAGATGACTCTGACTTTGTAGTCCAATTAACTTACAACAATATCATTGAATTAAGCCAAGGCTAAGTTGTTAATTAATCAATAAAAAATATTACAATATTATTCCTCAACTATATTGGTATTTATCTTTTGCAATGTTAGCATCTGTGTGTAGAGTCCTTCCTCAGACATCATTAGATTTGAATGAGTACCCATCTCCATAATTTTCCCTTTCTCCATAACTGCAATGACATCTGAATTGACAACTGTGGGTAGCCTATGAGCAATAACAAGTCTTGGATTCTTCAAGAAAGAAATTTAGGATTTAGAACATAGAATCTGAAACAAGAAAATTAAAATGGTCCCTATGACAAGAAAGGATTAATGAGATTTAATAACACCTAAAAGTAGAAATAATCTAAAAAAAATTATGACACTCTCAGGATTTTACTGAAGATTTGTCCATGGATTCTTCACAATGCCCCTACCTCAGGATTTATTAGGTAATCACAAGACTTTAAGTGGCAAAAGGATAATGAAGTGTTCATCTATCACTCTATTTTCATCAACATTACATTTAACTAATTCTATTGTTAACAAGGACAAGAGCCAAGAAAGTATGCATATTATGCAAGTTAACAAGGAGAATCCAAGAAAAACCAAAAAATTGAACTTAAATAAGGATTTTCCAATTGATTGTGAATGTATATCATGTAGATTTGATATTGATACAAACTGGAACCACTCCTCCTAAAGCTTCCATCTCTACTAAGCGCCGGAGGTGACTCTAGAACATTTTGATGATGTCCTGCAATTAAATTTAGATAACCAATAAGATCTCAACATTATATATCACATTTCATTGAATTAAAAAACATAATCCATTTTGACGAATTCAGGTGATTTTGTACATTCTAATCACATATGGCAACTTTACAATATATTACACTACATTCCATTTCATGTGCCATATTTGGTTAGTAAGCTTTTTATCTAGTTACCCATATATCTATGCTTTTGATGTCTAGCGAAGTCATTGACAACTAGCCTTGGATCTCAACAGTACAAAGGGATGTGATAGAAAACTAGGATTACATCTTCATACAGTTTTGCTACAAACCTCTATGGATACAATGATATGATTAAGGTTCATCTAGAATGATCATCATGAATTTAGTCAGGTCAAGGAATTAACTCAAGTTTTAAGTCTTGCTGGCATTTCCATCATTTGTGGCTCTTCATTACAAGGGACAGTAACAACCTCAAGCACCATATTTGTTGTACATAGTTTTAATCAAAATGTTTAAATTACTAAACTTGAAAGACCATAAATATACTTCTGCAAGTTTGAGAAAATTGGTCACCAGTCTTTTAATTTTAAAAAGAGTAAACAAAGCCAGTGCATTAGTTAAATGGACAATAAACAAAACTTTAGACAAAGATAAATGTAACCCTAGATCTCTTTTTTGAGTGAAGAGAGATAACACAAGATACATTTTGAGTACATTGAAGTCTGCTACAAGGTTTCTGTGCAGAATTCTAGGAAATTTGTGATTGAATAATGTGATGATGAAGTTTTGAGGAAAGGATGCTCCTTTGAGAACCACTGGCTGGTTTAATCTCCACTTCAGTATATTCTTTCATTTCATGAAAAGAGACACTCAAACTTCACATTTCACAGTTTATTCTTTAAATGGTTTTCAAACTTTTCTTTGGGTATATTCTAACATTTTCATTCAATGCCTTTCAAACATTGCTTTTAGTCATATTCCAACATTTTTCCTTAAGTTTCAGGCTTTGATACCAGTATAATTTGTTTCATTGTAATGTAAAGGTTGTTCAATATTGACTCATTACTACCAAGCTCTAGTTTTTTTTCCGCACCCAATGCTTATGATAATATCATAATTAGTTTTTAGGCTTTTGCCTCCTAATCAATATGAGATGCATTCTATTCAAACCGATTCTCACATTGTTATCGAGGTGTTTCCAGCCTCTTTTATTACACCTAATAATGGATGCTAATGCTTCGTCAATTTTTTTTAGCATATCTTACATTTTTACACTGGTTTAAGGCTTAGTTATCCGCAATGACACTTGCACTTATCGAACTCTGCCTGTCAATAGTTCTCAACCAAAACCTCAATAAAACTTCCCCTCCTCCTACACGATTTGTCATTTGTTTGTAGATGTTGCCATCCTCAAAGTCTGTTTGTTATTATGTAAAACTACACGTCACTAACATGCATTGCATTGGTTTCTCAGATTGTAATGAATATTGAAGTGTGCATTTATAAGTCCATAGACAGAACCTGATTGATTTCATTCCCATCTCTAGTCAGTCTTGCAGAACTTCAGAAGTATTGAGAGTTGAAACAATCGAATGGGATTTTATCTTAGGGTCACTGATTTCTCGGTTTTGTTTAATTTCTCAGCTTTGTTTAATAGATGTTTTTGCTTCTATTAAAATCAGATAGAACCAGTACAAATTTAGTAAGCCTCAATAATTTCCCCTATGTTGTAGACTAGGTAGCATTAACCACATCTCCACCAACCTTTTAAAGGTTCTCCGAGTTGGGATTTGCAAACCCTCAAATGCCCAACATTTGTTTTGTTATGTCAAATTACGCCCATCTAATCTTGAAACAATATAATACATAAATTTACCTTTGTTATTACCAGTTGGGCCCTCTAATCAAAAGCTTTCTTGTTCCATCAAATGAATACTTTAATCTCTACTTGCCCTAAATAAATAATATTTACCAACTTCTAACTTTACTAGTGCTGTAACATTGCTTTCAAGTGGTGTATATGATTGCTTTGGTGTGACCATTGCTAACTTTGTAGGCATTAAATTTGAAAGTGAGCAATATAACTGAGGGTTTCTTGACCATGATTTACAACAGAAGAACTGATATTAAAAGGATCTTGAAAATTGTTAACAATGATATTCTTGATATTCTCAGTCTTATAGACTGATGTCTCACGGGCCTCATTAAAACTCATTCATTCAATTACTTAGGCTCCTCGGTCCCCATAGACTGATGCTCTCATAGACCTCTTAAAAACTCATTCATTTATTCATTCAAATACTTAGGCTTCCTCTGAAAGGTTAGCACTTCTGCACTTGGGTATGAAGAGTGGTGAGGGGAAGTTGGCATAGTTTGGGTACCTTTGGGGTTATGCTCAAATTCATTTTTTATTGCGGTTATGCTCAAATTCATTTTTTAAGGCTGATTTGATGATGGATCTTCCATTATAAAACATACACAGTAAAACCCAAAATCAATCATTCACACTTATTTTGGGTTTTAATGAAGAAATATAAGTTCACCATCAACAAGAACAAACACTTGTACAATGCCATCAATATTATTTGGATGTAAACTACTTGTTTAACTTTTACGACTGAATTTCCTGAACTTGAAAGCCCACCAGGAAAAACCTACTGGCTAGTTTAACTCATTCTTATTCCATTTCTATTTTTAGGATACATAAACACCTAGCTACTTCCTGGCAAAAGAACAAAATTCAAGAAATCAAACTGGCTATTTATAGAAAAAATCAACTGGGCTGACATGTAATTGGATACCATTAATTGGGTACTGCCACAAAGTGCTAAAAATTGATGTTTACCATTTATTAGAAATGTCTAGGTTTGTTTGTATGCTTGTGTGCTGGAAGGCCACTTTTAACCAGAAGTAACTTTTCTCCAAATCTGCATTCTAAATATCAATGCAATCATGCATCTTCAATTCCACACTTTACCATTAGCTGTCATAAACTACAAAATGTGGCAAAATTCTTCTACCTTTGGGGATTTAGGCCTGCCAAAAATCAAACATCAATTTTATTAACTATTGTTTACAGTTTTGTGTTTTTATTGATAGCCCACTCGTTAGCAAGAAGTCAAGCTCTTGACCTCCTCTTAGATAAGATGCACAAAACAGCCAAACAGAACAAAGGTATTTATCTGAAACACTTCATCCTTTACAACTTTTTGTAATCTGTCTGCTGCTCTTAATAGTCCTATAATGTTTTTTAAATTGCAAAAAATTTCATGTGGTAATATTTAACATGAGCACATAATCATTTGTAAATTGATTGTGAAATGTAAGGGATTTATCATATATAGTTTAAATTCAAGTGGCAAGTATATCTGTTATGAGCATTGTATTTCTGAAGACCTTTTCCAGTTTGCTGCACTAAGTAGAGTTTTGCGTTGTGATTCCTTTTTTAATTGGTCCTAAAGTTTAGGTTGTGAATTAAGAAAAATGCATTTATTACTAAGATCTTGGAGCTTGAAAGTTGCATTATCTTTTCTGCTGCAAACCTTTATATACAAAATGTGTAGTAATGCCAGTTGGTTTAGTATTTGGGGATGGTTGTGTGGAAAGGATTTTTTTCCCCTAGACTCAACCTTGAATTGGGTTGAAAGTGTCATGTCCATTGCAGGTTCATCTAGGTACCCCTGTGCCTTTTATGCATGATTTTGACTGATTAAAACTAAACACTGCTCAATTGCACAAGTGATTTGGATCTATACCCAATAATGTTTTAACTTTTACCAAGAAATGATGTTATTTCCATATAATTATACCTTATTATAATTGAATACAAAATTAAAAATTCAACCCGTGATAATCTTCAAGCATATGGTAAAGGTACTGTCCTAAATGTCATTCCTGCTGGAGGACCCTACAAATTACTTAATATGTAACTTTAAGTCTAAATTGGTGAATAAGTAGTAAAATATACAAAGATATCTGGTACAACATAAGTCTTCTCACCACAGGGAATCAAAAGTCTTCTCACCACAGGGAATCAAAATTATGCTAAAATATCTTAACACATACTGGTAAAACATAGCTCTTCTCTCTCCAGGGAATCAAATCACATTTTAAGGCACTATGATTTCAAAATACTTCTAGATACTTTGTTCTACAATAAGTCAAGTCACTAAACTTGAACCTAGTAATGCTCCAGCAGCTCCTCTATAATAAGATCTTGTTATAGACAGAGAAGACTCTTGTCCTGTCTACAAGATGCCAAAAATAATATTTCAGATGTTTAATGTAAAATAATTACAACCTGTTTTCTGTTTGAGCTGTGTGTTTGAATCAGGTAGAGAATATTCTTGATTAAGGAAAAAATGTCATGCATTTTCACTAGAATGTTGCTGGTTACTATCAATTCAGGAGTAAATGCAACTATTAAAAAAATGCAACCATGGAGAAAGGCTCTTATGTCCATACCTGCTACGTAAACCACATGTTCCTCCTTGAAGAAAATATGGCTTACTGGTTGTCTACTTCTACTAAGAAAACTAATGAAGTAAGGTTACCATTAGTCTGTTCTTGATAACATGCTAGGGTTGAGCCAACGACAAGCTTTGCACCGAAAGCCCACAGCCAGTGAGCGACAATTACCTACAATTATTATAACTGCAACATTTCTAGGCAACGTGACTTAATGAAACAAATAGTTTGTCTTTGCAATCAATATTGTGGGTTTTTAGACTGTGATGTAAGGGCTTCCTCAGAAACAGAGGTTTTTGTTATGTAGTATTAAAAATTCGGTGCTTTTAATTTTCTTTGCACTTACCGAAAACTCTTAACCCGAGGCCATTGTTTGACAAATACAGCTACTATGAGTCTCTCCCCATTTATCTCTGCATTTTATAAGGTTGCATTTTCAAGGTTGTTTTTTAATTATCCTGCAATTATTTTCCTGGATGTATATAAGTATTACATATGTTTTATCATGTTAAGATCGGGTTTGTATTATTTTTGTTTGGTCAGGCCTTTTTACTATAAAACTGTGTCAACATCCTATTCTAGAATTTTTTGGTTAGCTGATATGAATACCTTTCTCTAAAACTTTTTAACTCATTTTGTTTATATGTAAGCCGTATCTTGATCTCAATTTTTTTTAAGTATACTTTGTCTATGACCTATGTACATTGTGTTTCTCTAAAATTGGTTTTGGCAATCTCTCATATTGTAATTTTGTTATTAGATAGCCGGACAAACCACCATCTTAGATGCCATTGTAGCAAGCTATTCTGCTTGGTTTAAAGCATTATATGGTTATGTTGGGCACCACTCTGTGAGACATTTAAGTGTCTTCACACAATTTCTTATGAAAAGATTTGTACTTAACCTTGTTTATCTCAAATACCATTTTTTTCAACTGAAAGACTGATACTTAGACCACCTATGTATGCACTTTGGAAAAGATCAAACAATCATTTTTAAACCATTCTTTTATTATCAAAAACACCACCTTACATTGTTGTGTGAAGTGGAACCTCTATGTCTCACTTTTCCTAAAGTTTAAACTATCCATGTTATGTGGCATGGATGAAATTTATTTTATTAGAATGAGGAATCTGAAAACTTAATATATCATTTGTAAAATCATGACAATTAAACTGTTTTATGCAACGACGAAAAAATTGTAAATTTCATAGGAAATTTTGTGGCCAAAAAGTTGTCTTGCATCTTAAAAATCATATGATAGTTGTCACCAAAAAGTTGTCTTCCAGCTTTAGAAAATCATATCAGATTTGTATCATACGAAAAATCTTGTGTCAAGCCCAAGAATCTACAACCCCCAGAACTCCAATATTTTTACACCTACTTTTCATATATTGTGAATGGTAGATTGAAGCATGGACAATCAAATTTCATGTGAAGATACTCCAAATGATCTATGCAGCCATATATACCAGATGGAGCCATATATACACTAGGTTGCCCTTTCATTACTTGTTTTTTGAAAATCTTATTTAGTTTTCTAGTTTGACTTTGAGTTTTATCTTTTTTTTTGTTTGTGCTCTGTTTTCTTTTGGGTGTCACCATGCCTCTTGTGTCTGTGTTTATTCTATTCGTCATGTTTTTCTTTTGAGTTTTTATTTGCATTATTAAGTGTTCTTATTTTTCTTTTGATTTGCGTTAGCAAAGATTGATGCTGCATAGATGAACTACATATGGGAGGTGTTAGAGAATTGATGAGACTTCTCTTACAACATTCAGAGCCCTGGTAAGTGTTCACCTTTACTTCTGTTTGTTTTTGGTTTCAAAATTTTCACTAATTATAATGGTTCTATTTTCACGATTTATTTTCCTAATATTGGTTTCAATCTTTGTTCCTATTAGACAATGTTGAAATTAGGGTGTTCTGTTCATTTGCTGCATTATTTTTTCCATTACTTTTTTTCTACTTGCAAATGTACATTAGGTGCATAAGATTAAGATGGTATTTTGATATGTTTCACATTCACTGCATTAATATTTTCCACTTGCAAA
This sequence comes from Chamaecyparis obtusa, assembly GCA_027943335.1. Lineage (NCBI taxonomy): Eukaryota > Viridiplantae > Streptophyta > Pinopsida > Cupressales > Cupressaceae > Chamaecyparis > Chamaecyparis obtusa. Next base: position 355,787 of record BSBK01001209.1, on the reverse strand, counting down.
AATAGTTCAAATTTAAATGTTTATAAAAAATATTTGAGACATTGTTAGAGGATGCAGTGACAAAAATTAAGTGCTTATGTCAATTCTCTATTGCAAGAAAAAAATGCATAACATTAATTTTTGTGAATGCCAAACTTTTTGTGGATGTTTTTAAAGACTATGACTTTTAATTATCTGTGGCAATTGTGTACAATCAATTATAAGGGGCATGATGGATGGAGAAATCAAGGAGAAAATATAGAGGTGAAAGGGCGAAAACAAAGATATTTGTGGAGAAAAACATTAAGAATGAGAGCAACAAAGAAGCAAAAAGGAGTAAAAGGCCAGTAAACATGGAAGTAAACCCTTCATTCCTTGTCACTTATAATTGGAAAAGAACTTAATAGTTTTAGTGACTACCGGAAATAAAGAACAGAGGTAGTTTTGAGTGGATGTGGGAGGAAAGGCATTGGGAGGCCAAGGGAAAGTACTAGTATACATGGTATGATTATTCTTTAAAGGGTACTAGCTCAATGGAAGAGCACCTACTTTACAATTAGGAGGATGATGGTTCGATTCCATTGTGCCCTGATATGACTAAATATATGACTAAATTAATGACTAAATATATGACCAAATATATGACCAAATAAATGATCAAATAAATGACCAAATAAACGACCAAATAAATGACCAAATAAACTACCAAATGACCAAATAAATGACTAAATCAATGACCAAATAAATGACTAAAATAGTTTAGTCATAAATTTGGTCATGAGATAAATGACTAGCAATAAACTACCACTGGTCACGTGACCAAATTTGATCATTTATCTACAATTTTTGGTAGTTTATTTGGTCATATATTGCTGTTTTTGTACTAGTGTTGCTCGGTGCCTAAAGATTCTGGCAGTCTCGGTAACTATCTAGCGATGTTCAGTTACTTGGCTAGTGATTTCGCTAGAAGACTAGAGTTTCCTAGTCTTTGAAAGTGATTCTTAGTCGAAGTTTGTTAGGCTTCACCAATGGAGCTCGGTGACTTGGTGGTTTGTTTCTCGGTGCTCGGTTACCAATGAGGTCTTAGTGTTTATGCTTGTTGCTCGATTGTTTAAGTGGCTCAGTCGCTGGAGGACTCGATCGCTAAAGGGAGCTCAGTCATTGAAGGAGACTTGGCACTTCTAGTGCTCGACAATGTCTATGGTGCTCGGTCGTCATTGTTGGTGCTCGGTAATGCTTGGAGAGCTCGGTTGGTGTGGATGCTTGGTGTATTTCTTGACGCTCGTTAGTTTGGCTTACCGACGGTTGTTCTTAGAGATTCGGCTTGGCGGACTGGTGCATTTAATCTAGGTCGCATTCCTCAAGTTATGGATTGATTGTTGGACGTGTGGGGACCTAGATCTAACGTGTTGCATTATCCTATGTGCATCTGGAGGCCGACTTGGTGAATTAAATATTTGTGAAGTTATTTGTGAGCCGAATGATGTTTGGCATTTAATATTTGTATATTTGGGAGTCGACTGGATTTTGGGATTTAATTGTTTCATCCAGCTGACTTGTGGCTTGGATTAGTATTTAAGAGGATGGTTGGGTAGTTGTTTAGGCAAATTTGGGTAGACAGATCTCAAAGAAAAGTTAGTAGCTTGCAAGCTTAGGTAGTAGAAAGATTCTTGAAAGTTTGAGTACAAGTTTAGATCTTTCTTGGAGTGCCTACCAGTGTCCTATTGTGTTGCAGACCTGGGCTAGTTGAGGAGAAGTGTAGTGGATCGTGCGTGATCTTGTAGAATTTTTTCTTGCATTGTAATTGGCCATAACTAGGAAGGCCTTACAGTCTGACACATTGCACATAATCAGTTAATTGATGAATAAAGACATCTGTTTTCTTTCAGATCTGGTTTCTTGTTGTGTTTTCCGCTGTGTTGGTGTTTGGTTGCAAAGTTTGGACTGTCCTTCATTGGATCCACCATCCTTGACTGCATCAACTTACTGCAGCTGCCACCTACTTCTGGCCCTTAGTTTCATTCTTCTTCCTTTAAGAGAAATCACTGATATAGTGACCAAACTCATGAGAACCAAAGCACTTGACCTTAGATAGGTCCTTCTCACTTTGTGAATTTGATCCTTTGCTAGACCCCTTCTTTTCTTTCCCCTTTCCCACTAGGGTAACGTTTTCCTTTTCCACCTCACTTTTCTAATTCTTATTGTTGGCTCCATTGACAAGAATTAGTCTAAACTCCTCCTGAGTGAAATCACTCCATATTTGATCCCAACTTAGTAAGGTGTCTCGTCCGCTTACAACTTGAACAAAGACATCCCACTACTTAGTAAACCCATTTAGGGCTATTTTGACTAGCTCATCATCACTGAGGCTATTTCCAATAGCTACTAACTCATTCTTTACAAGTCTAAGTATAGTGAGGTAACTTGTGACATCTTCTCCCTTGTTCATCTGGGTATTCTTCAAATTTTCATTGAGAATCAGCTTCTTGTTGGTGGTATCATTCTGGTACAGATTCAGAATGGTGTCTTACATATTATCCACAATATCTAACTCTATGATATGTGGAACAATATGATCCTTGACACCGTCAAGGATTATCCTCTTTGCCTTAGCATCATCCTTCTTGTATGTTGTAAGCTGTGTTGCATCTATGGGTATAGTTACAACACTAGTAACATACTCCTTGATACCATTCTCTTCCAGCAATAAATAATTTTTTTCTTTCCAGACACCAAAGTTCGAGGCACCATCCAATCTGTCCTGATCTCTCAAACCAGCTAAGGCCATTTCAAAGAAATAAAAGAAATAATAAATTGAAAGAGGTCAAACTAAGTTTTATAATCCCTTTATTTTCTTTCCTTTGCATAGGGTAAACCTTTTCTACCCTCAACTCTGCTCTAATACCATGTGAAAATTCTATTGCAGTCATTGATTATTAATCTCCTATCTAATAAAGATTATTTAACTGTAAAAAATTAATTCACGGCTATTATTGAAAAATAGCACAATTGCAACTTCACCAATTAAAAAATGAAAAGAAATATGCAACAAAATAAACACAATATTTTTGGACAATTGTCCCTGGAAAAACCCTGAGGGGAAAACCAGTATTGGAGATGATAAATATATTAACCTTCAACAAATTAAGAGATACAAAATTCCTTTCCTATCACCAAAAGAACTCTAACAATTTCCCAATTCCTTCTGTTGATATTCCTCCACTGCTATCTCCAATGCTATCATTGTACCCTTGCTAACACTGCAACATTGTTTTCTATCACTTCAAACTCATTTTCTAATAGTGCAAATGTTCTCCAAATTTTTGTTTTCCAAATTCCCCTAGACCCCCTTTTATACTACCCTCATTGGTAAACCAATGGTCAGAATAGATTCAAAATCGATGGCTGAGATTAAAAACAACTTAAAAACCAATAAAAAATTTGGTTGCAAGGTGTCACTAAAGGAAATCAACAATTAATAAATAATTATCTCTACACTAAGAAATTTGTTTTAGAAAACAATTATTTACTAATTCCTACAAATTGGACAAACAACTGTCCAAGCGAACAAACTAACACATAAGTTTGGACAATCTTTGACATAAAGACTTATTTAGGAAACCAATCTTGCCAAACTTGGAAAATAATATAACTATGGAGCATTTACATTCAAGAACTTGGTATCACAACTGCGATGATTAATGAAGACATCCCATGGCACCTTCTTCAATTGGAAATGATAAGTGGCAGAAGATCAATTGTTGAACTGAGATTAAAAAAAAATAGACAGAAAGAAACTAATGCAATCCTAATACCCATGAAGTATAGAGAGAAATCAATCACGGAGATCAGAGAGTCTGCATTTATAGAAATAGCATAAGATTAACAAGGAGAGATCTCAAAAATCTAAGTAGAATCATTCAAAGCCTTAAAAATTCTTGAATATAATTGTTTGTTTGTAAGAGGATCACATTAAATAAAAGACACAATTTTGAATATTTTTTAAAATTTTATATAAGATTTATTAAATATAGATTTAGTTCTATATAATTTTTTTTATGATATGTGATCAATGAAAACCACACTGTTCAGAACATGCGTAGACATTCAAACATTATCCGTAGCATATACTAAACATATAGTAAATCTATTTGCATGATACCTCAGATAGAGCTTAAATGGGAGCACCCTGTCACCGTTTGATTTACTCTCGGATTAGGGATGTGAGTGTGCTTTCAAAACACTAGGAGCATATCCTTGATGTAGATTAGGAAGGTTTATAAAAATTTAGGGACCATGGGAACCCCATAGTGGCACAAAATCAGGTATGGTGAACCTGATTTACCCCTAGAGCCCCAAGGAACCAAATGAAACTAGAATGTAGAACTGAGCTATAAATTCTTGTGTTAGATTGATTTAATCCAAATATGAGTGTGATATGATGAAAATGATGTGCAAAGAAAGTAAATTCTGTTAATCCATTTAAGCTAAGCTAGTGTGATTTATGAAAGAATTGAAATCAGTTAAATCTAACAATATTAGGATTAAGCTAAGACTAGATACAAATGAGCATGATAACAATACTTAATATGAAATAGAAGAATATGTTGTTTTCTCTTGGAATGAAGAGTATTTATAGGATTTGAGGAAGGGATTGGGTTAGAGAGGATGGTTAGGGTCAGAGTCGGGGTTAGGGCTAGAGCTAGGGGTATGATTAGAGGTAAGGTTATGAGGATAAGGGTTAAGAATTGCTCACACATGTGTGAGAAACACTAGGGAAGAGTGCCTAGGGAAAAAACATGCAAGAAGAGACATGGGCTCTCATTTATGGATGTAGGAGTCATAAATGAGGGTGTAAGAGGGTCATTAATGACTCTTACAAAGTCATTAATGAGGGTTGACTAGAATTCAAAGGAGGTTGGATTAGACTAAGAGGGTTAGGAATCAACCTCTAAACAGGTTTAGGGGGTGATTAGGAAAGGGTAGAGAGGTTTAGGGTTTTCTAGAAGATTTCTAGGGTTTTGGGGTATAAATAAATAATTTATTTATTTAAAGGGTTTGTGACAATTTATTAAATATTAATATAATAAATAGGGGGGAAATCATTCAAATTGAATTCAAATTCTTTTTGGAGGGATTCCTTAATTAAATATGTTTAATTAAGATAGGAGAGATTAATGGCATAATAATTAATTAATTAATTAAATAATTAATTAATTTATAAATGATATCATTAGGATTTTTTTATAAAATAAAATATTTTTATTTAGCAAAGGGATTTTAGGTGTCTACATTTTTCCCCTCTTTGATGTGTTGCCGCAAGTGGTGTGGCGTCAAAGACAAGAAAATAAGATGCCCTAGGCTAGAATTTAGAGGATAAGGGGTTGTGCCCCTTCAAGAAAATAACGCAAAGAGGAAACTTTGTGGAATTTTCTTGAAAAGAACACAAAAGGGAAAGGATGAAGAAAAATGGGAAGGGGGGATAAAAAGATGTCCTTCCAAGAGCAAAGATGCATGAAGGCATTATGATATGAGATGCAGGATGTAGGATGAAGCAATATGAAGGATGCAAGATGAAAAAGTAATCTATATGATGTAGGATGAGGGGGATTTGGGGAGCTTGTTGTGTAAATGTGGAGAGCACAACCTAGTTTGATATAGAAACATTAGAGACCTTCCAAGGTTACTGGGAACACAAGGCCTTTTCACGAGCGTTGCATAGGACTGAGGCAAAAAAGACACGCAAGGGTTGCCCCAGTATCATGCATGAACCTAGAAGGAGGCATGGTAGAAATGATGCTAGAGAAACCACAAACAAATGATATTTCCCAATTGCACCATGTAACCCATAAGATCATATGTGAAATGTGCAAGGGTCATGTTCGACTGACTCATAGGAAGAAGCAAGAGATCAAAAGACCTTGCCCCATATTTCCCTCATTTGCAGTGCACCATGATATAAAGGACCATGATGAATTTGAGGAGAGGGACAACAAGAAGTTGCAAAAGATAAACAAGATCCAAAGGACAAAATCCAAAACCAAAGTGGTAAATCCACAAGATGTCCTTTTCCAAGGAGAAGGATTGATTTGATTGATGGGGGGGATGATTAGGTCAGAACACGAGGAAGGATACATCTGACACAGACCTAGTTTGATTGATGTAAGATTAGGTTAGATAGGAGGAAGGATACATCCTCAAGGACCTTCTTGATGAGGAGAATGTTGTGTGCTATTGGAAAATGATGAATCAAGGATAATCATGAGATCAAGGATAGTTAACAAAAGATGTTGCTAAAGTATGAGGATGGGTGGAACAAGTTATCAGATCAAAGCCGGGTGCAGAACTGACGAGGATATGTACAACAAGACGCAAGGATATGTACAGTGGATATTTATAGAAGCTTAGCAATTTGGGATAGGAAGATCTCACTATACAAGATATATACATGAAGCTTAGGATTGGGGATAGGATTTTATTGCTATGTTGGATAGGTGTGAGGATAGAACACCTTGGGATTGATGGGTTGGTGGTGGGGATGGGGATGGGGATGGGGATGGGATGAAGAGGATCCTGATAGGGATTGGGGGGGATAGAATTTTGATTGATAATGGACCAGTCCACTATTTATGACACCTATTTCCAGGTTTTCACCAACATACCTTTCCAAGGCGTCTGAATAGCCAATTTTTCACCATTGGACGATTATTATTATTTTTTGCTTTTTTTTGTATTTTTCTAGATTTTTCCAATTTTGATGGATTAGATAGGATATAGTTCAAGCATATAACCACTTCAGATGTATGATGTTGATAGGATCATTCAGAGGCTCACCTTTTGGTGTTGATTGCTGATAGGCTCTGGAGCCAAAGCATGCTATGACAACATAAGAACCCAACCAAGTAGGTTCAAACTTTCTTTTTTTCTCTCGATGTTCTTGCACTTTCTGATTTTCTTTGAGAACCATGTCTCTAACCTAGAACTGTCTTAGATGGACCTTCTTGTTATAGCTCCATTTGAGTCAATTTTGGTATGAAAACAGATGATCATATGCTTGTTGCCTCTTTTCATCGAACAGGTCCAGCTGTGTGAGGTGTGCCACACGATAGTCTTCATCCGTGGTATAGTTTTTCATGGAGAGACGTAATGATTGGAGGTCAATCTCGATTGGTAGAACAGCTTCAAGACCATATACAAGGGAGTATGGGGTGGTGCATGCGGGAATGTAGAAGGAAGTATGATATGACTAGAGGAAAAGATTTATTTTGAGGTTCCAATCACGACCAGAATCATTGACAACCTTCTTGATGATTTTTAGGATTGTTTTATTGGTTACCTCAACTTGGTCATTTCCTTGAGGGAAGTACGGGTTGGAGAGACAATGGTGGATGTGGATTATAGCACATAGATCATCAACATGCTAGTTTTAAAAAGGTGTGCCATGATCTGTGAAGATGGTGGATGGGATACCGAAGTGGCAAATGATGTGGTATAGGATGAATTTCGATATCTGAATGCTAGTAGTGAGGATGAGAGGAATCACTTTAACCCACGTTGTAAAGTACTCTGTGGCTGTTATGATATATTTTTGTCCATCTGAGGAAAGGGGAGTGATCAAGCCAATAAGGGTGAAGCCCCAACATGAAAAGGGCCATGGTGGTGCAATAGGCTGCAAGTCTTAAGCTGGCGCATTAATCAAATTGACATGTTATTGACATGGTAAGCATTTTTTGACAAATTCACAAGCATCATGATCCATTGTTGGTCAGTAATACCCGACTAGATAAGAAAATTCTTTTCTAGGACCATGCCACTTGTGTGGGCACTACAAATTCCAACGTGTACCTCTTGTAAAGTCAGGATGGCCTCATGCTAATCTAAACACCTATAAATGATGTTGTGATATCCTCGATGGAAAAGGTTGTTGGCTATAAGAGTGTAGCGGGAGGCTCTACGAATTAGGTTTTGGCATTGGGTGTTTGTGAGATGGGGAGATATGATACCATTTTAAAGATATGCATGAATGTCATGCTACCACGAGGACTGAGGACCAACCAAGACGCACACCATTTTTAAATTTTCATTCTCATAAGCAGGTGTGTGTAGCTGGCCGACTAAGAATTTGTATTATGATGAGTCTCGAGGGATCTCTAGTAAGGACCTGATGGTTTCCATTGCGTCGATAGCTTTGTTTTGTAGCCTTGGTATCTGTGTGAATTATAGGCTCGAGAAATACTCTTTCAATCTATCCACTAGTTCTTTGTAGGGTAGAAGCTTGTCATTCTTAGTCTGATATTTGTCGAGGACTTACTTGATTATTAGTTGTGAATCTCTAAACACTTGCACTTCTGTGATGTTCCACTGGATAGTTTTTTTGAGGTCTGAGATAAGTTCCTCATACTCTGCAATTTTGTTGGTGCAAGGGAATCCCAATTTGAATGATTTAGGAATGTAGTCACCTTGATGGGTGACATATAGGATTCCTGCCCCTGATCAATGTGATGTGTAGGATCCATCAAAGTATAGCTTCCATATTCATTGTTCTTCAATCATGCATAGATTCTCATCGAGAAATTCCATGGTTAGTGGATATGCATCTACAAATGGTGCCTCTACTAGCTGATCTGCAATTACTTTCCCTTTGATTTCTTTTTTTGTCTATGTACTGGATGTCGAACTCGCTGAGTAGCATGAGCCATTTTTCCATACAGCCTATGAGAGTTGTTCTTGATAGAAGATACTTTAGTAGGTCCACCTTTGAGATGAGCTTGATGGTGTGGATAAGCATATAATGTCAAAGCTTTTGAGTGGAAAGACCACTGCGAGGCATGCTTTATACATTGGTGAGTAGTTGAGATCATAGCCAAGAAGAGCTCGAAGGATGTGATAAATGGCTCTTTCTTTGTTGTCAACATCATGTTGTGCTAATAGTGCCCCTAGTGCTATAGTAGTTGTAGAGATGTATAAGATCAGAGGGTGTCCTAAAACTGGTGGTACAAGGATGGAAGAATTGGCCTAATATTCCTTTAGCTTCTCAAAGCTTCTTTGGCATATGGGATCCCATTTGAAACTTGTGTCTTTGTGAAGGAGATGCGTGAAAGGTTGGAACTTGTTTGCTAGCTGTGATATGAAGCGACACACTGATTGTAGTTTTCCTTGTAGGCTTCTGAGCTACTTGAGTGTTCTAGGAGAAGGAATTTCTATTATGGCTTTGACCTTTTTAGGGTCAATCTCTATGTCGCGCCATGATACAATGAAGCCTAGTAAATTTCCTGATGTTACGCTGAAGACACATTTATTTGGATTTAGCTTTAAGCCATAATGATGTAGACGATCAAATACATGCTCGAGGATGTCGAGGTGCCCCAGCCATGTCTTGGATTTTTCAAGGATATCATCCACATATTCTTCAAGGATTTTATGTATCATATCGTAGAAGAAGGCTGTCATTTCTCATTGATAGGTGGCCCCTGCATTCTTTAGCCCAAATGACATCATATTATAGTAGGAGGTACCCCATGGTGTTGTGAATGCTATTTTATGTTGATCTTCCTTTTTTATTCTGATTTGATTGTATCTGGAGAAGTCATCCATGAATGACAACATCTCATGGCCTACTATGAGATCTACTATCATGTCGATGTTTGGTAATGGAAAATCATCCTCCAGACATTCCTTGTTCAAGTCTCTGAAATTGGTCCAGATTCTGATCTCACCTAAAGGCTATGTGACTAGGACCATATTTGAGATCCACTCTAAATAGTCTATGGCTTTGATGATTTTGGCTTGTAAGAGATCTTCTAGTTCTTCCTTTACTAGTAAGGCTACCTTGGGATGCATTTTTCTTAGCTTTTTCTTGGTTGGTTTTGCATTTGGATCCATAGCAAGATGATGAACAACAAGATTAGGATCAAGCCTAGGATGGTGTACATATAACCATGTGAAGTTGATTGTGGCTTCATTGAGGAGCGCTATGAAAGATGTCTCTTCTGCTTCTATCAAGGATGCTACAATATATGTTATCCTTGGGTATTCTTCTATTCCCAAGTTCATTGTCTTTGTTTCCTCAATGATAATAGATGATTTCTCTAGTTTGTAATCCTGGATGTGGGGAAGAGGCAAGTCCTCATCTTCTAGCACCTTAGAGAGGTTTTCACCAGAAGATACGCCCTTTTTTTTTCTTTTTTAGAGTCAAAATGTGCCCCAAAGGGGTTTTCACAAAAAGACTCATTCTTTTCTTTTTCTTTTTCAAATTTTCTGCTAAGGAATTCATCTTCCTTGAAGTATCCTTTAGGGTGAAGCTTGCAGACATGAGTTGATTCTTGTTCTTGATCTGATTGTTGGCCTGATGCCCCATGAATCTTAGGAGCACTTCCGTGCTTTGCCACTCATCGATATGTGTGACGCGTGGTTGATCCTAGTCTATGAGTTTAGGATGGATGAGGGGAATTTCAATAATGTTAAAGGCAAGTTGATAGAGGACAAAAGTTCCCAGGGGGGTATCATCATTGAAGATAGCATCATAGGATTTATTTTCTTCCTCTACAGGGATGTCTTTAATTTATACGAGTTCATCCTAGATATTCAAGAGAGTAAGGTTGGGCAGATTAGTGCCCCAGTCCTAGTATTGGGTTCTTGTATGTGCAGGCAAGAGGTATTAAAGCCAAGGCCTTGATGTTTAGGATTTTGTGAGGCATCTATCAGATCTTTTCTGCCAACTTCTTCTGGTCCTAGACCACCACCTTGACAATTCCATTGCTATGTAGCATATTTGTGTGATGACGGATATTTATCTTTGAAGTAACTGAGGAGCTCAGTGTTAGGAGGTGGGGGATCTTTGTATAGACACCTATTGATATTAGGGTCCATCTCTAGGTTGTTTATGATTCCATGGGAAAAAAACATTAGTGGTCCCAACTACTTGATTTCAGGATCTACTAGAGTAGGCTTGTTTTGGTGGCTTGGGCACCCTTTTGTATGTGGATCAAGTGGTAGGGCCCCTACTGCAAATGCATTGTTTAGGTTGTACTCACCACTGCCCTAGTTGTTGATCTTGACAGAAGAAAGGGTGGAGGCTAAGATAGTCTCTAGATCACTATGGGATCAGAATGAGCTAGCAAGGGAAGTGCCAATGTTGATTCCAGGACAATGAGTGTGATGGGGATGATGCTTCCAACACACGGCTATATGTAAAGGGTTGGGGATCTGCATGGATATTGATCTTAGTGCCTTGATGGAGAAATTTGAGACACTGATGATAAGTAGATGGTATAGATTTGATGGAATGAATCCATGGTCTGCCGAGGAGGATGTTATATGGTAGGTCTAGATTAACAACATGGCATATGGTGTCTTGAATTGCAGGGCCTAGCTTGATGGGAAAAAGAATGGTAGCTTCTAAAGTACACTCCAAGTTATTTTAAGCCTTGATAGTGATAACATCATGTGATATGTCGACCTCTGTGAGTCTCACTTGCTCGATGAACTTTAGGGTACACAAATTTATGGCTGAGCCATTATCTATCATGACCCTTTTGATGGAAAAGTATCTGACCAAGATGGTGATGCAAAGAGGGAGATTGTGGTCAAGCTCAACAAAAGGTATGTCAGACAACTTGAAGGAAAGAGCATAGGATGCTAATAGATGTCCCACAATGTTCTCGAATGGGATGGTGTTAATGTTTGTGGGGACGTGTCCTTCTTGGAGGGCTTAGTTGAGGATCTCTTGATGGATGGGTGAAGTGCAGAGATGCTCAAGGATGGAGATTTGGGAAGGTGTATTCCCAAGGTGTTCTAGAAGGTTATACCATGCATTATGAGCTGGCCTTGGATTAGCACCGATGATAGATATCCAAACTCTACATGTGGTGATTGCACACTAACTATTTGCTCCCTTGACATGGATGATGTTTATGGTGGGCTCAACTTGGGTTATGCACCTGAAAAAAATTTCATAGTTGATGTGGGCAGTAGTATAGTCCTTGTGGTTAGCATGGTCTCCTTGTTTTCCTTTGCCTAGGTTCTGGGGTGGAGGATTGGTATTGACTTGGTTCTTCCCAACATTGTGTTGCGGGAACACATTTTGATAGATTTGCAAATTGGCATTAGGAAAAGGTTGTGCAAATGCATCCACTTGGATCTCTTTTCTATCAATGAGATCTTGGATGTAGTGCTTCAATTTCATGCACTTGAGGGTAGTGTGTCCTTTAACACGATGATAGTCACAGTATTAATGATCTTTATACCATGTTGGCTTGGGAGTTGCATCATCGAATTGTTGAGTTGGCAGGTAAGTGATTAGATTGGATTTAGATTGGATTTAGCCATTCGATGGAAGATTACGTCTAGGGGCTCACCAAGAGGTGTGAAGGTGCATCTCTAATTAGTTTGGACTTGGGGCCTATTCTAATTTGGGGTAGCAGATATGGTATTGGCCTAATTTGCTTGGTTTTCTTAATTTTCTTGATGTTGATAGTGTTTTTGATTGATTGGGGGTTGTTGTTGTTGATATGAAGGAGTTGGTGTAGGACTGGCCACAATAATTTGGACATGCTTAGTGTCTGTGGCCTCGTTAGTGATAGCGTTCTTGTTCTTTTTCCAATAGTGAGGCTTTTCATTACTAGGTTTGCTATGTTAATCGTCTTTGTAGTGTCGGATGGTGCATTCATCTAGGAGGGCTCTTTCGATGTCTATCCCTTTGCCTTTAATGTCTTTATAAGTTTGGATGCAATTTATTCTCATGAAATGGGATAGTTTAGGATGCAATTTATTGATAAAGATTTTGCTAAGATTTTTCTTAGGTGATTGATATGATAACCTTGTGGTGAGGTTTTTCCATCATTTTAGGTAATCGATTAGGCTCTCACCTCCTTTATATTTTGAGTTGCAGAGGTATAACAAGGAAAACTCATTCTCCACATTATGGGCATACTAAGAGACAAACTTCTTAGAGAGTTCTGCAAAGGTTGTGATTGTGCCATAAGGTATCTTATAAAACCATTCGATAGTGGTTCGTCCCAAACTTTTGGGGAATAGGCGCATGAGGAAATTGTCACTATATGCAACCTCTTGACAAGCCATATAGAATTCCTTGACATGGCTAACTGGATCTCCTTTCCCTTGATATTTTTTGAACTTGGATGTCTCAAAGTGCTTAGGAAAGGGTATTGCTATGATTGATCTATTAAAGGGATAAAGAAAAATCTCCTTGAATTTGAAACCCTTTCTCTCAGTTCCGACTCTAAGCTCCTTAAGAGCATTCTTCATTTATTCCCATTCGGTGTTGATTAGCATTGGAGTGGGTACTACCACTGGGAAAGGATTTGATGGTGCTGGTGAATATGGATGATTTTGTGGAGGATATTGTGGAGTAGGATATGGAGATTTCCCAACAAGATAGGCAGATTGAAATGGATTTTGGGGTGATGTTTGCTGGGGAGGATATTGCTGCTGAGGTGTACGGGTGTATTTCTCCACAGGATATGGAGTTGCTTGTTGTTGTTGGGGGATGATGGGATGTTGTTGCTGCATTGGGAAGCATTATTGTGGTGGATGAGGTTGATAAAATGGTGTAGCTTGCTGATATGATTGGCCTTGATGCACTTGGCTTTGGGCTTAGCTAATATAGGTGGGATGCATTCCTGCATTTCTTAGGGGTGGAACGGTTGTTGGGAAGCTAGTGATAGGAGGTGGTTGCGTAAGGTAGCTAGCGAGATGGGAGGAAATTTTCTATTGTGGTGGTGTACCTATTTGAGAAGAGGTGGGAAGTATAGATAGATAGTTAGTATATGCAGGAAAAGATGAAGCTAGTGGAGGTTGCAATGATTGTTGTTGCATTGGTTGAGGGAAAGTGGCTTGTGGGTTTATGGGAATAGATATGTGCGACTGGGTTTTTATTCCCAAGGCATGCATTTGGGATTGGTTGAGGCCCCAAAAAGAGCCTTTTGGCACTGTAGGTTGCGATGCGAAGGATGTTGGAAATGCAAATGTGATGGTGGGAGTTTGGGATGTAAATGGGGGATTATGAGATCCCATGAAAGGCATTCCTATTGTGAAAGTAGTTTGTTGGAGATATAGGGTCGATAAGCGATGTTTGTAGAATGAGTATATTGGGTGATGGGTGGAACAAATGCTTGAGTGGAAGCTTGCTGAGGAGTAGGAGGAACTTGCATTTCCCCCTAGAAAGATGATGTTGATGTGGAAACTTGCTGGGTGAAAGAGGGAAATGATTGCATTTCCCCTATAAAGAATGGTATTGATGTGGAAGATTGATGAGTGAAAGAGGGGAATGATTGTGTTTCCCCTAGAAAAGATGGTGTTGAGGAGGCTTGGCTTATGAAAGGTGGAGGAACTGCTTGCATTGCAGCTTGTGTTGGGGGTGGATGTTGAGTTTGTGCGAAGCTTTGTGCCTGAGTGGCGGCTTGAGATATTGTAGATGAAAATGGTGTTCCCATAATGGGAAATGGAGTGGATTGTGTTGTTGTTTGTGTTGTGAGACTTGTGAAGCTACTTTGCAAAAGATGGGGGATGGGTGAGGCTACCTGAGATACTTGTAAGTCAGGATTTTGGATTTATTATATGACAAGGGTGTATGCTTCATCTGGGATATGGATGGTTTTTATGGGGATGAGAGGTTGGAGATGTGGTGGAATGGAAGTGCTCTCTTGTGCAAAGTTTGCCAATATAGCCCATTGATTCTGATCAATGATTGCAATTACCATTTGTGCATGCCCTGGATGGCACATGAATTCTTCCATGGAGAATGAAGTGGGGGGCTTCCGTTGTATCTTCTGCCACATTCTTAACTTGTGGGATTTGTGGATTATAGGTGATCATTGTGCTATTAGGATTGTTGGGATTAAGTGAACTAGTGGCCAAGTTGGGATCCATATTCCTTCTCTTCCTGGCTCGTGTCTCAATAGGCATGAAATGAAGATCTAAGAATGAAGATTTTGATGATGGGTGGATGCAAGATGCTTCCTAAAAACTCTAAAGATGGTGGATGTAGATCTAAAGAAACTTAAGGATGGTGAATAGGATATGATACAAGGATTGGATGAACTAAAGGATGGTGGGATACTGACTAGATTGAGAATGATTGAAGATTTTGGATGACGAGGATGGTGGAGGATTACTGAGTGCTGAAAATGAGTTGTTTCTTCTTGATGTAGGATCAAAGTGGATAGGATTTTTAATGTAAGATAGAATGATGATCTTTAGAAGATATGATTCTTGTGAGTGTATGCCAATCTCTTGCTGAAGATGATGAGGCATACAAGGAAAAGTACAAGATTCCCTAGACAATGTTTAGTCAAAGGGTAGTGCTAGGGTGATTATGTTTTGGGATAAGGATTAAGAAGACTCAAAAGATATGACACTAGTGATAGGATTTGGATTAATGGATTTGGTTCAGGGATGATGGAATGAGACTTGGATGTTGGATTCTTGATTTGGGAATGCTGGATGAAGGAATGGGGCAAGGATTCAGATTTTGGATTGCTAATGAAGGATGATGAAAGATGACAAAAATGACGCTATTTCTATAGGATGACTTAGTATGCAAGGATAATATATGATGCAATCTAGGGAGATGACCTATGATGCAAGAATGCAACTAGGAAAATGATAAAAATGTAACTAAGGATGGATGATGATGCAATGATGCACCTATGGATGATACTGGATGTAAGGATTCCTAGATAGGATGTCAGATTTTGAAAGAATGATGGATAAGAAATGGGCCATGCTAGTCTTCAATTTCTAGGTTGACAAAGCGACGATTGACCTAGAATTGGGTTGCAAACTGTTTCACTCTTGCATTATAGCCCACATTGTCCAGTTTCTTCTAATACTTGGTTTCTTCTTGCATTTATTTTAGGAGAGGTTGGTGATATTTTAGGTCTCTTTATGCTATCTTCTTCTGCTGATGGACTCAGGAATTTGGTAGTTTGGATTTCTTGTGTTTGGTTGAATCAGACATAGCTTTTAAGGATTTTAGTAATTTTGGTTTTGAGTCTTGATGCTTCTGAATGGCTTGATCTGTTGATAGGTTCCTAATTTGGCATCCAATTTTTATTTGTTTCGAATGGAAAAGGACAAAAAGACTCAAGATATCTTGAAATAAATCATGACAAAGGACAAAGAAACTTTGTTGGATACAAGAAAATG
Organism: Chamaecyparis obtusa; assembly: GCA_027943335.1. NCBI lineage: Eukaryota > Viridiplantae > Streptophyta > Pinopsida > Cupressales > Cupressaceae > Chamaecyparis > Chamaecyparis obtusa. Next base: position 339,641 of record BSBK01001209.1, on the reverse strand, counting down.
ATGACCACTGACTTCTAATTGTGTTCCCAAAAATTTGTATGTTCTAACAAATGTTTGCATTGATTTGGAACTTAAAAAACACACCAAATAGAACTACCTAATGACAAGATAGTATCAAAATCTTTTCCCACAACTTGGTATCCCTAAAAGGGATATATATGGTGAGTAATCTTCAGGTGATCCGGGAAACCGCTTGGATCGATCCTTGTACAAAGATTTTGGTACCTTTGGGAGTAGATCAAGAACCCTCTATTTTAACAAGTATCTAATTTGGTCTATGATGTCCTCCCAATAGGTTTGTACATGCGTGATTCACTTAATAGCCTAGTTGACCATGCCAAAATAGTAGGGATATTCACCTACCTTGGGCTACCATCAACACGCATCGCCCAAGCTTGAGGAGATGAAGCAAGATTTTTCTCAACGCTTTATTTCTATACCGGCCAGGGAAGTACTGGTTTGAGGTTGTTCTCCAAAGAGGAAGTTCTTTTCTCTCTGGATAGGCCTCTCTAGAAGTAGAACAAATGAACTCATCCAAGTTCAACTTGTTTTACATCGCTTACACTAACAAGGGTTTGCAAATTTGAAAGAAACTCCTAGAAGCACACCATGAAGACTTCTTTTCCAAATTGATTTAGTGTTTTGAAATGAAGACTTGCAAACACATATGTTTAATATTTTGATTTATTCATTCTTTGAAAACAAGAAAGATTTTTGAAAGAGATGTTGCAAGTTTTTTACCTTTTTGCATTTAAGATTGTGTTTTCCTTCTAGGATCCTAATTTGAATTTTAAAATGAAATAAAAGTTCTTTTCTTTCAATTTGTTCACTCAAGATTGTTTTTTTTCTTTAGGACTCAAAGGAAATGACATTTTCTTTTTTACTTTGATTCATTTCTTAAGGTCATTCAAGATTTTGTGCTTTAGAATTCAGCTTTAAGCCAAAAATGAGGTGTTCCTAGATTGCCTTAGGAATCCATAAAACTTTGAAAACACTCAAGATTTTGTAAATGAATTTTAGTTTAGCCAAGAAAAATGCATCAAGATTGATTTAGGAACATTTAGGATGGTTTAGGATTGATTAGGAACTGATTAGGAATGACATGTAGTTTTAGTCCTTTTTAAGCACTCAAATTTTGAAGTGTTCCTAGTTTGCATGAAAGAACCCTAAAACACTTAAGTTTGCATGAATGAAGTTCTTTTTATAAAAAATAAATACATTATAAGTGAGTTTTATTGATTTAGGATTGATTATGATTGATTAAGATTTATTATGAAAGATATGCAGTTTAATCCATTTAAGGCATTCAAGAGTGAATAAAAGTTCATTTTAAGCCCAATAAATGAAGTGTTTTAGTTTCGAAACATGCAAGAAGGTTAATGAGCCTTAAGGATTTAGTTTTTTGGAGATCTCCTTACCCTCCAAGAAGCACTTGCAAGAGCATGGGGTTAGAACTTACAAGTTTGAAGCTTAGGGTCACTAGGATCCCCAAACAGACCCTAAAAGTCAATAAAAACCAAGTTTAGGGCATCATACAAGCCCTCTAATCCCCATATGAAAATAAATACCAGGGATTTATTCAATTTTTAGTGTTGTACGACATTACATAAGCACCCATACGACAATTCAGCTAGAAAGTAGGAAAAAGCCCAAAATACATGTAAAATGGCTCAAATAACAATACATATGAACCCAAACAACACTTGGGGGGTTCCCATATGAAAATAAATGTCAGTGAAGCAATTTAGTAGGACCTTATAGTAGAGGATGTTCAGGATGCTCCAAAAAGGGAGTTTTTGGCTCAAAAACCCCTAAAAAATGCATTTTGAAGGCGTGTGGGGTCCCACTGGGCATGCCAAAATGTGATCTGTGCAAACCTAACCTGTTCAAAACATGCGTAGACATTCAAAAATTATCCTAAGAATAATATAATAAACATAAAGTAAATCTATTTGTATGATACCTGAGATAGAGCTTAAACGAAAGCACCTTGTCACCGTTTGATTTGCTCTCGGATTAGGGATGTGGGTGTGCTCTCAAAACACTAGTAGCATATCCTTGATGTAGATTAGAAAGGTTTAGGATCATTTAGGGACCATGGCAACCCCATAGTGGCACATAATTATGTATGGTGAACTTGATTTTCCCTTAGAGCCCCAAGGAACCAAATGAAGCTAGAATGCAGAACTAAGCTACAAATGCTTATGCTAGATTGATTTTATGCAAATATGAGTGTGATATTATGAAAATTATATGAAAATAAATGAAGTAAACTATGTTAATCCATATATTCTAATCTAGTGTGAGTTATGAAAGTATGGAAATGAGTTAAATCTAACAATATTAGGATTTAAGCTAAGCCTAGATACAAATGAGCATGAAAAATACTTAATATGAAATAGGTGAATTGGTGGTTTTCTCTTGGAATGGAGAGTATTTATAGGATTTGAGGAAGGGCTTGGGTTAGGAAGGATGGTTAGGTTCAGAGTTAGGGTTAGGAGTAGATCTAGGTGTATGGTTAGAGGTAAGGTTAGGAGGATAAGGGTTAAGGGTTGATCACACGTGTGAGAAAACCTAGGGAAGAGTGCCTAGGGAAAAAATATGGAAGAAGAGACATGGGTTCTCATTTATGGCTGCATGAGTCATAAATGAGGGTGTAAGATGACCATTAATGACTCTTACAAAGTCATTAATGAGGGTTGACTAGAAGTCAAAGGAGGGTGGATTACACAAAGAGGGTTAGGAATCACCCTCCAAACAGGTTTAGGTAGTGATTAGGAAAGGGTAGATAGATTTAGGGTTTTCTAGAATATTTATAGGGTTTTAGGGTTTAAATAAATATTTATTTATTTAAAGGGTTTGTGACATAATTTATTAAATATTAATTTAATAAATATGGGGAAAATCATTCAAATTCAATTCAAATGCTTTTTGGAGGGATTCCTTAATTAAATATTTTTAATTAAGATAGTAGAGAGTAATGATATAATAATTAATTAATAAATGATGATGTCATCAGGTATTTATTGCAAAATAAAATATTTTTATTTAGCAAAGGCATTTTAGGTGTCTACATGATAAAGAATATTTTATTTAAAAAATAATAATTAATTGGATAATTATTATTCAAAAATATGTTCCATAGATGAGGTTATTCACTAAAATTAAAATTAGCTTTTACTTTTAACTATATTAAAATATTTTTTAAAAATGTATCTATAAAAGAATATTTTCCATAGCTTAAATATTGAAATTTAGAATATTTGATTGATATAAGAAATAAATATTTGGATTAAATATGATAGTAGAGCTTAAAGAAATGAATATCATAATGGTGAAGTTTGTATGTGAAGAAAAAAATGTAAATATGAAAATTGGAAGTACTTATTGTTATGCTCAAAGATGAAGAACATATTTTTATGTGATAATGAGTTTTAAATATCATAGAACTGAAAGTAATTCTCTATCTCTATTTACAATATCGAAATACAAATAATTTACACACTTTATGAGAGGTCCCATCCATAATCTTGGTCTTTTTTGAAAATGCAGATTTTTCTTATAGTCCTATAAATGATCTAGTTGTCTATACACCTTTTCTATTTAGTCGCTTTTATTTTGAATTTTAGAAAAAATTATTGATTGAATTGGTTGAATGCATAACCTAGATTGATATGATACTTTTCAAAACCCATACTTTGAAATGGATAACCGAGCACTAGGATAGTATAATGTGCATTTGTTTTTTCTTAAATTTTGTTTTCTTTCTCTGACATGCAAATAAAATTGTTGACTCTTTCTACAATTTTATAGTCATATATAAAAGGGTCAAAGGATCATCTTGAATCATAGTTTTTATTGTTGCAATACCAAAGTCAAAGCCATCAAGAGGAATATTAAACCATAATCCTAAACAAGATCATAAGCCAAATGCTAAACCCAACCCTATGCCTAACCATGGTGTAAACCTAAAATCTTATCCTACCCTAACCCTATTTAAAATCTTAACCCTAACTATAATTAAATTCATGATATAAACCCTAAACCATAATCCTAATCCTAAACCTTAATCCTAACACTAAACCTTGATCATAAAATTAACACTAACCAAGGTGTAAATCCTAACTGTAACCATAATTATAACTATAATTCTAATCCTAGACCCAAAACTACATAATCATAACTATAATAAGAACCATAACTCTAACTATTATACTAATCATAATGTAAACCTGAACCTTGACAATAAACCTAATCCTATACCCTTATAGTTAACATAGCCCTACCCCTAGAATCAAAATCCTAGCTCTATTTATAATATTAACCATGAATTAAACCCCAACCCTAATGATAATCATAATATTAAATCATTAATCACTACTATATTTGTGATGCATGAGCATCCTTTGGTTGTTGGAAATATTGCATCACCCAAAACTATTTCCTTTTAGTTTGATTCTAGTTGGGAATTTTTTGTGTGTTCTAGGTAGTGATCGTTCCAATTATCTTGTTACCTTATGTGATCCTTATGTTGTGATCTAGGCATTATGAACATCCTATGTGTAGCTTCACATCTCAATCTGATGTTTCTAGATGAAGTTATCTTATGATAGGTCTGGTCCTATATTGCTTTCCTATTCTAATGGTCAGGTTGGCGAGATTCAGCTTATGATGGAGATTCACGTTATGCGAAGCTTCATGGCGCATCATTCTATGTTCTTATACATGTGTCAGACCTCCTTGTATGTTCATACATCATGATCTATCTATTTTGGGGTGTTCTTATGGATTTAGGTTCCCACCTATATGTTGTAATATGTTTATTTTATTGGTGATATTGTTGATCGAATAGGCCGACTTGTGGCTAGCGATCTTGTATATAAGTTGGGTAGTAGTTCTTGTTGAGGGGGGAAGAGATTGTTAATGAGGATAACCAATATATCTGGTAGTGAAGATCAGAAATAAGGATTATGTCCTTAGTAATGAGGCATGTCTGTTGAAAAGCTATAATCTGCAATTGCATGCCAACTTGATGATAATTGGAGAGCATTGTTACTTATTGTTGGTGTTGATTATTGATTTGTTTTGTTATTTCTACTATGTAATGTCTAAATGAAAGGTTGGACATATCTTTTGGGGATTAATCCTCCCTTTACTACACCAAGTGGTATCAGATCATAGTTGTAATTCTTGGATTGAAGATCTGAGATCCTGAGCTTGTGAAATTTTAAACTTGTTATTTGTGGGGTGGCATAATTGAGGATCTGACCTACATCAACTAGTGGCTTGTGCGAGGTGATTGGAATAGGATTTGTTATTGATTAGGCATGATAGATTGAGTTTCAACAATAGGATTGATTAGATTGAATCCAATAGGTTACAAACCCTAAAAGATCCTTGTTGTGGGGTAGCAGAAGATATATTTGACCTACAATTGTAGAAGGTTGCATGAAGGAAGCTGTAAGGAGAGCCAGAGGATCAGATGAAACATAAGTTGATGATTTTTTGTGTAGATAGATTGTCTCATGTAGATTGTTGGTATTGGTAGATTTATTGAGTGCGTTAGGAAAATCCACACTGGTGATCAAATCGCTAAAGTTGAGGAATTTGAGAAAGTGATTCCTTGAGTTTGAAATAATGTCACCTAGAAGAATGAACCTTAGAAGACTAGATAAAATGATGGAGGAATTTAGAAATGAGATGAGGACTAAAATAAAAAATTCTCTGAATGGGACTAGGAGGACTTCTAAGACTGAAGATGAATTTGAAGAAGCTATTAAATATCTTGAAACAATCAAAGTTGAGATCCCTATAGAAGAAGAAATATTACTAAGATATGACACAAATGGGTAAGATTCATAGACTGGTTGTTTCTTATTTTTATAGAACACTACATCCTAAGGAATTGATAGATTGGATCAATAAACTAGAGGATTAATTTGAGCTTGAACATACTAAAGATCCACAAAGATTTAGGTTAGCACATACTACATTGAAAGGTCATGATGTCTTATTGTAGAAAGATTTGCAGAAAGATAGGGAAGATAATGGTGAACCTAAGATCACTAGGTGAAGAGTTATGGTTTCTAAACTTAAGGCCAAGTTTATACTTGAGGATTATGAATTGGAATATTTTAATAAATTGGAGAATCTGAAGCAAAAGGATTTGACTATTAAGGAGTTCATTGAAGAATTCTACAAGATGCAAATTAGATTTGGACACTGAGAGTCATTTAAAGATAAGGTGGATAGATATATCAATGGTATAAGACTTAACATTCAAGATTTTTTGAGTATGCTGAGGATTAGTGCAATTGAAGATTCTTACTAATATGCCCTAAAGAAAGAAGATACGTTGAAGAGAAGAAAAAGAAACCCTAAGGGAAGGGACAAACTGGTTGGTGATAAAGGAAAAGAAATTTTTTTTTTTTAAAGGGAAACCTGATTAGAAGACTCTTGGAAGGAGTAACTTAGAAACAATGGTTTCAAAGATACTTGTTTCAATTGTGGCAATATTGGTCATAGGGCTTTCCAATGTTCTGAAAATTCTAGCAAAGGTAAGGGAAAATAGAACTTGGTGGCACATGAGGATGAAGTTGAGGATGAACTTATTAAAAGAGAGGTTTCACTTTATATGGGAGAATCTCTAATGTTCCAAAGATTTATGTTGAGTAAGAAGGAATCTGAGCTTGTTCAGAGAAGGCGATTGTTCTGAACAATTTGTAAATCACAAAATAAATGTTGTAACATGATAATGGATAGTGGTAGTACTCAAATTTTTATATTAGAGGAGATGGTACATAACCTTGGATTGAGTAGACTTAGACACCCTTGTCCATATGGGATAAGTTAGTTTTAGAATGACCATATGGTGGAGATAAAGAACATTGTTGGGTTAAGTTCAACATTAGACCATACCAAGATGAGGTATCATGTGATGTAGCTAACATGAGTGCTTGCCATTTTTTTCTCAAAAGACCTTGGTAGTATGATGTTGGAGATATTCATGATTACCGAAGGAATGTTATGTCTATAATTAAGGATGGAGGGAAGTTCACTTTAATTCCTTTGAAGAAGGGAAGGAAGGCTAAGAATCTGAGTGTAATGAGGACTTATACCTTAGGAGACCAGACTACTTCACATCATAAGGTGATGGATTTTCTACAAGTGGATAAGATGATTTACGAGGTTATTCAGTTGCTAAAGAATTAGATGATTGAACTTAAACTGGTGGAGTTGAAGGCTGATAATGACAAGATAATGTTGCAGTAGTAGGTTGTCGAAGTGGTATCAGATGAGAAGTAGGATCTTGTGAATGCATTAGAAAGAAGAAAGTTATAAATAATATAAGAGGTGGATTCAAGTAGCAGAGGAAGAAGATATTAATTGTTGAATGTAGGAACAAAAAAGCATAGAAAATTGGTGAGTTGGATAATCAGAGCATTGGTTGTGGAAGAAATAGAAGAGTAGTAATTGATGATGCATGGTATACTACTAGGTTTGAGGATTTGGATAGTAGGCATATACATTTTCACAATATGATTGTTGCAGACAAAGAGTCACCATGCAAAGACAAAACATAGTCTTGTCAACTGATGTGGAATCATCTTCTTTTGAAAGTTTTCTTCCTATTATCATAGGGGTACATACTGGCTTGCAATCATCCCTCTTGAACTTCTTCAATATCTCTTTCACATACTTAGACTGATTAATAAAAATACCTTTTTCTGTCTGCTGCACACTTAATCCCAAAAAGTACTTGATAGGTCCAATCATGCTCATCTCAAATTCACTCTGCATCTCTTTAGCAAATTCTTCACTAAGCTTGTCATTACCTCCAAAAATAATGTCAGAAAAAAAAATAGCAAATAACAATAATCCTTCAATTGTCTCTCTTATGAACAAGTTACAGTCTGCTTCTCCTTTCTTGAATCCAATCTTAGTCAAGTTACCATCTAGTCTTTCATACCATGCTCTAGGGGCTTGCTTAAGTTCATAGAGGGATTTCTTCAATCTACATACCATATTAGGCTTGTCTGGTAAGCTGAACAAGTTACAGTTTGCTACTCCTTTCTTGAATACAATTTTAGTCAAGTAACCATCTAGTCTTTCATACCATGCTCTAGGGGATTGCTTAAGTCCATAGAGGGCTTTCTTCGATCTCAAGTTAAAACATCTATAAGCTTTGCTTTTAGTAGAGTAACCAAGAAAAATACCTTCATCGCTTCTTGCATCAAACTTTCCAATAGCTTCATCTCTCTTGATGTAGCACTTGCTTCCAAAGATTCTAAAGTATTTCACTATAGGTACATTACCAAACCATAGATCATAAGGTGTCTTGTCTGCGCTTGGCCTTAATTGAATTCTATTGATAGTATAGACTTATGTATTTACTGCATCTCTCCAATAGGTGTATGAAACTTTTCCTTCAATCATGATAGTGCGTGCTGTGTCAAGTATGATCCTATTTCTCCTTTCTGCAATTCTATTCTGTTGAGGGGTTCTAGGTGCACTATCTATGGTTGAAGAATGAGAATGGGATTTATGTCTTGTATCCTTTCATATGTTCATAAGTTCCTCTTATGGAACATCTTATATTCACCCAGGGTGTCTAATATAGGAGCATCCCTAGGTTGTTGGAAATGTTGCATCACCCTTGAAAATATTTCCTTTTAGTTCAGTTCCAGTTGGGTAGTTTTATGTGCTCTAGGTAGTGATCATTCTTGTTGGCTTGTTATCTTGTTGTATCCTTATATTGTGATATAGGAATCATTGAGATCCTATGTCTATCTTGGCAGCTCAATCTGAAGTTTCTAGATGAATTTATCTTATGATAGGTTTGGTCCTAAATTTCTTTCTTGTTCTAACAGTCAGGTTGGAAAGATTCATCTTGCAATGGATGTTCATGTTATTAGAAGCTTCATGGTGCATCATTATATGTTATTATACATGTGGCCAACCTCCTTGTGTGTTCACACATCATTATCTATCTATTTCAGGGTGTTCTTATAGATTTAGGTCCAAACCTATAAGTTGTAATACATTTATTTTATCTTGAAGATTGTTGATCAGATAGGATGACTTGTGGCTGATGATCTTGTGTATAAGTTGGGTAGTAGTTCTTATTGAGGGAGGAAGATATTGGTAATGTAGATAGCCAATATATTTGATAGTGAAGATTGGGAATAAGGATTATGTCCTTAGTAATGAGGCATGTCTATTGAAAATTTGTAATCTACACTTTATTTGCACTTGCAGGCCAACTTGATGATAATTGAAGAGCATTATTCCTTATTGCTAGTGTGGATTATTGATTTGTTTTGTCATTTCCACTGTGTAATCTATAGCTGCAAGGTTGGACATAGATCCATTAGATATTTTTCCTTCCTTGACTGCAACAATTTGGCACCAATTTCTGATGAATGCTTTTGGAAATATTGATAAACATTTGTCTGATTATCAATGAAATGCCCTTATAATTTTCAGCACTCAAATTTTTATCAATATTACGATGAGAAAAACTTCAAATGCCGAAACCACGACCAAGAATCGGAGAACAATACCATGGTTAATGGAACCAATTTGTCTTTGGAAAATTGATGAAAACATCATCCATCTTGTGATGAAACTAATCACAAAAGATTGTAAAATGTCTCTTTCAAAGCATCGAAAAAGCACCACAAGTTCTATATTTTGATGATGATGGAAAAAGTTTTTGTTTACATTTTGACAAAATTTTCATTGCTTGTACAACAAGTACGTTGGATGTTTTTATTTTTCATCGGATGGGGTTCATCGAGATTGCGATGAAACATATAATTTTCAAAAAGAAAAAAAAATTAGTTTGACCTTATTTAATTCTATTGAGACTACATTTGAATTTTATCTCTTTCAAAATTTAAAGACACCATGATATAATTTCCTTAGAATAGCATTTATGTCCATGAATATAGTTTTTATCATTCTTATTTGCATAAGTTAGGTGCTTTAGTCGTTATTTTTAAATTAGCTACTTGATTATTTACTATTGGCTCTTCTATTTCCTCTCATGGTCTCGTGGGTTTTCTCTAGTTGAAAAATATCAAAATCAACACCAAGAAGTAGGCTCAAGTCTTTAAAAGCATACGAGTCAGGCTACTCTAGTGCAGCCACTAAACTACAACCTGGCTATAATGCAGGAAAGTAACACTACATCATATGTAATATTTTCTATCTTATCTCATTTTTCCACCATTTTTTTTTGTTTTTTAGCTTATTAAGGGTGTTTTCATCAAGTTTTTACTTCTCTACGTAATGATAGATATTCTTGTACTTGAAAGTTTTGTTAAATTACATAATAATTTAGCGCAAAGAAAATTACATATTTTAAGAATCTTCTCCTTGCTTGGATTATGATGGCTTCATATACAAATAGCATGCATGATTGTATATTTATTTAACTTTTTATTTTAAACACTTTAAATTATAGTGGCAACATAAGGTCATATAGGAAATAATAATATATTTTTTGGAAGGATTGTGAGTTGAAAGAATATTTATTACATAGAGAAAGGTTTGTAACTTTTTGTTTATGTCATATTCCTCGCTTGATTAAGGGTTTGATCTATAGCTAAATCTTCTCCTGCTACACAACTATAGTTACTTTTATTCCTTCAGTCCATGTTATGTTGTTTTGTATTTGGAGACTATTTTTTGACTTTGTAGAAAAATTCTAGTTTATAATATAAACTTAGTTGTAGCTACTTAATAATGGTTTTAGTAGTTTCTTTTTTGTTGTTGATCATAATGTTTTCTCACTCTAAATGTGTATCAGGTAACATGTATCATTCTCTTACCATTTTGTGGCTTTAAATTTGATTCTATTATGTTATATTTAAACTACATTTAATTTTCATGTTATGAAGAATTAATGCCAAAGTTTCATGTAGAGAAAGACTTATATCCCTCGCCATGTTCCCTTTGGTTATGTCATAAGATAATTCAGGTAATTGGTATCCAAAATATGCCTATAACAAGGTCTAGTAGCTTTTTTGCCCTAGATCTTCATAAGATTTTTTGGGCCCTATTATTCTTCACCTTCCTTGAACATCTATTAAAAACTAGAGCATCTCTAGTAGATTCCTTGTATTTCCACCACATATTTAGATGTTAAGGCTCCAAGTATCTCCTGAATTTTCAACTTATATGTAGTGCTGTTTATGATCATCACAAAGTTGTCCCATGAATCTAGTAGGGAACATGGTAAGGTTCTATAATAATCTCCCTCATTGATTTTTACATCCATATATGATAACCAATTGATAATAGTGTCAAATACATTCAATTTATCAGTTACTGAATCTCTATCTTCCATTCTCAAAGGCTACTTTTGTAGGAATAATTTTTTAACAAGAGAGTTGGTTTGATGCCTAGCACCCATGTTGTCCCAGAACTACTTAGTTGATTCTTCACTCAAGATATTCAAGATCGTTGAGTCTAAAAGACACAATCTAAAGGTGGATTTGGTCTTTCTGTTAAGTTTGGCATGGTCATATTCATCCATACTATAATGATTTAAAGAAGTTACTAAAATCCATTGATGATACTCCACCAGTAGATCGTCTGACTTAATCTTCCAAAAGTCTAAGTTTGTGTTGTTTAAATTCTCACTCTCCATTTTGGAAGTTTCAACCATTTCTTTACTTGTAAATAATATCTATCTAGGTAGGGATCCTACACAAATAAAGACTAATAATAGGGTCAAAATACCTTCTTTCCTTAGATCTAAAGAAACTATTCTACCTCTAATACCAAACGAAAGGAAACTACATAGGCAATTTTACCTCCCAAAATCTTTACTAAAAAAACCCAGCATTAGTAACACACTCAAATAATATTTAATCAAATTAACAAGGTTACAATAGAATGAGTATCATTACAATCAATCAAGATCCTCAATATGTCCCTTGGGGTAGATTAAACATGTATTTTCTCTAAATTTTTCATTTAATTTTCTCTTTAGGCCTCAAATATATTGGACCACATAGATCAAAAAATTCATTAATAGTTTTTCAAACCCATGGGCTCTAAACCACAACAACTTCCACCCGTAGTATAAATCCTCTTGAAATAGAAATGGACTCCCCATAATGAATTTTTCCTTCTATGATCAAGAGAGCCATATACAACTCCCAAGTATTCCACATTGGAGCACTAATTACTATATGAACCTATTAAGTTAAATTTTCTATTACACTTTTATCAAGTGGCATTTGTGTGTCATCCAAGGAATCTCATGGATTTTCATGAAGTTTGGCACCTCTTTCTGTGAGGGTTTCCAAATGCAACATATTATAATTATTAGGTTATTATATTGTTCTTTGCAATGTGTACAACACTTAGTCATATTAGCATTTTGGAGTTTTCTTACATGCTTACTCATTATTGTTAGTCCAGCCTATTTATAGGCTGAGACTTATGTTTTCAAGTGATTTTTTTGCTATTAGTTTGCCTAAAAAACAGTGCCATGCAAAATATTAAACATGATTTCTAATGTTTTAACTGTCTTACTTTTTATTTTGATTTTTTTGAAAAGTATTTTTTTTTTTCTTATTGGCTGCTTCTTTTTTTGGTGGGGGTTTAATTATTTTTTCATTCTCAAAATTAACAAAAATTGTCTAATCAATAAAAAAGTAAGAGAAAAAAATATCTATTTATTAATAGAAGTAATAAGAATATTACTATTCTTTAATATTAATTCTATTTTTTATACATGATTGATTTACATTTAATCTAATAATAAATCAATTTTATCTAAAGATTTATTATCTTATTAAAAAATTATATATAAAATTTTGTTTTATTATTAATTTTATTTATTTTTAATTATTATTTTATTGATACAAATTATTGTTTATTTTATTTTTATTTTTATTTAAATTTAAATTTAAAATTATTCTAATTATTTAAAGTTATTCTAATTATTTATGTTATTTAAGTTTGAATTATTTATTTTGCACCCACTTGTCTTTATCACATTTATTATCTATCACTTATTTTAATTATTTAAAAATAATTTAATAAGCTAATGATATAGTTAGATTATATTATTTATTATTAATATTATATATTTCAAATTATTGTTATTTTTAACATTTACATTTTTATATATTGACTATTTTTTTTCTAGATTTTTTAATCTAATATAGATCTAAAAATTACTATGACAAACAAAAGTCATTAATAGTTCAATTTATTTCTACTATAAACAACAACCATGTTCTCCATTTTGTGCCTTCTATTTTTAATACTACATCAAACAAATATGTTACTGAGTTACACTCTCTTAAGTTTAATTTAGTGTTCTCTTTTCAAAAAAATTAATGTGTTATTCCAGCCTACTATGTTATATACACACCTTATTTCAGCATTGATAAATGCTACAGTTCCAAAATGCAACTGAATTCTAAGTTAATTAATAATATAATGTTATGCTAATTCTAAATCAAATTATAATAAGTTATTTGCATTGTAAACAATAAGTATCAAAGATTTGTATTGAAAGACTTAGTAATTAGTGGAAAGTAATATTTTAACCTCTATTTCAAACTAGCCACATAATTTAGCAACATTTTGTCTGATTACACAAGCTATTTTATTGTAAGTGTTAAGTTGTAAATATGCCTCTTATCAAGTAACTCTATCTTACAACTGGTCAATTTGTCTTTTAATTTTTTTTCTTAATCATGATTTTCTTTCCTATTAGGCTGGACTCATGCTGTAACACAGCTCTTGTTTTATGGAGCTTTCAAATTTGTTAAAATTGCATTTTTCTATGAATTAGTTAAAGAATCCCTTGCTTTATTATTTTATGCCTTGTTATTTTACCTAGGATTTTAATGTTGCATTTCTAATTAATTTTACGAGGTATAAAGTTTTTTTCATAAGAGTCTTAATTCATGTTATAGGATGCAAATAACATTTAAATTTTCTAATTGAATTTTTGTAGTTTCTTTTTATGAGGACCTCCGTATTTTTATGCTTTGTCCTATGATTTTTGTAACATTGTACTAAAAAAATTTCATCCCTATTGTTGTTTTATATTTTATAAAATTCCCACGAGAGTTGAAATTGTGTTCCTCACACTATTATCTTGATTATTCTTCCTGCTCTATTTTCAATTCTGATTTTTAAGAATATGGTGAAATCTGGAGATAGTTCTCAGTTCATTATTCTCTTCATCATAAATTTGATTTTCTCACTAATGAAAGACTTATTTTCTTTATCATAAATTTTAATTTCTGACTAATGAAAGACTTATCCAGGGGTTACCTATCAATTTATTTGTATAATATTTTATTATCTTGTTTATTATGTTTTAAAACTATAGGGCATGGTGGGGCGAGTGAGGTCACCTCATTTTATAAAGAGAATATAGCTCTGAAACTCAATAGATGTATTTTTTCTTTGACATTTTGAACTCTGAGCCCGATCTTGATGGATTGCAATAAAGACCATTACAATGAAAAGTTAGGGTTTAATTGAGGGTTGAAGCTCATAATTTTGAATGTAGAAATCATTCTATTTGTATTTTTATACTTGAAGGTTTCACTTTTCCAAATGTTGTATGCAAATGCTTCACAAATCCAAGACTTGAGCATCTGAGTTGTACTCTTAACTATATGTATATAAATATAGAAATTTTAACTTCAAGATGGTCCCCTTTCATTGTTTTCACAAAGAAGGAAGTAAATAATTATTTACATTCCATTTAGGTTTGAAGGCTCAATTTATTAATCTATGAATGCACATAGAGTATTGTTGCTCCAATTTCTAATATCTAATAGGGATAGAGATTTCCTTTTACTGATATGATACTATACTACATATTTTGACTCAAGTTTTGAACAATTTTAAGATTGTTGGTTACTCCAATGGTTCGATTTCAATTCATTAATTTTGTGAATTCATATTTTTAATGAGATGTAATAATATATGCTATTCAATAATAAGCATCAGATACAATCATATGTCTAAGTGCTACCTATCATTTATCTTTTTACACTTTCTCCTACTCCGCTATCTTAGGCGGGGACTCCAGTTAATTGCAATACTTGTTTATTATTGTAGATGATGACTACAACTACATATGTAGGCATTTTTTAATACAAGTATGATATTCTACCCAAGGAAATTCGAGACATACACGTAAAGTGAATGAGACTACACAGGAAAAATTACATTACAAAATACAATGAGCACAAAATGTCCTCCACAATAAACTCTTGACCCAAAATAAACTGAATAACCTTATATTTATAAATTTAATTATGAGAGAATAATAATCAATTAGAGTGGATAAATTTTACAATGTATTATAATATCTTAAGTTTTATAATTTTAAAGATATATTTATAAATAATTTAGTATTTTGTAAAATATTTATATTAAAATATTTTAATTTTTTATTAGCAATTTTGTGAATTAAAGTATTATTTATTTAATAATGAATTAAATTATAAAATTTAAAAAAAATTGATTTAAAGAATCGAAAAGTATAATTAAGACTTCCATAGAATAATTATATAGAAATATTTTTAAATTTTAAGACTTTTTAAAATATAATAAGAAAATTTTGATTTTAAAATATTAAAAATTATATATTGTTATAATAAAATATATCTTTAATCTTATAACATATTTTTACTATATTATATTTTAATATTCATTGATTCTTAAATTTACAATTTAAAAAATTATTTAATACTAATGTTCATCTAAAAATTTAAATAGTTAATAATAATATTATTATTTAAAAAAAAAAACTATGTTGTTCAATAAGCACTATTCCATATAAGGATCCTTTGTTTTGAAAATATGAAAACATTCACACATGAGCCATTTTCATACATAACAAACATTCAGCACAAACTAATTTCAATACCTTCCTTAGAAAAGAGTTTGGAAGTATTGAAAAAAATAGTAAATTTTACAATGAAATGTTGGTAGGCCCGAGTTTAGAAATTATACTTTGAACTCTTCAAATGTATAAAATAAGTTTTTTTAAATATATTTTATATATCAATTATATTGGAAATTGTATATCACAATGTGGTTATAATAATTATTTATATGAAAAATAGAAGTAGATTATGACATATGTTAACATAAATATATTTTGATAAATAAATTAGTAAGATAAATTAGTTTCACCTTGTGTAATAAAAGGTCATTTGAACTTTGAATTGAATCTATAAGAGATAGTTCAATGAACATATAGAAAATATTTATATTTTAGATGGTAGAGATATTTGAAATTAACAAATATTAATATATTTAAAAAAAACTAAACTAAACTTCAAATTTAAATCTACAATTCAAATAAATGACTTAGTTAAATGGAGTTGAGTTACAATGTGATTGAATAATCTATTAAAGTATTCAGTTAAAATATATATAAATAGTGGAAAGAAGCCTAAAAAGCGTAGCAACATCATTTATTTGATATTTTCATCTTGGACTGTATTGCTAACTTTACGATCACATAATTATCACATAATATATAAAATAATATCTAACTAAATAAATGAAAATACCAACTAATACTTTTTCCCAAAAATTACTAAAAAAAATATCAACATGGAGTAGAATTTAAATCTCATTTCATAAACTATAAAATGAAGGCAATGAGTAAAAAGGAGAAAGAATGCATTTTCTATCTCACATTTCACATTCTTTAGTTCTCTATTTAATTAAGATTAGATGAGACCAATAAAATTGGAGATAACTAATATTTGTAATATCTTTTGTTAAATTATAAGGATGTATGGAGACTTCTATTTTTAATTATAGATGTCTCATAATAAGCTCTAGGCAATGTCTCAAACTAAGTTATAGGCTCAAACACCCTAGATTGTCCTCCTCTTTCTTTACACTATTGATTATATTGATCTCTTTTATAATTATTATATATATTATATAAAAACTATATGACACTTTTGAACTATATCAATTTTAAACTTTATGACTGTAAAGATGTTTATTATATCTTTAAATTTTTCTAAATAAAAGATATACTTTAAAAAAAATCATTCATAAACATTTTAAAATAATTGAAAATAAAAGTAAATTAAAATTTTTTAAAATAAAAGATTCTCGTATACTTTTCTTAAATTAAATTATTTTTAAGATTTTACAACAGCAGACAAATTAAAAATATAACACCAAGTGCATCCATAAGTAGAAGACTGGAGGATGAAAATTCAATCTTGGTTTATTAAATTCAGACTCATTCTCGACTCATGGAGTACCAAAAGAAATACACGTACTTTCTTACCTTGAGCATGTAATAACCATTTATCCTTCGCACTGCAAAATCGTCCAAAATAAAAGTGTAAATACACCCTCTAAATAAACCCTTCGCTGGTGTCCACAGAAATTTTGTTTTCGTCAAGAGGACAGTTGAGGCATCTCACTTCCTTAAACTTATTTCGTGATAAGACAATTTCAGTTTCTATAGATGTTCGCCCAAGACTCAACAAACGGTTGACGTATCGTAGAGCGCAAATTCCATCAAACCCTTTCTTCCGGAAAATTAACAAAGTTCTCATTGCAGGAGCGACCTGAAAAAGATAAGTAATAAGAGGTGCCGGGTCGTGAAATTCGGTGATAATCAGATGAACTCGCCTTATTTTCTCCAGCGGTAAAATTGCCTGATCACTTTCAAGGGGGAAATTCTGAAATGAACCATGAGAACAAAGCACGATATCAATAATTTAGATTAAAAAACCATGATGAAGACATACCAGACATGCAGGCAATTGACTAAACAGCAAACTAAACCGTAAAAAATATAAGAAGAGCTCGAAAAAATAAATGAAGTGTCCCACTTGGTAAGATATCCGTTTTAGTTTTCTGTTTATACGTTGCCCACATGCAGTTGCAGTTTTCCAAACAACAAATTTCCGTCTCCGAATTTTAAAATTGAAGATTCAAACACAGTACGAGCAACCCTAATGAGTAATTACAAGCAAAATGCAATAATTATTGAAGCATTGGCTAAATATTTTAATGATGGAAACATTTTGGTTCGTCGCCTACCAATTTGTTTGTAAACCTAGAAACACGATATTGCGATAAATTCATATTTGAAGTACTCACCTTTGTGAACCGATCAGCCTTGTCTATGCACAGTTGTTCTCAAATCCCGGCGTTTTTTCTGACTGTTTTTAGAGCTGTTAATGATTCAAGTACTGGCGCGCCTATACTTAGATTTAGACATGCTGTCAAGTAGAATTCCATCTCCTCGATATGGAACACATCCCATGGATTGACGTCTATTGTTAGACTCACTAATAGAGGGCAATTTGCTTTTATTGCAGAAAATTCAGAGGATAGATTGAGAGACACAAGACTATCAGAACATATCTTTAATCTCCAAAATCCATAGCAATCACGAAGAATTAAAATTTCTAAAACTGGACATAATTGAACCATTAGCTCAATGGCCTTCTCCTCCAGCCCCACGTTACAGAAACTGAGTGTAGTCAGGTTGGCGAAGCCACCAAAACTGTGGGGTATGTCTGTGTGACGGAAATTCTTGAGTGCCAATGATTTGAGCCTGTGGCATAAAAATATAGATTTGAGAACTTCAAAGTTAGGAAGAAATGAATGGATTCTAATCTCTCTCACATCTTTCACTGCAGCACGGCGAATCCACTCACAAATCTTTTCACTTGGGCAAAAGGATTTCTCGTCGATGAACTCAAAAAGTTCAAGAGGACCAGAATGAAGCTCAAAAAGTCGGTCAATTATATGTTGAAATTCAAGAGAACTACATGAAGAAGAGAAAAAATCCTCAGAGAATTTGAGTTGGTGTAAGGACATCCAAAGGAACCTCCATCTTTTAGAGAGGAGAGAACATCTCACTGCTTGCTTCAACGGAATTTTACTGAGAATGAAACTAAGCAAGCTATCTGGAAAATCGTTTAGGGTTAATCCATTTCTGATTCTTTTATAGGGAGCTATAACTCAATCTTCCGTAAACTATTGAATATTTGCAAAGACGCTGGGACATCAACAGAATTGATGGACGTTCTAAACATCTGAGAGGGTTTAAGTAAACAAAGAAAAAATCGAAGCCAAGTATGTCCTCGATCTTATCTTGCCAACTCATTTTCATTTACGCATTTACTGTCATCGTGTTATCGAAAGGTGGCACACAGGACACAAATTTAATTACGACAATTGATAATGGAGGTAAAATAGTACTGTCATTGTACCTTAAATATAGACCATATTTCGACAGCTGTGAGTTATCAGAGAGGTCAAGTTGTTGCCAGTTTGGTATACCACGCAACACGCGTTGGAAATAAACTCGCGTTAATGTTTTTGTGCACCGCGCACCCAGCATTAAATGGTTCGGTACTGTATGTGATCTGTAAAAGATATGAAGTAACTCGGGGGTTGATAACAGTACTCAAACCAATCTAATACATTTATTTCCTTGGGAGAACTCCTTCCGCTCATAATTTTACGGTGGTTTCATTTCTTCATAGTTTCGAAAATAAAATGATTTTGTTCAATAATTATTAAATCTTTATGTCTTGTGCAAATGCAACCTATACGAGTATACACATAGTGCCTTTGATGTGCTAAAGCAATTTCTAATACTAGCCATTGCATTTTGGTATGCAATTTGTACATGGAATATTTGTGAATTTTCTTAATTTTTTTAAGTAATATTTTTTAATTTTTTTTTATAAGTTTTAATATGTAAATTGTATGGAGAAGGGGAAAAAGTAAATAGTATGGATTGTGTAACATTTAGGATTTTTTAATTATTACAAATATTATTATTTAAATAAATAAAAAAATAAAGTTCATAAATTTAAAATTTAACTATAGTATATTTTCTAATAATCAATTGTTACTTAATGTTAAATTGAATTGAAAATTTACATTTAAATTTAAAATATTAATAAATTTATAACATTATACAAATTAGAAAAAAATTGAATGTATTGAATACAAATTTTTAATTAAATTAATTTTTTATTTGATTTATAATAATTTAAGAATTTAAAGAGAAAATAATATTTAATAAATATTTATAATATTTGATTTTATTAAATTAAGTAATGAATATACGTCACATAAATTTATAATCTAAAAATATATATAATATATTTTAAAAATAATAATAATAATAAAATTATAATACATTATCTATATTTTAAAGAAAAAATGTAATATATTTTAGAAAATAAGTATAAAAATTAAATTATAATACATTATCAATATATAATTTAACCAAAATATAAAATAATTAATATTTCTTATATACCTTATCAATAATTTGCTAAAAAGTAATACAAATTAAATAAAAAGCTAATATTCTTAGAACAATTAAAAAATCAGATCCATTAGATGATGGATCAGATTCATGTCTCTTTTCTCTCTAGCATCTTGATGATGGATCATGTAGTATGATCCGAAATGTTGATGGAAAAAAAGAATACACAATTGAATCCAGAAACTAGCACTCAATTAAAAAATGTTGTGAATATCTTAATAGAATATGGCATAAAACATTAAATGAATCTTCACTAAGAATAACAACAAGTGTTGGAGGGGCGAGAGAATGGTTGTGCCACATCTCTCTCAATATGTGGAAACTTTGTCTATTTTATACGCCACCTCCAACTACCCAGAAATTTTTTTGTTATTTCACTCAATATTTTTTCTCTACTCTAAAATCAAAACATTAAAACCAAAAATGAAATGGTGGGGCCATACCAAGAATTAATCAGTTTATTGTCAGGCAACAAATGCAGAAAGTAGGGCAACACTAGGGCCACATACACCTAGGGTATGGTGAAGAAAATTTACAAAAGGGAGAAGGGAGGAAAAGACACATCTATTATTATTGAATGCCACACTTTTTAGTTCTTTCCATCTGTCTAGTTGCATGCCTGCCAAGAACGTGAAGCTACATTTTAAAGAGTGTGCCATTGAATTCGAACTACATAGCAATTGCAGGAGTGAATCAATTATTATTTCCTCGCCCGTGCACTCATTTGCAGAGGACATCGAGCTATCACACTGCAATGTTTGAAACGGCTTTGAGGGAAGACAATTTAATGAAACATAATTATAACCTTTTTCTACATTAGGGTGTCCTGTATTCCAAGTGAGAAGGGAAACAAGAGAAGCGAGAGTACAAAGAAGACGATCACACAAGATTATGGTGATCCATTTCTCATGTTGTTGCTTGCCCAAATGCATCTGTGCAGGTACCTTTTAGAGTTTTGCATGTTAATTGTGCAAAGAATGGGGTTCAACTCTTTTTAAGTCTAAATCTTTGAAAACTAAATGGGAGTCTCCAAGCTCAAAGAATCCATCGCATATATATGATCAACCTAAACCAAGCAGTGACATATGAAGCAAAGGAACAGACTCATAAGTGTCAATCTCCAAAGAAGCTGAAGAAGATTCTCCAACTGTGATGAAATTTTCATCAAATAGAAGAGAAATCCTCTCCTCATAATTGTTAATATTTGTGGCCTTGGGACAAAGATAAATTACATTGTAAATGATTATTATTATTATTATGGACTTGGAAAAGATTAAAGTAAATAATAAGTATGCTACTTATTATATGAGATATCACATTATGATTGAGAAGAGGGATGACTTGCATATTGAATTGTTGAAATTGCTATGACGGTCGACCTGCATTATAGTTAGCTATCTATTGAGGTTAGTGGTTGAATAACAATAATTATAAAAGCTGACTTGCATAAGTCGGTTGCCTTATCATATTGAAGAGACACCTCTCTTGAGGCATACTTATATGGGATCAAGGAGTGTGAATTAGGCATCATCAAAAACATAACATGATTGCCTTATTTCTCACATTCAGCAGACTTATAATTCAGATCATTGCTACATAATTATTTCAACATTATAGAAGCTTCTTGGAAATTTGGAAAGAAACAGACCTAAATTCACACCTATAGCAGACCTAAATACATACTTGTAGCAGACCTAAGTTCATATATTGTATCAGAATTGGAGAGGCATTATAGCAGACCTTAAAGAGAAAATTGTAGTTGACTTAAAGAGTCGATTGGAACAGAATAATAGCATTGGATTGAAGGCTTCTTCTTACAATCATTCAATAGATTTCAAGCCTCTAAACTAGGTATTATCTATCTTCTATTCATCTATATTTTCGAAAGGGCCTGAGTCTTAGTTCTAAAAGATCATCTATAGATTGATTTTCTTTTCAAAGTCTGAAATATTAACATGGTATTAGAGTTTTGGTGAGTAAAAGATCTACTTTCAGATTAAGAAAATCAATCTAACACTTTTAAAACTAAGAAATTCAATATGACAAGTGGACTTAGACTAGAAGATAGACTCGAAAGAGTGACAAACTTCTTGTCTTGGAAAATTAGAATACCAATTTCCTTCAGAGAACTATAATTCGATTCAATTATAAAAAATCCACCTAAAGCTGAAATGGATGAAGATGAGACATGTGAATGGAAAAAGGGTAATAACAGAGCTATGAGAATTCTAATTGATAGTGTAAAGGACCATATCATACCCATCGTCTCCTATCTAGAGTTAGCCTATCTAATATTCTCTACATTATCAGGAATATTTGAAATTAATAATAGAAGTAGAATTGTGACTCTTAAAAAAAATTCACGAATCAAGATGAGTTAAGGAGAATATATCACATCATACTTTATGAGACTTACTCTGTTAAGAAATCAATTGACAACTATTGGGCATACCTACGATGAAAATGAACTATCTATGATAGTACTTAACGGATTACCTCTCTCATGGGACTCCTTTACTCAAGGAATCATTTCACGTCCTAAACTGCCTAGAATTGATAAATTAAAAATTGATTGTCTTCAAGCAGAGTCAAAACTAATAACTAGAGGATTAAATTTTAAAGAAGATCTTCAAATCTTATACTCACAATCAAGAAGGAAAGATGATTTCAAAAGAAAAAGAGAATTTCAAGAAAAAGGAGAAAGAAACTATAGGAACAAAAGAAGGAGAGATTATCAAATCAGGCAAGAAGGGAACTCTCACAATTTAATGGATGGAGAGGGAGAGACTATCAAAATGACAATTTTCAAAAGAGAGATCTCTCTAAGGTACAATGCTATAGATGTGACAAATTTGGTCACAAGGCAAAAAATTGTCTAGATCGAAACAATTATCAAGCCTCTATTGCAGGAGTAAAAGAAACAAAATCTGAACACATTTTCCTTTTGTCTTCACCTTGAGAGGGAGTTTATATATGAGCCTTCATGAACTTAAAAGTCATGTTATAAACTCTTTCTAATTCCTTGTTAGATTTTGTAATTTTTTTGAAGAGATCACATCACTTGTTTTAAATAAATCAAATATTACTATCCATTAATAATATGATTCTTTGCTATGTTAAATCTAAGTAACGATCAAATTATTATGTGGTGAAAATTTGATCTTGATATTTGATTGTTGAGGGTCCTAATATTTGAGCATTGAGGCTCTTGATATTTGAGAATCGAGGCTCTTGACATTTGAACATTGAGGCTCTTGCATATTTGAGCATTGAGGCTCCTGATATTTGAGCGTTGAGGCTCTTGACATTTGAGCGTTGAAAATCCTACATATTTGAGCATTGAGGATCTTGGATATTAGAGAGTTGAGGCTCTTGAATAGAATCACCAATGAAGACTATCTTTCAGAGAACTTGTGGATGGAATCTCACATGAAGAAAATTCACACCTTACATCATGCTAACATTATGTGATTGATACTTAAGATGACCTTATAATTTTTATTATCTTGTGGGAGATACTTAATTTGAGATTTATCAAGATGATACCTTCTTTGATTACATAGATTTGAGATCTATTGTTATATTGATGATACATTTTTTTCTTACATAGATTTGAGATCTATTATTCTTATTGAGATAATGTTATACATCAAGTTAAGATCTATATGTGATTACTATTTACATCATGAGTATAATGTCAATGATGCTTCTTACCTCTCATTACATGTGAATGATGCTTACATTATGTGTTATGTTTGAATAACCTTACATCTTTTAGTAGATGATATTACAAAGGTTGAGACATCCCGAGGATGATTAATGACATTGAATACATCAGGTATGATTACATCATGGATGAATACATTATATTTTTTATGGTTCCATATTCATTGAGATCACTTAAATTGAAATCTATTGAGGACAATAATTCATATGTTAGAATGAGATCTAGTGATAGAGATCTAATGATTACATTATGAGGTCAATGTTATTGATCTTTCCCTCAAGTCGAAGAGGGAGTGTTAATATTTGTGGCCTTGAGACAAAGATAAATTACATAGCAAATGATTATTAATATTATGGACTTGGAAAAGATTAAAATAAATAATAAGTATGCTACTTATTATATGACATATCACATTATGATTGAGAAGAGGGACAACTTGCATATTGAATTGTTGAAATTTCTATGAGGGTTGACCTGCATTATAGTCAACTATCTATTGAGGTTAGCGGTTGAAAAATAATAATTATAAAAGTTGACTTGCATATGCAAGTCGACTTTCTTATCATATTGAAGAGAAACCTCTGGGTAAGTGCACAAAGATGGGGGACCAAAAAGGGGGTATAAGATGCCACTTTTTTCCTGAAATCAGCAAACTCTGAACTTCAACAAGAAATTGAAGATAGTTAGACTCAAAATTTTAAGATGCAACAAAAAAAAGAGTTGTAATACTTTGAATCTAGTTCCTAAACTACTAACTTATTTTGAAAATGGTGCAAATCAAGGCTATCAAAAAGGGGGAGCACAAAAAGTGGTCCTATTTTTTGTCAAAAAACATAACATAGCATCTGGTGTGCTCCCCCTAAAATGTTAACCTTTTTTTTGAATTTTTTAATCACTCCGGTGAGAAGTTAGCTAACACCACGTAGTTATCCCAGAAGTTTTTGGTAATTTTTTGATGAATGTATAATTTTTGATGAATTTACGAAGTGCACACATCCTGAAAACATGAAATTTTTGTCTGCTTCCCCTAGAAATCATTTAAAACTAATCTAAAATCAAATTTTTTTTTTTAAAAAAAAGAAAGTATGTAGAATGGAGTCTAGTTTCTAAAAATGTAACTTGTTGCAAAATTCGATGAACGAGCCAAAATCTATGCCCAAAATACTGCATGTTGGTTTTTTACAAAAAATGGACATACACACAAAAGAAATTAGAGTTGAAAAACTTAACATAATCAGAATTCAAAATAAATTATATGCTTAGATAGCTAATAGAGAGATCTGCAATATCACGTCGTCTGATTTTTACATTCTTGAGCACGAGTAAACATGACAAGGAGCACAGAAAAAAATATGTCAATTTTTTGTGTCTGCTGGAAAAGATGTCTCAGGCCTATTTCAATCGTCCAAGCCTTTGGGTTGGATCTCCAAGGAAAATCCAAGCCTTAGGATTGGTAAATTCCAATGCCTTAGCATGCACACCCTATAGGGCGAGCACACTATTTAAATCTATGACTTTCATAGGGCGTGCGCCCTATGAAAGTCATAGATTTCAATAGGGCATGTGCCCTATAGGGTGTGCGCCCTATTTAAGACATAGATTTAAATAGTGATGAGAAATAGTTAGAGAGAGAGAGAGAGAGCACTCTCTCTCTCTCTCTCTCTCTCTCTCCACCTTCCTACCCTCTATATTTCCCTTATTACCCTCTTTCACCCCCCCTCTCTCTGTCTCTATCTCTCTCTCTCCCCCACTCCCCCATACCCTTTATATTTTCCCTTTTTCTTGTTTTACATAGGGTGCACGCCCTATAGGGCACACGCCTTATTTAAGAGTATTCATAACACTTTTTAGTTTTGCATAGGGCACATGCACTATAGCGCACTCACGCTATGCAAAACTAAAATAAATGGTCTTCTTTGCCAAGGATCTTGTGAAAGAGGCCCACTTTTTCTGTTAATGTCTGAGTTCTGCATGTTATCCGACAAGTATTCTCTTTTCATGGTGTTGATAGTGACAAAGAAGCATATTCTTTGTGAGTTAGACCATGAGGCAATACTTGAAAAAATCAAGGGTAGGGAAGATCCAATTGGTTCATTGGACTAAATGGAGATACAAAATATTGTAACATGTCAAATTTATATAGCACTGTAAATTGGGCGGACTGTAAATTGCTCATGCATTACCCCGTATGTATAACGGGAAGTTTGTAAGATTTAATGACAACCTTTGTCTTCTTTTTTTTGGGGCAATATTAGAAGGTTTTCTCTTCTCATCTCTTTCCTCTGGTGCTCCTATTGAGCTGAGTTGTAAAAATATTTCTCATTATTAATAAAAAAAACTTTATGTTGTTATGCCAATTACTTGCAGACACATAATACTTGGAAGGCCATGGAAGAGCCTTAAGGAACCTCTTCAAATGGTGATCAAAGTATTTGAATACCATTTTTCAAGTTGCATAATATATGTCAAAACAAATACTATGTGTTTTGGATTATCACACCTTAAATTTGTTGATTCATGTTTCCCAACTAGGCCTAATAGGCTCAATTAACAAAAAAGCCCTATTAAGGAGTCACTCCAAGACCTAGCCACTTTCAAAAGTGTCTTAAAATGACTCTAATTAGAGGATTCTACCATCAATTTGAATATTTGACACTTCTAGATGTAAAAGCCCCAAATTTGTCCCAAAACCCCCTAGAAACTAGGGCTCGCCCAATGTCTCATCTCCCAGCACCATAGAAACTGAACCAATGTTGATTCACCATCATTTGACCATCCTATGATGGATTCATGCATAAAATGCCCCCCTCCAAAGGCTAGAACATCTACTACTATACCCTTGCACCAATTCCATGACCCTTATGCACCCTTCAAACTCATCAAACTCCTTCAATCACTCTCAACTTACAAAATCTTCTTATTTCCTGCATTTCCAACATTAGAATACTAAGTTAAAAGGTTTTGATCCATCCCCAAGTGATAGAAAATACATAAAGGGGATGGATCAATGAATTTACATCTTTAATCAATGCACAAACTGTGCTTGTACAGGACAACCAAAACAAATAGAAGTTAAAAGCCTACAAAATGATTTTAGGCCTTTTTTATTACATAAAATGGCTTTACATGCCATGTTACATCAGATAAAATGACCCTTGGTCATGTTCTTCACTCTATCCTCCTTAGGTCCTCCAGGTGACCCTCGTGTGTTCTTAGGTGCCCCTGCACCATAGAAAATATTGTTTTTAAATGGACCAATATTTTCCAAGCTTAAATTATGTTTTAAGAGTCTAGGATGGGTCATGAGATAAATACAAGGCATTAGGAATCATTTAGAAAGGGTTAATTATACAGTGAGGGTTTGATCTTTACACCCTCGAATGGATTGTTCATGAGCTTTCCTTTTCAAGATTGAGTCTCTGAACATGGTAGAATCCTCTCCAAGTCTTAATTTAGGTTTCCTAAACCCCTATCTCTCTCCCAAATACTACCTCAATCTAGGCTTCCTAACCGGGCTTGTCTTTGCTCGCCTAGGGCCTACATGTAAAGACACTTTACCAAACCTTTTCCAAGGTTCCAAAATGATATAGATGGTATCTAAGGATTATATCTAAATTTATTTGATAGGTTTTAGGCTTCTTGGAGATACCCACAATACCCAACTCTCCAATCTTTCCCAAACTGTCTAGAGGCCTAATTGCCCTATCTAGTAGCCCTGCAACGAAGGAAAATGCCACTTATCTCTGAAACTTTCCAAAGGACTAATAAAAAAAATTACTTTTTTGAGTACCCTTTTCTTAGTACATTGTCATATCCAAAGGAAATATATGGTTGTTTTGGAGTGTGTACTGCTGCTCACCCCTATGGCTCCAAAAATGCATGAAAAGTGAGTGATTTAACAAAGGAACTATATGAAATAATTAACCCCAAGACTTAAAACTATAGATAGTGTCTTATTATGTCATAAAACCTCTACATACCAAAGTAATTATACTTAGACCTCCTATAACGCCCAAAAAATGCAAATTTGGTCTCTTCAAACCCTTAAACCAAGGGTTTCTCAAATCGGTGCCCTCCAATCACTTCCAAGTTCGAACAGTTATTGATTAACCTTTAAATTAAAAATATAAGATGATCCAAATCATCAGATATTCCTATCCTTAAGACCAATCTTCTGGTGCTATACCCTTGCCATGAAATTCAATGTATTTTCCACCATTTGTTGACTGTGATCACTTCTTCTTTCACTTGTCTGCATACCAAAGCATTATATGTGTATTCTACATGTTAAATATTCTCATTCCATGAAATTTATACCTTTAATTTCATGGGATGATGCTCATCTTTATTGGATTCCAATCAAAATAGTGACGTAGGAACGCCAAACTGTGACAGTGCTGAAAATAGTGATTTAAAATCTAATTCAAATCAATGCAAGAAACATATAAAAAATCTTCAATCTTGTAAGAAAATACTCCTAAAACATTATCAATCAATCCAAATTATATTTTCATTACCATTTTCATTTCTTATAGGCCATTATAGGTGCCATAAACACCACGTACAAAAAACCTAAAATCTTCCAACAAAACCTAACCCAGAGCAGTAGAAAACTTGGTAACAGCCTTACTTCCTTCAGAAGTAGCATGCCTAGCCAGCTCTCTAGGCAGAAAAAACATGATAGCAGTCTCAATTTCTCTGGAGGAAAGTGTCATGGTCTTGTTATATTTCAGGAGAGAAGCAACCTCACAAGTAATCTTATCAAAAATATCAATCATGAAGCTCTCCATGATATCCATGGCAGCACTGGATATTCCCTTGGAGGGATGCACTTGTTTCAACACCTTGTATATAAACCTCTTGTAACTTTCTACACTTCTCTTCCTCTTCTTCTTCTTATTCTCAGATTTCATGGCTTTGACTGCTGAATCCTTTGTGGGCTTGAACATCACTTTCTTTTCTTTTCTCTGCTTTGGAGAAGCCTTTACTTCATTCTCTCATTTCATACCATTTTCTTTAATAGTTGTGGAACCCCTAGAAGCTTTTGGAGCCATGTATTTTATGCTTGTATCAACAACTAATTGGAATTTTTTGCAGGTTAAGTTTCTTAGAATTCTCAAATGCACAGGTATGGGATTGGATTGTATACAAGGCTTTATTGTAAATAGTGATATATTTGAAATTATTTAATTAATTAGTATTTGTGTTATTTATTTATTTGATGGAGTTTTCATTCATTAATTCATATGTTAAATTTGTTTACGAAATGAATTCCAACTTCTCCCTCTCTGAAACGGAAGGTTTACATTTTGGTTTATCCAGATTAATACATTTCCTTCTATTACTAGGTTTTACCTTCTTCCCTTGTAGCCATTCTTCCCATGTATCCAAACTCTGAAATACATCCCTAAAGCATGGAACCATCCGTTCCAACAAATCTAAATGGCTGGGTAAATGCTAGTGCCAATCTCATTCTCCACGCACAATCGTTCAATCCCCGCCGATGACTCCAGGCTGAAGTATCCCTCAAGGTCGCTTAAGCATGAAATCAGTGATCTTTGTGGGGTCATATATCGAAGCTCATGCAAGGTAGCATCAATCTATCAGGTGCTACGAGACTGTGTTGCTGGGGACTACAAAAGCCTATCTCGGTTTTCAGAGATTCAAGTTCCTTTAACTATGGCAACACATTCTCGGTCGATGTTAGAACTCACAATGTTCCTCAGTTCAAATGGCCAACGTTGTGTATCCTTCCAATCGTCGGCCGTACCATGGAACTGTCTATTCCAACAGCTCTAAATGGTCGAGTAAACACTAGTGGAAACCTCATTTTCCATGCATAGTCATTCGATTGCCACCGATGACTCCAGGCCGAAGTGTCCCTCAAGGTCACTTAAGCATGAAATTAGTGATATTTGTGGGGTCATATCTCAGAGCTCGTGCAAGGTAGCATCAATCCATCAGGTGCTACGAGACCAAGTTTTTGGGGCCTACAAAAGCCTCTCTTGGTTTTTAGAGATTCAAGTTTGTTTAAATTTGGCAACACATTCTCAGTCAATGTTAGAACTCACAGTGTTCCTTAGTTCAAATGGCCAACATTGCGTATCCTTCCAACCGTCGGTCGTAGCAATGAACCGTATATTCCAATAGCTTTGAATGGCCAGGTAAATGCTAGTGGAAAACTCGTTCGCCATGCACAGTCTTTCGATCACCGCCGAGGACTCCGAGCGGAACTGTCCCTCAAGGTCGCTTAAGCATGAAATCAATGATCTTTGCGGGGTCATATCTCAGAGCTCGTGTGAGGTAGCATTGATCCGTCAGGTGCTACGGGACTATGTTTGTGGGGCCTACAAAAGGTTGTCTCAGTTTTTAGAGATTCAAGTTTCTTTAAATTTGGCAACACATTCTCAGTTGATGTCAGAACTCACAGTGTTCCTCAGTTCAAACAGCCAACGTTGCGTATCTTGCAACATGGATCCAAATCATTGTTGCATAAATCTCTAGGTACACTATAGTACAACATGTTAGATGACTAGAAGCCATAGTGCCAAGAAATAAATAGAAAACTTAAAGTGAATCCACTATTTTGTGTCAGAAAATGACTTAGCAAGTCCACTATTTCATTAAGAATAGAAATTGATCTGTCTTCTGTGCAATTTTTGTTAATTTGTTTTTTTAATTCATAGTACTTGTTCTTTTTTCACAAAATTTCTAATGGTTTTGAAAACATTTCCTTTTGTTATAGCATAGTATATTGGTTCTTTTATGTTATTTCTTCTTATCATTAATAATTTTTTCCTCTATTCTTGATTTTAGAATTGTTGGGAAAACTTCAACATTTGAAAGACAACAATAAATCAAGAAATTTAATAGCATAGGCAGCACCATATTTACTTTTCTTATTTCAACTCGGGCTAGTGGCCTTGGGATCAATTTGGTATGTCTTTCTTGATGCAGTCCAAGATTCTAAATATTAATTTGAACTCATTTGTTGTGGCTGTATATGATATGTAGGTTGTACTTTACAAAGTGTTTTATGATTATCTAATTTCAACTTATTATATGATGCAGCTGAGTGCCGACACAGTCATTATATATGGTATGTTTTACTATTTTTTTTTTTAAGAACTAATGCTTCTAGTGAATCCAAATTTAGTTGTTATAAAGATGAGATGTTAGTGAATGACTTCTTGCTAATACTACTTTTCCACCAGATCCAGATTTCAACCCTTTTGTGTATCTACAGGCTTAATCGTGAGCCCACGAGATTGGCCAAGAGAAAACTGTGATTGTATATCAACTGATTACAAAATGTTCAGTTGAGGAGAAAATATTGCAATGATTAAGAAGAAAATTGGCTATGGAAAATCTAGTTATGAATTCTGTTAAGAATGAAACTATTAAGGAATTGCATGATATATTACTCAACGGTGCAAGGAATATTCTTGATGAACATGGGATTGCAGCTAGATCTATTCAATATACATAGGAAGATATATAAAATCTTCTTAATAGAGAGATTAATGTGAGAGAAAAGGACATTTCAAAAGAAAATGGTTATCTTGGTGCCATCCAAGGTATGCCAATTACTTAGATGAAGAGACAAAGCCCATAATTAATGGGAAAGAGTGGGAAGAGCTTCTTGGACCCATGATAGAAGTTACAAATAAGGAGGAAGAGCTAGGAAGGGGAAAGCAGCAAAGGAAAGAAGTAAGATATGCGTGTGAGCCTATGTCAGATGATGATGATGAGTAATCACCATCTGCTAGTAGCTCAAGTAGTGACATAAGCTCTTTAGTGCACAAGAACACTGACACAAAAAATTTAGATAGAAAAGTTACAAGTGTTGTGGAATTATCCATAGAGCAATGTGAAATGAAGCCTCAAATTGGTTCATTAGTAGGAAAAGAATTTGGTCATGCACTTCATTCTAGCACCACAAATATTTCTATTAGAAATGCCTATTCATCAATGGCCTTGCATTTATGGGACTTGGGAAATCAGGTTACTCATGTTGGGCATTATCCCTCAAATGTAAGTTCATTGCCACCTTTGGCATGGCAATCTCACTCCTCATTTTACAACAAAGGGCAGCCATCTATGGTCCAAGGTTTTAATTCATCTAACAAGTGGAGAGCTTCTCAAGGTACTGATCTCTTTCATAGATAAGTTCCTAATTTATCTCAAGGTTCTTGTTTAGGTGACCAACTCCTTGGAGGTCCACAAATAGACCCATTGATTTCCCAAATTGGTCTCCTATCAGAACACATTCTCAATCGATGTCAGAACTCATAGTGTTCCTCAATTCAAATGGCCAACCTTGCGTATCCTTCCAACTATTGGTCATAGCATTGATCCATCTGTTCCAATAGCCCCAATTGGTCAAGTAAACACTAGTCGCAAACTCATTCACCACGCACAGCCGTTCGAACGCCGCTGATGTCTCCGGGCTGAAGTGTCCCTCAAGGTCACTTAAGCATGAAATTATTGATATTTACGGGGTCATATCTCTAAGCTCGTGTTAGGTAGCATCAATTTTTTAGTTGTTACGGGACCATGTTACCGGGGCCTACAAAATCCTGTCTCAATTTTTAGAGATTCAACTTCGTTTAAATTTGGCAAAACATTCTCAGTCGATGTTAGAATGCATAGTGTTTCTCAGTTCAAATGACCAATGTTTCATATCTTTCCAACCGTCAGTCGTAGCAACAAACCATCTATTCCAATAGCTTCAAATGGCTGGGTAAACGCTAGTGGCCACCTCGTTCACCACGCACAGTCATTCAATCCCCACCGACGACTCCGGGTCGAAGTGTCCCTCAAGGTCATTTAAGCATGAAATCATCAATCTTTGTGGGGTCATATCTCAGAGCTCATGTGAGGTAGTATCGATTCATCAGTTGCTACAAGACCATGTTGTCAGGACCTACAAAAGCCTGTCTCAGTTTTTAGAGATTCAACTTAGTTTAAATTTGGCAACATATTCTCAGTTGATGTGAGAAAGCACAGCGTTCCTCAGTTCAAACAACCAATGTTGTGTATCCTTCCAACCGTCAGTCGTAGCAATGAACTGCCTATTCCAATAGCTCCAAATGATCGGGTAAACGCTAGGAGAAGCCACATTTGGCACACACAGTCATTTGAACCCTGCCGACGACTCCGGGCCGAAGTGTCCCTCAAGGTCCCTTAACCATGAAATCAGTGATCTTTGCGGTGTCATATCTCGAAGCTCATCCAAGGTAGAATCAATCGATTAGTTGCTACGGGACCATGCTGTCAGGGCCTACAAAAGCATGTCTCAGTTTTTAAAGATTCAACTTCATTTAAAATCGACAATACATTCTCGGTCAATGTTAGAACTCACAGTGTTCCTCAATTCAAATGACCAACATTGTGTATCCTTCCAACCGTCGGTCATAGCAACGAATCATCTATTCCAACAGCTCTGAATGGCCAGGTAAACACTAGTAGCAACCTCGTTTTCCATGCATAGTCGTTCGAACTGCGCCAATGACTCCAGGCCGAAGTGTCCCTCAAGGTCGCTTAAGCATGAAATTAGTGATCTTTGCAGGGACAAATCTTGGAGCATGTGCAAGGTAGCATCTATTCGTCAGTTGCTACGGGACCATGTTGTCGGGGCCTACAAAAGCATGTCTAGGTTTTTAGAGATTCAACTTGTTTAAATTTGGCAACACATTCTAGGTTGATGTTAGAATGCACAATGCTCCTTAGTTCAAACAGCCAACATTGCGTATCCTTCCAACCGTCAGTCGTAGAAATGAACCGTCTGTTCCAACAACTCCAAATGGCCAGGTAAACGCTAGTGGAAACCTCATTCTGCACGCACATTCATTCGATCCCCATCGATGACTCCGGGCCAAAGTGTCCCTCAAGGTCACTTAAGCATGAAATCAGTGATCTTTGCGGGGTCATATCTCATAGATTGTGCAAGGTAGCATCGATCCGTCAGTTGTTACGACACTGTGGTTCCGAGGCCTACAATAGCCTATCTCAATTTTTAGAGATTCAACTTCATTTATATTTGGCAACACATTCTCGGTCAATGTCAAAACTCACAGTGTTCCTCAGTTCAAATGGCCAACGTTGCATATCCTTCCAACCATTGGTTGGAGCAATGAACTGTCTATTCAAATAGCTCTAATTATTTGGGTAAACGCTAGGGGAAACTTCATTCAGCACATCTAGTCATTTGAACCCCACCGATGACTCCAGGCCGAAGTGTCCCTCAAGGTCCCTTAACCATGAAATAAAAAATCTTTGCGGGGTCATATCTCGGAGCTCGTGTGAGGAAGTATCAATCTGTCAGTTGCTACAGGACTGTGTTGTCAGGGCCTACAAAAGCTTATCTCAGTTTTTAGAGATTTAACTTCATTTAAAATCAACAACACATTCTCGGTCGATGTCAAAACTCACAGTGTTCTTCAGTTCAAATGGCCAACGTTGCGTATCCTTCCAATTGTCGGTCATAGAAATGAACCGTCTATTCCAACAGCTCTGAATTGCCAGGTGAACGCTAGTGGCAACCTCATTCTCCATGCATAGTCATTCAAATGCCTCCGATGACTCCGGGCCGAAGTGTCCCTCAAGGTCGCTTAAGCATGAAATCATCGATCTTTGCGGGGTCATATCTTAGAGCTCGTGCGAGGTAGTATCAATCTGTTAGTTGCTACAGGACCATGTTGCCGGGGCCTAAAAAAGCTTGTCTCAATTTTTAGAGAATCAACTTTGTTTAAATTTGGCAACACATTCTCGGTCGATGTTAGAATGCACAATGTTCCTCAGTTCAAATGGCCAACGTTGCGTATCCTTCCAACTGTCGGTCATAGCAACGAACCGTCTGTTACAACAACTCTGAATTGCTGGGTAAATGCTAGAGGAAACCTCATTCCGCACACACAGTCATTCAAACCCCGCCGACAACTCCAAGTTGAAGTGTCCCTCAAGGTCTTTTAAGTATGAAATCAATGATCTTTGCAGGGTCATATCTCAGAGCTTGTGTGAGGTAGCATCGATCCGTTAGTTGCTACGAGACCATGTTGCTGAGGCCTATAATAGTCTGTCTCTATTTTCAAAGATTCAACTATGTTTATATTTGGAAACACATTCTCGATCGATGTTAGAACTCATAATGTTCCTCAGTTCAAACAACCAACGTTGCATATCCTTCTAATTGTCTATCGTAGCAATGAACCGTCTGTTCCAACAGCTCCAAATGGTTGGGTAAATGCTAGGGGAAACCTCATTCGGCACACACCATCATTCAAACCCCACCGATGACTTCAGGCCAAAGTGTCCCTCAAGGTCCCTTAAGCATGAAATCATCGATCTTTGCGGGGTTATTTCTCAGAGCTCGTGCGAGGTAGAATCAATCCATCAATTGTTACAAGATTGTGTTGTTGGGGCCTACAAAAGCCTATCTCATTTTTTAGAGATTCAAATTTGTTTAAAATCGGCAACACATTCTCGGTTGATGTCAGAACTCACAGTGTTCCTCAGTTCAAATGACCAACGTTGTGTATCCTTCCAACCGTCAGTCGTAGCAATGAACCATTTGTTCCAACAGCTCTGAATGGCTGGGTAAACGCTAGTGGAAACCTCATTTGCCACTTACAGTTGTTCAAACCCCATCGACGACTCTGGGCCAAAGTGTCCCTCAAGGTCCCTTAAGCATGAAATCAATTATCTTTGCAAGGTCATATCTCGGAGCTCGTGTGAGGTAGAATCGATCCGTTAGGTGCTACGAGACTATGTTGCTGAGGCCTATAATAGCCTGTCTCAATTTTTAGAGATTCAAGTTCATTTATATTTGGCAACACATTCTCGGTCGATGTTAAAACTCACGGTGTTCCTCAGTTCAAACGGCCAACATTGCGTATCTTTCAAACCGTCAGTCAAAGCATATAACCATTTGTTCCAACAACTTTAAATGGATGGATAAATGCTACTGACAACCTTTTTTGGCACACACAGTCATTCGAATGCCACCGATGACTCCGGGGTGAGTAGTAGGATGAGTGAAAATATGTATTCTAGTGTTTGTCATTAACAACCAGTCAGTTAGGGGACAATTAGAAGTTAGTTTGTAAAATCATAAGGTTGCTCATCCACATCTGCCGTAGTAATCTTATTAATAAAAGAACTTTTGCCAACATTAGGGTACCCACAGATCAAAATAGGCCTGGTATTGGGGTCAATAGATGACAACCTTGTCATATGCTGCCTCACCTGTTCGAGGTCATGTCTTTATATTGTGACTGTCCCGTGGAACAAGGAACACACCAATGAATAGAAATATTTGATTCCATGTCATCTTGGATAGGTTGTGATGTAGAAATATTTCCTTATATTATATTTATACATTTCTGCATTCATTTCATTACTTTTGTTATTATTACAGTCAAGGAATAGACTGTTATTGAGGATAGTGACTGACATTTGTAGCACAGTCAGCAAGTTAAACATACATCGATAAACATACAAGTATAACTATAAGACATGGGAAATTTACAAAGCATAAGACATCCACATAAATACAAATTAGTATATATCAATACACCAAACACATGAATTGCATACCTAAAACATAAAAAAAAATATTCGTAGGGCATGAAGCCAAATATATGGGTATGTGCAGGATCATGGTATGCCAAAAAGTGGCGATGTGAAAAAGAAGTCCCGATTGACAAACTCTTTGAAAAACAACTATAACTTTCAAAAAATATAATATTTTTGAAATATGAAATATACATCACATTCTATGTTTCACCTAATACAATAATAATAAACAATTATTTCAATTTTATGAAGTTTAGACTAAGTTAAGGTGGCCAGACATGATATTTTTTTATATTCAAGAAAATTTGTAGAAAAAAAATCATAATTAATTATTTACTTGAAAAAAGTACAAAAAAAATACATCACATCCAGACATTAGTCTACTACTTTTATCTAGAATCTTATAAATGAATATTATCATTTGATTTTGTTTAATGTTGTCGTACATACACCTACTTGATATCTTTCTAGTCCTGATTGATATACTTATTGAAAAATAGCTATAACTTTCAAACTGTATAACATTTTTGAAATCCAAAATATGTGTCACATTCTATGACTTTCCTACTACAAGAAAAAAATAAAAAAATCAATTTGATAAATTTTAGACTAAGTTAATGTGGTCAGACATGAGAGTTTTTATATTATGAAAAAGTTGTAGAAAAAAATATAATTAACTATTTATTTGGAAATAAATTACAAAAAAATATGTGTCACATTCGGACACGAGTCTAATAATTATATGTAGAATCTTGTAAAAAAAATTATCATTTGATTATGTTTAAGGTGGTCAAACATACACCTACTTCTTATTTTTTTCTAAAATTTTTGTACTACTACATTGAAATTTAAAATTTTCAACATATAGAATAACTTTTTTTCAAAAAAGGCCTAGTATCTTAGAAACTAAATTCAATTTTCTACAGATTCTCTTCTTACATATTTTTGATATAATATTTATAACTTGTTCATTCTTTTATGTCAACTTTCCTAAACTCGATTTTCTGAGTTTTCATTGCCACTTAAGGGCCTAGTTTGGCATACCATGATCTTGCACATACCCATATATGTCCAATAATGTCATACATTGAATATATTCAATACAATTAAATTAGCTTTCTCAAAGCCAAATGGATGTACAACATATCACTTATACAATATACAAAAAATATGTCCACTAATGCCATATAGGCATACAATCCATATCCCTAATCTAGTCCTTTCCCGCTAGGGGAAGAAAACAAATCCCGAGCTGTCTTTGATAGTTGCATCGATGGAGATGTAGTGGATGTTGTAGTCTTTCGAGTGCGCTCACTCATCCTCCTATCTAGACTCTTTTGTAGCTCAAGTTGATAAAAAATAAATTAAGCATCAATAACTAATATACATCAAAATTGAATTATACAATGACATAAAATTGAATATTTGCTTACTGCTAGCAAATAGTCACTATTTTCATCCACCGAAGGCGCATGCTAGTGATCTGGAGTAATAAGTCCCTACAAAAATGGTCAAAATAATAATTAAAATACATACATGAATATCATTATAAAATTCAATACAAACTATTAAAATAACAATTAAAGTTAAGTGATCTCTTTCATACCTCAGTCAGTGCTTCAGAACTAGCTACTACTGTAGCTACTCCATGATCCAAAGTATCATAGACAGAAGGAAGAGTCTCTGATGTCAAAAGATGAAAATGAAACAAAAAAAGTATTATGCAGTTATCAAGATTGTATATATTTTTTACAACCCTACTAATGAGTAAATGATACCTTTGTGAAGGTTCCACTGTGTCCTCCAGTGTGCGGTGTCAAAGTCAAAGCTCCAACATTCAACTAGTGCACATGTACATGGAAAATTATAAGATAACCATTCATATAAGATTGTACTATTGACATGTTAATTATAATGCATTATTACATATATACCTGTGGACTCAATGGTGACCTCACAAACCCAGGTGAAAGAATGTGATCATTGTGCCTCTAGATTTTGATCATAATTTGTTTATTAATTTAGTCATTCATTCATTTATTAATTAAATATATAATCAAGTAAATCAAATTAACATGCAAATAAAGATACCTCAAGTAAAGTGGCACGATGCCCTTCGTTGTCTGTTGTGAACGTCGATGGTCCACTAGTGAACGTCTAATGCACATGCACAATAAGTTATGATACAATTATTCATATAATTACATAATAATCAAATATGTTAATTAAAATATTTTATTTGATACATACTTGTGGAATTGACGACGATGTGTAGAAGGGGACATTGGGATCATTTCCACTTCCATTGCCACCACCATTGACACTCTTGCCCTGAATTTTCATCATAATCAATAGATACTAAATTAAATAGTTATTCTTTTATAAATGAAATATGATCAAAGCAATTTAGTGAACTTGGAAATATTTACCTGAGTGTCAATGCCAAATGTCATATTTAGAAAGGTATCAGTCATCATTCTAGGATCCTCTTCCTCTCTCTCGCCAGTACCAAATGTGCACAAGCATCCACATGACCAAAAAATATGCTCCCTCGAGGATTGACCATGGTCACCCTCAACTAAATGAGTGGCACACTGAATGAGAGTGTGTCAGAGCACTAATCATGCCTAGTGTGTCTTCCTCTACATGTTCCTTCACAATGCAAGGAATAGTAACATGATCTACCTATGGCTTGCCAATAGGATCCCTAGGTGCGTTAGGGTCATGATGTGTCCCCGCTCAATCAAATGATGACCCCCCTCCTATACCTTGAGAATCTAGAATGTCAAAATAATTTGGCACCTCCTTGAGTACAAACTCGCAATAGAGTTTCCTCAAGAAATATATAGGAACCTCATGATTGTTACAAGGAGGTGAATCAAAGACCATCCACTATCTCTCCCAAAAATTATTTTTAATGTCTTCATTTAAGCACCAATGAATTGGGAACCTCCTTGTTGTAGTTCTAAGAGTATCTGTGTCCCTTGGTTTTTTAAATAGCTTGCAAATGTCATCTTTTGTGATAATTTTCTTTTTTATGTCCGCATAAGATAATTTATTTGCATAATATTGTTTTTGTTCTTCTCTTTTATCCCGCCATAAATTAATTTTCCCACTAATTGAGCTTACATGGGTCAAGATTTCTTCCAATGATTTTGCAAGTCTTTCCCTTCTGGGATTTGTACCACTAGAATCTTTGAACCTATTAATTAAAGATTCTAATTCTTTTTTCCCTCTTTCAATTTGGTTCATCAAATTTTGTTGTGTTCTAGGAGTAGGTTTCTCGATTGGTGGAGGTAATTGAGGTAATATTATCTATCATCTAAACTAGGTAATATTATCTATCTTCTATTCATCTATATTTTTGAAAGGACCTAAGTCTTAGTTCTGAAAGATCATCTATAGATTGTTATTTTCTTTTCAAAGTTTTAAATATTAACAATAATTACCCTTATTAAAACTTATTACAATAGGACGTGTTCCATAACCCATCATTACATCAATAATACACTTATCACATCATAGAATGGGATCAACTATTGGTAATGCAAACCAAAATTCAATATTAAATGAACAAGATGAAACATCCAATAGTAAAATTTCTAAAAATTATTTTCACAATGATGAAGTTGGTAGAGAGTTCTTTCCGTTGATATCTAAAAAAATATGGATGGGAAGTAGAGACAATGAGAAGTTTACGCCTAGAAATTTGAATTTGGAACGAGTGGTAAATTCCTACAATTTGGCCTCTGGGAGCTCATATGATTTTGGGGAAGGTGCAAAAGGATCTTCCAGGGACACTGACCCCTCTAAGACTTGTGGGAAGGTGTTAGTTGGGGGGAAAGCTCCAAATTGCAAAATGGTGGTGTGGGGTGTGCTCACATTTTGAATTAGACGAGTGGGACCCTTCCTTGGGAGAATAGTTCTTGGTCATATTTATTCACTTTTAAACTTAAGGGGAAGGTGGTTTTCCCTGTTACTCATTTTGTTGATGCTCCAATTAGAGCTTTCTCAGTAGATATTCCTAACTTTTTGGTTGATAGTGGGGTGGTTGTGATGGCTTATTCCATGTCATGTAAGTCTATTTGCTCCATACCTAGTATTGGATCTATTCATGCTTAGGTTTCCAAAAAATGGAATGGAAAAGTCCAAGTTGATGTTTCAGTTATGGCTAAACTCTTATTTTCTTTTGTTTTGATCTAAGAAGAATATTTGTTGGAAGTTTTAACAGGTGGAGTGTGAATGTTTGGAAAGTTTTTCTTGGCTCTTAAATAGTGGTAACCTAATCTCTCTCTCCCCTTGATTGGTCTTGTGACGTGGTTCTGGTTTGGGTTAGACTCTCGGGGCTACTGTTAGAGTTTTGGGATGAGGAAATTTTTGGGGGCATTGATGCTTATTTTGGGGAGCCCATCATGGTGGAATCTATATCTTCAATTAGACAAAGATTGGTCTATGTAAGTTTTTGTTTTAATATTTCTCAATCCACTAATCTTCTTAATTCCATTGTTCTTAAATATAAATTGAGGGAGTGGTCGCAAGTTGTTGAATTTGAAGCTAACCCTTTTTATTTCTTCTACTATAAAATGACTAGCCATTGGGCTAAAGTGTGTCCTTCTAAAGTGAATTCGAAGCCTAATCCCTTGATACCTTTGAAGAAAGTTTGTAAGGAAAAATTCTCCTCTTGGTTCCTGATGATGCTACTAAGATTCTAGCACCATGGATGCTTCAATTGCGTCTCCCCCCAAATTAAGGAACATGGAAATATTGTTGAGAAACTCATAGAGTCACCTCAGCTCATTTTAGATAAGTCTCTTGAAGTTATGTGGGTCATGATGTGGCTTCTTCACCCACTAGATCTTAGGCTTCTAGCCATAACAAAGTGGTCTCCCAATGTGATCCTCAAAAGGGGGATAGTTTGGTTCATCCTAAAATGGCGGGGGGCATCAGTATAAATGTGAAATTGTACAACTTGAATGGGTCCTTTGACTTGCCTAATTTATCTCTTCACGAGACCATCTTTGAGGAGCTGGATAACCTGTCATTGTCGGCTAGTCAGGAAACTACAAATAATGATTCAGTTGGAAGAGGGGATATATGGTTTACCTTAGGATTGGAAGGATGCATTAATGTCTTGGTCACTATGGTGAAATTTAGGAATAGAATACATACAAGTGTTCCTTCTCGTATGGTTTCCACTATAATTCGAGTCAAAGTTTATTATGGTTCAACTCCTAGGAGAGTGGGAAGACCCTCTTCTAATAGAACTCAAATGAAGTTGAGTAAAGAGGAGGTTGCAAATGGGCTAAACATGAATTTGTTGGATATGGGGATCTCTTTATCTCCCCAACATTCCAAATGAAGTTCATCTCATAGAATAAAATGGGGTTGAATTAACCCCATAAATAGTTTTTCTTATCTAATTTGATAAGGGAAAATAAACCTAATATTTGTTTAATCCAGGATGTCAGCATTGAGGCTTGCAGATTTGAAGTTATCTTTTTATAGAGATGTGGGAGTTCATTGTAATGACTCTTGTGGAACTTATAGTGGATTGGCTACTTTTTGGAATCCTAGGCTTATGAAAGGTAAGATTATTTTTTCCTCACCTAATCATATTGCTACTCAGTTCTTTCTTGTGAATGAGGGCATTTTAATGGTGGTTTCAAATGTGTATTCTCCCAATAATAAAGTGGATCATAGAGGCCTTTGGGGTTCTATTGATTCTTTTGGATTTCAGATTTATGCTTGCAGATGGATTTTCATGGGTGACTTTAACATGCCTATCTTTAGTCATGATAAAAAAGGTGGAGCCCCTATGGAATTTGATAGTATTTAATTTATACTAGAGTTCATATATAATCAAGGGCTTTTGGA
This sequence comes from Chamaecyparis obtusa, assembly GCA_027943335.1. Lineage (NCBI taxonomy): Eukaryota > Viridiplantae > Streptophyta > Pinopsida > Cupressales > Cupressaceae > Chamaecyparis > Chamaecyparis obtusa. The sequence goes on along the minus strand of BSBK01001209.1, from coordinate 297,132 downwards.
TTTGAACTTACATGGGGGGAATTTTACTTGGTCTAATAGAAAGATGGGGCATGAAATTATTCAGGTTGGATTGGACCGAAATCTTATCTCCCCATCTTGTCTTTCTAAATTTTTGCAGACTAGAACCTCTTTATCAAGAATTAGATCGGATCACTTTCTTATCTCTCTTACTACTGAGAAGAAGTACAAGAAGAAAAACTTTTCTTTTCAGTTTTAAAAGATGTGGACTTTATGTCTAATATTCAAAGACAAATTGAGGGAATGGTAGGATATTAAAATTGAAGCCTGAACTTCCATGTATAGGGTGGCCAAAAAACTTGTAGCCATTAAATCTAATGTGAGGAAGTGGGACATATCTAACTTTGGGCATATTTTTAGATATAAGAAAAACTTATAAAATGAATTGGATAACAATCAAGCTTAGATCCAGATTTAGGTTGTTGATGATAATTTAATTAACCAAGAGATTTTTGTCCTATCTAAACTTCATGAAATTATATAAACAAGGATGAGGATATCTGGAAGTAGAGATCTAGATCTATTTAGTTGAAGACCAGGGACATGAATACAATTTTTTTCATATCTCCACCCTCAAACATAGAGAGCTACAAATCCTATTCATGTTATCTAAAGTAATGGTACTATCATCAAGAAAGATGAAGATATAATGCAATATGCTTTTGACTATTTTGCTTTCTTACTTTCACGAGATCAAAGGTTGGATGGCAGTGCATAAAAAGAGGTTCTTTGGGAGATCCCTCATGTAGTTACTCCATATATGAATAGAGCCCCAACCAGAAAGGTTCACAAGTTTTTCTTTACTTTTGAGAGAAATAAAGCCCCGAGCCTAGATGACTTTCCCATGTTATTCTTCCAAATCTATTGGGACATTGTAGCTAGAGGCGCGGTGGCAGATACTAAGGATTTTTTAAGTTCTATATCCCTCAAGGAATTAGATGCCACTTTTACTACCCTCATTCCTAAGAAATCAGGGGTGGATTCATTTCAGGACTTTAGACCTATTAGTTTTGTAGCTCCATTTATAAGATTTTTACTAAGATTTGGTTCTTTAACTTAAGCCTCTTTTTCCATCCATTATTTCTAATCAACAAAATGGTTTTGTTTTGGGTATGAGAATACTTGACTTAGTCATGATGATTCATGAGAATAGTCACTCTCTCTCAGTCAATAAGAAGGCTAGTTTATTCCTCAAATTGGATCTTCTTAAGGCTTATGACAAAGTGGATTGGGCCTTTCTTCTAACAGTGTTTTCTTCTTTTGGCTTAATGGTACCTTTTGTGAATCAGTTGGAAACTCATTTCCATGCCCGAATTTGAGGTTCTGGTGAATGGTTCTTCGACTAGTTTTCTCTCTTCCTCACATGGTATCAGACAAGGAGACCCTGTGTCTTCTTTTTTATTCATCCCGATGGAAGAATCTTTGGGAAGATTTATTGAGAGTTATTCTTGTTCTACAAAAATAAAGGGTCTTTGACCTTCTTCTAGATGTTTGGGTTTTTATCATCAACAATTTGTTGATGATACATTCCTTATGGGTGAGATAATTATTTATGAAGTTAAAGCTTTTAAGAAGATTACTCATGATTATGAAATTGGTTTAGGCTAGATTATTAATTTAAACAAAATCTTTGTATTATTTATGAATACTCCAAGAAGTAGACAATAGAGGATTGTAAGGATTATAAGATGCATTATTGGTGATTTACCTTCCTCTTATTTGGGACTACCTCTTTGTGAGAATGATGCTCCTAGTACTTTTTGGAGTAGTTTTATTGAGAAATTCCAAGCCAAACTAATTGGTTGGAAAGGTTCTCTCCTCTCCCAAGATGAAAAATTGTATCTTATTAAAGAATCTTTAAAGAATCTCCCCATCTATGCTATGAGAATTTTCAATATACATAAGAAATTTTTTGTTAGGATGGAACAAATTAAGATTAATTCTTTATGGTGAAGGACAAAGGCTAGGAAAAGATTTCATTTTGTTTCTTGGGATCAGGTTTGTATTCCTCATGATAGTGGGGGTCTTTCCATTCCTAAAATCAATTTGTTTAATAAGGCTCTCCTTGTAAACAAGCTTTGGCATAGCAACACAACTAATAATGATTGTTCCAAGATCATTTCTTATAATTATTTTAATGGATACCCTCACTAGATGGATTTTCTATCAGATTCCATTCTCGTGGAAGGATTCCCTACCTTGTGGAAACATATATCCTGCACCAAAGATCTCTTGATCTGTCATTTAAAATGGTCTTTGGGTACTGATAGAAAGATTCATTTTTGGGATGATGGGTGGATGGGTGACACCTCGTTGGATTTATATCCACCCTTTTCTCATTTCAGATAATATTTTTTGAGGAAATTTTGTTTTTATGTGGTGGATTATATTGTTGATGCTTCCTAGGTTAAATTATTGGAGGTGAATCTGGCTTTGGGTCTTCTCCAAGATTTAATTTATCTTATCCACTTTACCAATTCTCAATTGGATGATGAAATGATTTGGCCTTTGCATTCATATGGTTGCTTCTCTGCTTTGAAATCCTATCAGATGCTTTCAAGACCCCTATGTCCCAAACCATTTTGGTCCTGGATTTGGAATTCGAAAGTGACTCCCAAAGTTAATATCTTCTTTTGTCTTCATGTTCAAAATAAAATTATGATCCTAGACAATCTTTGCAAATGTTGGATGTGTTTTCGTAAAAAATGTTTCTTATTTTTGAGGATGTTGAAAATGGCCTACATATCTTCCTACATTGTAATTTTTATAGGGAGGTTTGGACTAGTATTCTTATTCATAAAGGATAGTTTCATCTAAAATAAAGAGAACAAATTCATTAGTTTCATGAGAGAAGATTATCTTTCTTGAAGGCGAGGTGGTGAATGATGAAGAGATATTTAATTCTATTAGATGATGGAAAAGAAGAGGAAAATGAATCTTTGAAATCTACCATATGGTAGTAAGTTGTGATTTAGAGGTTTTATTATTTGAATGAAATGGAAGTGATAGTTACAAGGAGAACTGTGAGCAAAGGTACCTTCAAGAGGTGCCCAATGGATAAAGTGAATATATAAAATTAAAGATGGTAGAAGAAGTGAATGTAGAAAAGGTATTTGTAAAAATAAATGATATGATTTTTAATAAAATTTATTTTAAATATTTATTCTTGAGAGATTAACATTATCTATCCATTCTTCACATGATATAGTTTATGTCTCATGTTATTGCTATTATTAACAATGTCCTATTTTTTTCTAAGTTTACTAGTAATAAATGGGAAAGTGCAAGAAGTTGAGTCCCAATTCGATGGAAGTCTTGTGGACCTGAAAAATGCTGCTAGAAACGGGCACCCATTTTGAAAAAAATGGGCACCTATTTTAGGCTCGGACGTCTGATCCAAAAATTCAAAAAATGGGTGTCCATTATTTTCAAAATAGGTGATCATTTTTAAAAATGGGTGGCTATGTTTTAAATAATAGGTACTTGTTTCAAAATGGGTGCCCATCTTCAATTTTTAATTTTTAAGTTATGCCTAGAAACTCATTTTTAAACATCGATTTATTATATTTAAGAAAAATGCACATTTTTGAACATGTACACATTTTTTAAAAGTTGAATTTACAAGCCACCCTTTGCATCATATTTTGTGTTGGAATTGGCTTGGTGGAACGAAGCCTATAATACTTTGGACCTACAAAATAATGAGTAAGGCATTGGAATCCCAAATTTCTTCCTTGCCATAATTTTTTGAGGGCCTTCCTATTGAATTTTTTGATGAAATGAAAATCCATTAGATTTATAACTGTACATATTTCGAAAATATAAATTTTGTAGTGATATAATTAATTTTACTATTTTTTCATTGTTCTTTAATCAAAAGTGGTACCTAACATTAAAATAGGGAGGTTCACTAAAATTTTAATAAAATTTGAGTTTTTACATTTTTTGGAAAATAAATTATATGGTATCAATCTACATAGAATTTCCTTGAAGATAGACAAAATAATTTTGAAAAATATTAATTTTTCATCAATTTATGGTGGTCATACACTGCAGGATTCATAAAAATATGTTCATCAATCTTTGGTGTAGTAGGTATCATTCCCAATGAGGATTCATAAAAATTCATTTATTTAGGGGGTATGTGCAAGATCATGGTATGCCAAAAAATGGCGATGTGAAAAAATAAACTTTCCACTCATCTAAAAGTGCACAAATCCATTTGTTGACTTTTTAGTAGGCCCGGGTGTCAGTACACCTAGCCAAGCCAAAAGCCAAAGCACAAGCCTAATTGGACATCCGATTTTTGCCGGTAATTATATATTTACATAGCCCGACTGCGTTCAATATTTTTACTGTGAAAATGTTGATCACGGCTAGGGATTTTGGATATCCAGTTTTATCTCCTATCCGATTTTGTGTGAATCTTAAGGTAAGTTCAATCTTCATTTTTTAATTTTTTTTTATTGTTTTTATTTGTGTTTTAATAGAACTCTCTCTCTCTCTCTCTCTCTCTCTCTCTCCCTCCCCCCCCCTTAGGTATAATATTGAACATATAATATAAATATTTAATAAGTTAATATTATACTATTATATAATAGATAAATAAATAATAATAATATAATACATACTAATATTAAAATTTACATTATAATACTAATGTTATGCTATTATTATTTAATATTAATATTAAAAAAAATTGTAATATATAACTTAAAATTGAAAAAAATACTCAACTGAATTAATAGTAACATAAAAAAAATTCAATTTAATATGTAATTTGAAATTAAAAAAAATACAATTTCATATGTAACTTGAAATTGAAAAAACTAGACCAAATGAAATTTTCAATTAGGCAGGAAGTTTCCAATATCCGATATCGGAAATTTTTGGATATCTGATTTTATCAGATATCTGATTAGGCTTGCTATTTGCCTTAGGCAATGCCAAATGTGAATGGTCAACCCATTAGGTGTGTTTAGCGGATTGTTTTTGATATCGAGACTTCGATCATGTAGTTGACGACTATTTTTTCACCTGAAATTGATGAAACAAAAAGGGTTTCTTAAAGACATTATCAGTTTTCCATCAATATAATTGTTGTCAAATTTTGAGTTTAGTAAGTAATTATTACTTATTTTTCAATTGATTTATTTTGAAAGTCGTAATTGACATGCTAATTGAAAAACAACTATACCTTTCAAACTGTTTAACCTTTTTGAAATCTGAAACATGCGTCACATTCTATGCTTCAGTCACTATGAGAAATAAAAAGTTTTCAATTTTTTAAAGTTTAGAATTAGTTAAGGTGGTCAGACACGAATTTTTTATTCTAAAAAAGTTGTAGCAGAAAATTCATAATTAATTATTTATTTGGCAAAAAATTACAAAAAAATATGTGTCACATCTAGGCATGAGTCTACTACTTATATCTAGAATCTTGATAAAATATATCATGATTTGATCACTAGTAAATTTTAGCTTTTTTTTCGACGAGGCTTAGTCGATTATTAGATGCCAATTGACCATAATGATCATCAGAGTTTTTTAGTCGATAATACGACACATCAAATCTCTGTCAAAATTGTGACGTCAACAATGGTTGAATTATCGGCAGCAATGACCTCAAAATAATTTCTTCAACTTGGAAGAATTGCTGGCTATAATGTTATCTCTGCGACCAATGTTGGTCAAAATTGCGACGTGAAATCATTAGACTAAACGTCGAATATATAGCACTCTCATCGATATGTCTATTCTTTGTTTGTCAAAAAAGTGACAGAATTTTTAAAAAAAAAAAAAAAATATATATTATCAAATTAAGCACAACAATATTATCTTGGGGATAATATTGCTGATATTTCCACCTTAGTATTCCCATTTCTTGGGGATACTTCTCATCGCGTATGACAAGGTAGAGCTCCTTGTCCATTTCCAGTTGTACATCTTCTTTCCTCAATCCTACATGCAATACATATTTAGTTCCACCAAACTTACTTTGAAATTACAACCTTTTAAGGATAGGAACACAAAAATAATAGCAAACATAAACACAAGAAATACTAGATTTATGTGGAACAACTTGTAAAGAGAAAAACCATGGAAAAGATTGCTCTCAAATGTATGCACACCGATTAAGGCGAGTTACAAGAAATAATAACTACCAAAGGGACTATGAAGAATGATAAGAGAGAATAGATCCACCACTAATGTCCAACCCACTCATTTTTTTCAGTACTACAAAAACTAAGATAAAGATATTTGTGAAGGTTTTATAGACATAGGTTATTGAATCTTCATCTCTACACTGGTACTCAATTTGGAAACCCTCGTGTGTATATAGCCACTCTAGAAAATGTCCACAAAATTCCCTTCTAACCTCCACTGCATATACGTCTTCTCACAATCTAAAAACTTTGGTCCATCATTGATTCTCATCAATGTACCAATTTGGATAGTAAGTCTAATTTAATTTGTCTATGGACTGAGACCTTAAATTATTGAGATTCTCTTTGTTTCAAGAAGAGTATAACATTCTCTAATTAATAGGGCCAATCGTGTGAAGGTGAATGTGAAGGTTAGTCAAAGGGCTCTTGTCAATTTATCAATTGGGCCATATCATGATCAGGTTTGGTGTGATGTCATATCTATGAATTATGGGCATATGATATTAGGTAGACCATGGCAATGTATGAGAAGGACAATTCATGATGGCTACTCTAATACATATATTGTTCAAAAAGGAAAAGAGAAATTTTAGTTAATACCACTGAATTGCAGGGATAAAGACAAGATAATAATGTGTTTTGGTGATACTATTCCTCTTCATAAGAAAGGAAACATTGCGGGTGATACAGGTTGGTATGGGTAGCAAGCATACAAACATGGATTGACTAGGACAATGCTTAACAATCCTAGAAATTCCAACTTTTGGGATTTGAACTATGTTCAAATAGGTATAGTCAAGTGTCCTATTGAAGGGAAGCCAGTAAACAACCATGTTCAAATGTGGACGGATAGTGGGCAGAAAGAACCAACAACAAGGCCACAATCTGATTCAAAATTAGAAACTATGCATAAGGTTTTTGGTGCTAATGCTTTCAAGGTTTTTGCAGGGTACAAGAGAAGGGAAGTGACCTTAGGGAACTTCATTCCTTCCCCAAGGCACCATATTCATAAAGTACAAGTTCAGACTCAGACATCCAATGCAAGGACTGATTCTTGGGACAAGAATCCTTTCAAAGGTGGTGAACATGGTGCAAATTCAAATTTTTGAAATGCATCGGTTATTAGAAAATGGAGGGAATTGGATTTTGTTATTTTTTAGTGCAAACTAATCCATCCAACCAATTGGGATTAGTTTCAAAGATGGGTCAAAATGTTTGTATGGTAGATAAGGGTGGTGAAAATGATAATAGTGTATGCAGTGTACCCATGTAGAAAACCTTTTCAAATTCCATAAAAATAGAGACCTTGTGAAAGCTTGAAGATTGAAGAATCATTAGACAAGGACAAAGAAAAAAGACTCTTGAGTGACTGTTAGGGGCAAAATGGACTATTGTCTCAACTCTCAAGCACCTAGCTGCACTTGAATCAAAGTTTTGGGTTGTTTGATTGCATGAGTATCTCATTTGATGTGACAAAATATGGATCCATATTTCACCTATGCTAAAACTGAGAAGTTCACCTCTTACCCCTGACTTATAGTTGTTCCTTTAAGGGAAGATTGTAGGGCCCAAATGATAGCCTTCAATTATACATGTACTAAGTGTTACAATGGAAATGTAGGTCTATAGGAGATTCTCAACATTGAGTAGGGGTTTAATGAGTGGCAAAAGAAGATAGAGATCTTCAGGGAAAGTGTATTAGACATGAATCAAGCACAAAGAGAAGATAGAAAACACCATAACCATCATAGTCTTCCAGAGTCAACAACATCAATGATAAAGGGAAAATAAGAGGATTGTGTTTGCATGAACAAAGGCCCTAAATCATCATATTTAAATGATAGTCATGATGTTAAAGGACATCTAAGATTAGATTTAAATGACAGTCATGATGTTAAAGGATAGCTAAGAGAGATTAATATGACAATCCAAGTGCATATGATATAGACCTTTTATCTAAAGACAAATCAAGTCTAACCAAAGAGATTAGAGGGTGACAATTTTTTATTAATGATAGAGATATAGAAATGAAGCAATCCTTTTGGAATGATGACTGTGAGGATGAATAATAGTGGGTGTAAGTCATGAAAATATGACAGTGGTGATAGAGATTACTAGAAAGGTTCAATTTTGAATCACAGTAAGGAAAGAATGATAGACACACAGACAATGAAAGGAAGAGTTCTTAGACACAGTTGAGTCAAAGAATATAAAATGGTTGATATGATTATCTCAATTGAAAAGACAAAGAATAAAGGATGAAGTCATGTACTTTTCAAAGAAAAATGGCAAAGCAATGTAAAGGGGCCTACAGGATAGTCATACAACACATGAAAACTACTACAGACAAGGTGAAAGGAACATGAATGTGACATTCCTCTCAAGGGTGTATCATGAAAGACATAACCTTTTATACTTCTTAATGTGACTGTTTCAAAAAGGATAGTTCTATTCAGTCACAAGACCGAGTGTTTCATGATAGTCTTCTATAGATAGTGTGATGTCCCCATCTTTATTTTAGTAACATAATAGCAACAAAACACATGTGGTCAAGGGGTGGCAGACCTTGAGCACCTCAAGATAGTTAGGAGATAGTGGCAAATTATACATAGCAAGTAAGAGTTCAAGTAGATAGTTTGCATATTCTTTCCAAAAATAGTCAATAAGCATCAAATGTATCAAGGAAAATCGTGAATTATTTCAACAAGATAATTTTCCTATTTAGCATCAAGGAGCACATCAAAGAAATGCAATATGAGAATGTTTTATGATCAAGGATGCCAAATATTGAGTATCTCCATCATTCACTACCAAGCTCACATGTTATCAAGAATGAAAATCTTGTGGACAACCACCTTATCAACATGTAAATCATGATTGTACTATCCAATTAAGTAAACCCATAATCAGGCATGTTCATAAGATGACATATTGTGTCAATTATCATCAAGACAACAAAAAAGAAGTATGGTGCTTAATGAAGCTGTGGATAAACCATCATAATAAATCCATCAAACATGAAGAGAATTCATATTAACATCATGAATTGAGTTGATCTAGACTTTTGAGGAGCGCCAACTCTCTATATTCTAAAGGTAAATGATGTAGTTAAAACTAGAAAGGAAAAATCTATTGTCTAACTTTGCAGCAAAGAAATTAGGGGTCAAAGAAATGTGGTCTCATGGAATGCTATGATATCTATTGTCTAACTTTGCCAGCAGCCTACCAGCCTGTGCCGAAATAGGAGTGTTAGAACATTAAGGTATGAGCATCCATCAAAGCATAATGGAAGGGGGATTTTCATTGGATATTACAGTGGAAAATGCTTTGATAGATATGTATGGAAAATGTGGAAATATACACAAGGCACATAAACTGTTTGATGGAATGCCTCAAAGATATGTTTTCTCATGGAATGCGATAATACTTTGTTTTATGATGTGCTATCCCTAGGATTATTTCTCAAATCCCATGACTAAATCTTCTAAATATTATGTTATCATTATGATAAACCAATTACTTTAGCACATTTCCAGTATAAAAATGAACTCACAAGGTGTCAATGAAGATAGTGGTTCACTAAGTTTTGAACAAATTTCAGATTTGTTGACCAAGGAATATCAAAGGTATGCATATTTTTACCCGACTCACATGAAGTTTGACAATGGGTGTATTCTATTTTGTCCCATTTATGACACATGCATGTTTGAATCTCCTCGTGCACCTAAGATGACTGGTTTGCAAAGCTATAATGCATATGAAAATAGGAATTTATGTTTCATATGGAATTTATGTAAACATAGCCAGTGCATTATATGATAAGTATAAATATACATATACTGATGTAAGTTTAGATTCTTATGTGGTATGGACATCATATGATAAAAAGGCTCAGTATGGTAAGGCTCCAAGTCAAATGGCCTCATATGTTGATCATTACCACCCCTATGATCACTGTGGTTTTGGTGGGAGATGTCCTAGTTGTATCCTATGTATTCTATGTTTTTTTGACAGTCCTGGTGGAGAACACAGTGAAGGGTGCACTTAACAAGCAACAGTTGTTGGTTGGGGATTCCCGATGAAGGTTGGAGATTCCCGAGTGGGTATGATTAAATAAAGTTGAAAATTTGTTGTTTGGCATCATTTTTAAATATTGTTTGGAGTTATGGAGTCCTAGAAGTAAGTTGGTATGGGTGGGTTATGGAGTCCACCTTTGAATATCAAGTATTCTTTGTGGACTATGATTTTCTTTTAATCAGAACAAGGGTACAGTAAATTTCAACAATTTTAAGGGATAGAAAGGTCATCAATGTGCAACATAATGGTGTAGCATGAGTGTACTTCCAACGGAGTCATTTAATCACATAAAAAATAATCTTTATTCATGGAAATGTGCACTATGTCTTTTATGCAGTCATGTAAATGGATAAATATTGTGACTTTAATTGAAAATGACAGTAATAAATTTGAAGTCAAGAGTGAAGATCTTTAATGGAACAGTCACAAGATAATTAAATTAGTCATAAAAAGGAATAGCTGGATTTGAAAGAGAGTCATTTGAAAGACTCATAAACGTTGAATGATCTAAAAAGATCACCGTATGAGTCTCAGTTGAAAGAGAGCCAAGCTGACAAAATTACATAAATTGTTAGTGGTTAATATTAAATAGCAATCCTACTTGCCATGATCAAGTTGTGTGCATGTTATTAACCATTAGATACTTTACGGCCTGCCCACTAAAAGTTTCTATTGAGCCCATGTAATCCCAAATACTAAAATTATTAGCACAAATAGTTACAAAGTTCTTGGACTTAGTTTACAATTTTTGATGAGAAGTTAGAAATGAATTTTGTTTCCAGGAGTTGTGGCCATCTTGTGCATGTTTTTTTAAAGAAAGAAGCATTCTATTTACCTAACTTGATATCTCTTACTGTTATATGTCTTATTCTACACATTGTTAATCTCATTTAAGTAAATTAGCTCAATAGAACCACCTCTATGAAAATTTTATGTCTTTGATATGAGAACAAACTATTCTTCGGATAACTGTCTGATCAATATCGGTTTCAAATCATTTGGAAATGGGTACTGTTAGTAGGGCATTTAGTACATGATACATCCATAAGGATGGGAGCTTTGAGCTCGAAATGAGTTTGAGGATCTATTATATGAAAAGTGACATATATGTTGTTGCTTACCATTTGTTTGCAAAAAACTTAAATTCCATGTGCCTTTCAATACTAGTGGTAGGCACTTCTATTCAGATGGAAACTCCTCTGAGTAGGTTACTTGGAGTGCAAATGTGAAAGAAGGGTTCACTTTTTTTTAAAAAATGGCTACCAAATGTAAACATAAGCAATGATGTTGATAAAGATCTTATTGTATAAGTTCTATATTTCAGATTGATGTACATAATTTCCATGCTATTTTTAATATTTGTAATTGAACTGAAGCATTACTAAAGCATTTCCATGATAAAGTCTTATTTTATATGGCATCCTCTATGATTGCTAATTGTTTTTTTGTGCACATCATTTTGTTTGACTGCATTTATTTTTGTAGGCCCTATTGGCGGTGTTATTTTCCAAAGGCCCTATTGATGGTGTCATTTTTCTTGCTCATTACATATAATATATTATAAAACATGCATATGAAAACCTTTACAGAATATGTTGACAATGTTGAGAGATTTTGATTAAGATGGGTATCCAACTGAGACTTTCAACCAACTAAGACTTTCAAATCCATCAACAACCATGGTTCTCTTATTCCATCATTCGACATATTTTCCCCAATTCATGGGCCACTTCTAATGGTGTTCACGCCACTTATAATGGTGGCATGAACACCATTAGAAGTGCAGAGATTAGGGTTTCAAACCCATGACAAATGAAAACAATTTGAAATATGAATAAAAAACCAAATATACAATATATATTAATCATGTATTAAACCAGTGAAGATCAGATGAAACATGTGCAATAGCAGCACAAAGGTGAAATGGGGTCAACTTACTAATGAAGAGTGGTGCTTACAGGTGGAGTCGAGGCTAGATGTGTAGGTGGTGTTGATAGATGCCCTCCTTTGACCCTCCTTCATCTCTGCTTTACCGCACGCGGAATATAACAAAATGAAATAAAATGATCCCTATGTTTTTTTTCAAGTTATAATGGTGTTCATGCCACTTCTAATGGTGGCATGAACACCATTAAAGTGCAGAGATTAGGGTTTCAAACCCGTGACAAATGAAAACAATTTGAAATATGAATAAAAAACCAAATATACAATATATATTAATCATGTATTAAACCAGTGAAGATTAGATGAAATGTGTGCAAAAGAAGCACAAAGGTGAAATGGGGTCAAATTAATGATGAAGAGTGGTGCTTACAGGTGGAGTCAAGGCTAGATGCGTAGGTAGTGTTGACAAATTCCCTCCTTTGACCCTCCTTCACCTCTGCTTTGCTGCACGCAAAATATAACAAAATGAAATAAAATGATCCCTATGTTTTTTTAAAAAGTTATATTGATGTGTTGGTCAGAATTACGACCTTTCATGGTTTTCGTAATTAAGACCAACACGGGAATGGATTAAAAAAAATCAAAATTTTCCTTCTATAAACCAACCAAGGAAAACCATTTTAATGCTTGGTCGGAAATTTGGGTCAAATGCACTAGTGGATTGTGATTAAGGTGGTCAGACATACACGTACTTTTTATCTTTTCTCTGAAATTTTTGTACTACTGCATTGAAATCTAAATTTTTGAATAATTATATTAATTTTTTTTCAGACAAGGGCTAGCATTTTAGAAACTACATTCAATTTCCTAGAGATTCTATTCTTACAACTTTTTCACATAAGGCTCATAAGATGTTCAACTTTTTACATCAAGTTGACGAACCTTGATTTTTTTATTTTTCATTGCCACTTAAGGCCATAGTTTGGTATACCATAATCCTGCACATACCCTAGGTCAAAATATGGTGTTCGTACACATGTGTGGTATGGTCCTGAACCAGGTATTTTGAAAAAGTGGTTTTTAAACATGCCTACTAAAAAGAAATTTCTACCATCTGGGTATTGGAATAAGTTACATATTTGAAAAGTAGACTCTAAGTATTGTATTTTCTATTCATAAAGTTATTTGATATCAATTGACAAAAAAATTGAAAATAGGGAAAATAATTCCACTTTTTTCCCAAAAGTGAGACTCAAATCCTTGCAACCACCCAAATGTTGTAATTGATTATTTATTGCATCTTATATTATATTTACTTATATAATTAGGTGATTAATATTTATTTATTTATAAAAATAATATTATATTTGAGCACATGTTCCATCTCCTTGGTTGATGGGGGCACATGCCACATACAACTTATTCAAACTCTTTGACTAATCTAGTAGTTAGATGGCACCTCTCCTTCATCAAGTTGAGTCTACTTGACACTACAACTCCTACATATAGAGTTGATCCTCCAAATCACTAAGTGTTTTTACTATTACTTTTGTATCATCCTAAATTACATCACTACATAATTCCTCATTTATATTGGCTTCCAAATCACTAAGTGTTTTTACTATTACTTTTGTATCTTCCTAAATTGCATCACTACATAATTCCTCATTTATGTTAGCTTCATTTTAGCATGTATGAACTACTACATTACTTTATTTTAGTCTAACCCCAATTTTTATTTATGTTCCACTATCTTGTCTTCAATTAGGACACATGGGCTGAAATTTCGACCACATTAGTGGAACTAGGGTGACATGGTTGGCCTATTCTCAAGAATGGGTTGCCCCTGCTAGCCTATTACCTAATGTTTTCCCTAAAATTTGAATTGTGAGGTGGTCTTAAGAGTTGAATGGAAACTAAAACTCCCATAGGCTTTTTTCAAATTTTTAGCTCTGAAATGTTTGTGATGGGTATATAAGAAACATACCTCTCCTCATTTGAAGGTACACATTAAGAGGAGATAATAACCACAAGTTGAATGAAAGAACACACCTACTTTATGGGCATCTCAAGCATTCTAAGGAATATTTCAAGCACAAAATCATTTCCAAGGAAATATTCTCCATTGAAGTAGGCTTCTCTCCCTCATTGAAGGGAAAGTAGAGAAGAGAAGAATCAAGGAAAAATATCATAATTCAAGTCATTCTCCCGCATATCAAGCATTTTGGTAAACTACGATAATTCTTATGTAAGGTATGTCTTTCATGATTTTCTTGTAGTTTTTTTTGTATGGAGCAAGCTATTACATCAACATATGGGAAAAAATTAAAATAAGAAATGCAGGTCAACAAGATATAAGAAACTTCATGTTTAAGATCTAGCCTCTACTTTATATCAAGATGCTTTCCTTTCAAGTATATTTCAATTCAATTTTAAGGTTGATTCAAAATTGGGATTTGACTAAGGAAAACATTTCTCTACAAAATAGTTTCTCTCTTTTTAGTGTGCAAGAATAGGTGATGACATTTTTAGGACCAAATCTAGGAAGTGAAAGAACCTAGCTACAGTCTGCAACTAAGAATGATGAAAAGTGTAGGGAATAGGTTGACCTAGTTTTGAAATCTAGTATAGGGAATATGTTTTCCTAGCCAACCTAGTCTATCCAAATCAGCTATAGATTGAATTTATAAGCGAATTACAATATTTGGTTTTATTTTTAATAGAAAAATTGTTTTTTCAAATCTTTGTCAATCTATGTACATAGAATGTTAATATTTTCCCCCACTTGGTCCTAAATCTTTCATCTCCCCATAAATTATGCCATTTTCATTTTCACTAAGTGAAGAATCATTTTACTTATTCAGTGTTTGATCTTTCTCAATTCTAGTGATTGATGTTCCTTTTGAATGCAACAAAATAAATAGGATCACCACCCCTATCACCATTTCTTTTTCTACATTTTGGTGAGCCTGACTCATAACATTTTTACTTCTAATTTTTATTCTTAGATCTAATTTTGGTAAGTTTAATTTTCATCATGGAGTACTAAATTAGATTTGTGTGTTATCTATCATGTTGTTATATTTCTTCTGACTTCCATTTATCAATCACATGGCGTAGATAATACTTTGTTGCATTTCATATTTCTTGCATTCCTTCATGGTGTCCTTGCACATGAAATCATGGTAATTTAAAATGTTCTTCCTTCTTACAAATTATTTTCTAAAACAATTATCCATATTTTGCTTGGTTTATCATAAAATTCTTAATGAAATACATAGACATAAGGGTCTTTCTTGAAAATGATAGATCTAAAGATGATATATACATAAATAACCTTAATTCTTGTATAAAGGCATCTTTATCTTTAATGATGATACATAATATACTCCAACGAATCCCACATTAGATTCCTAGACTGTCTCCTCCTAAACCTACCTTAATGGAGGAACTTAAGAAGGATAGTTTATGCACTTCTTTAGAAACTCTTAGAGCTCTTCTCTTTATCAAAGTATTTTAAATAATCCTAATATTCAACATTTTTTGGATGATTTATCTCCTGAGATAAATTTTTAGGCTTATAATTACCACCCCAACTTAGGAATTAGGGCTACACAGTATTTCTATCGTAACAATGGAAACCTCCTCGAGTTGTGGGTGTACTCTGAATACGGAGGAGTCTTCAGATTCTAGGTCGATTTCTATTAGATATGGAATATCACCTCCTGACTGGTAACTTAGTGAGAAAAGGGAAGAAGGAAACTTTAAAACTAAAATAAATAGGGGTGATACACCAAAAATGGATTCATACTTTTGATTGGAAGATAAAACAGTGATCTCAATACTTATACTAAAAGTTTTAATTCCTTAAATCACTGTCCAACATATAGGATGAAAGATCTTGCTATTAGGGTTGAACCATAAATAAATTAAACAATTAATAGACATACATATTCCTTACGAGGTTTGAGTTATTGCTCACCTTGGGAAGGAATATCGATAAATTCACTTCTCTTGGATCACAAATCAATAAACACTAGCAAGGAAAGATGAAAATAGGATCTTGACAAATCCAACTCAAAGTATAGGGGAAAATGAATCATAAGCTTTATTCCTCTCCAAAATCTGACAAAGTGTGGTTACAAAATGAATTCCAAGGCACTAAGGAACAATAAGTTCACTTTGCCTTCTCTCCAAAACTCACAATACCTTAAACTGATCATGGAAACAAGTTTTATACAAAGCCCTATCCCGAAATTCAAAAATCTAAGCCCTTGCAATCTGCCCTAAATTAGCCAAAAATTAAGCCAAGAACTTATCCTATGAAGAATCCATAAAAAATGCCTTAAATATTGGTTTATATAAAGGATATATATCCTTTTTACATTGTTTTACCAATATTTAAATTTTGAATAAACACTAAAAATAACAAAACCTACACTCATTTCAAAACCTAATCTTAGGAAAAAGACTCTAAGTATATGAAATACAAAATGGGGAAGGTCGACGTGACCATTCAACCCACTTGCAGTATGATGCAAAAATATAGGAGATGAAACATTGAGGTGGCACTGCTGCTCTTCTTGAGGCCTATAGGATGTCAACATTTGCCTTAATGGCATTCAATGCATTTGCTATGCGGACTCCAAAACCATCTACCAATCTTGAACTCAGTGACATTGCTCAGCTTCATAGAGAAGAATTAGGAAGAGATGAAACCCTGACTACAAGGAAAGTCTGGTAAAATTCATGAATGAAGCTTGGCATGAACTATATGAAACTCTCAGTTTGAAAGACTTAATCTTTGGCATTGAATTTGGAGATTTCATGAAGGCTCAGGTTCTCTTCTAATCTAGAGATTCATTCTTTTCTTGACCTTTTCTGTGATTGTACTTCACCTTTGAGCCTTGCGTGAATGATGTTATAGCTGAAAATTTCTTTTTGGCCTTAAGCTGGTAACTCGAATGTGTGCTTTGTTTTGGCATTGGAACTGATGCTTATTCTTGAGCTTGAGAGTGCAAATGATATTACCACTATAAGTATGTTGTTGGAAATTGGCTGAGTTGGTTACATAGATGTTGTAATTATGGCAACATATGATCTACATGAAGATCACACAGGTCAGAGAGCTAGTATGTCAGAGCGCAATGCGAAATTGTCTAAGTATGAGATAGTGTGTTTTTACCAGTGAACTTGAAGATAGTTCTTGTTTGTGATGTCGACTGGAGTAAGTTCAGTGCTTGTGCACTTGAACATAAAATCTATGGTGACTATTGAAGACTCATCTCAAAGTGCAAGTTAGTATGGCATGTACAGAAGAAGTTATGATAGTTTTTCTTAAGACAATTTTAAGTCGACAGGATAAAATATGAAGACATAATTGATAAAGAGTTAAGGGATTATTTTGTTTATCAAAATAATGAATTAATAATATAAAGGGATGACATCCTAGATGTTAACCCTTGGGTAAAGTTATTTTGTAATATGATAGCCGACTGAAAAGTTAGTAGCCTTAAGAACTTGTATAAATGTAATTGTAAATTGTAAGAAGAATATTATGATCATCAAGAAGTGATATGATGCGAGATATATGATGTATATGTAATAGTGATAGTGAAAGAGCAGCAGAGAGATATTGATGCAAGTAGTATAAGGTTATGTACCTTGACCTACTTATCTAATCAGTAAATATTGTATATTACTTGTTTGGGCAGTGGGCTCATCTGGTAATCACTTTTTGTACTGCCAAATCCTAATAGGGTTGAGGCTTCTAACAAGGCCTATAGTCCCTTAATCAAGACTGAGACACTATATGCATGTAATAGATGTTAGATTAGGTGAAATACTAATCTCCCAAGAACACCTGCATGCATAACCCTGTCACATGGAAGAAGCAAAGAACAGAAGCAAGAAAAATCTATGGAGGCCAAAAAGCTAGAGACATCTTATGGACATGCAAAGAGAAATTGTATTCCAAGATTATCTCAAAAGAATGTACAAAGGGTTCAACCATATAGGTGAACAATAAAACCCTAAAGCTATAAAGCAAAAAATAAAGCTAGGTTGCACATTATAATTAATAAATATATTAATTATAATGCACCTAAAAGATAGCTTAAGTAAATAGAGTAATAAATGACTTAATTAATTAAACCAAAGTGATTTAATTAATAAGCATAAAGTATGATTACTCTAACACCCCCCCTTAAGCGTAGCTCAAGAGGGAAGCTAACCTAGCACAACTATGAAAGCAAAAAATGGGTCCCGGCAACAAGGCCTGATCAGGTACCCAGTACAAGAAATAAACTAGATGAAGGAAACAAAGCCTCCAATCTAGGGAATGTCCCAAAGAAAGGAACAAGAAAGAGCATGAAGCATCTCCAAAGCATGAAGCTGCAAACACTGTCAGAAGAATACTGCTGGAACCCCCACTAAAATAGTGCATGACCAGGTAGAGAAGACAAAGTCTGAAGAGCTGATCAATCAAAGAGGTGACCTCCAAAATAGGAATGAATGAGTGTCTATATAGTAGATGAACCATCTCACCGAAATGCATAGGTGCCTAGCCACTGCATCCGCCTAGTACATAGGAACAAAAACTGAATACGTAGATCACTCAACCAAACCAAGGAAGCAATAGAGCCAACAGGTGAACCCCCCCATAATATTGAACAGAGAGAGGGGTGACAGGAACACTGAAATGCAATGCCAGAAACATCTGCAAGAAGAAGAATCAGGAACACCAACAGTGCAACAGAAGTACACGCACAGGATAAAGGGCGGTGTCGAAGAAGAAGAATAGATCTTCTGGACACACAGCATGGGCTAATGTCATGGAAGGTACACTCACTTGACAAAGGTGGATGAGCACAAAAGGCAAAACATCATAACCCCCCATGGCACTTTATAACTGAGTGTGAGTACAAACAAACACAAGGAGTACAAGATCCCAGATATGCAAAAGTAGGCACTTTATCTCAGTGTGTTTACAGAAAAGAAATACTACAGAAGAGAAGCATACAATGCTCAGAAGTCAGAAAGAAGAGTGAGCCAGAAGAACAGAAGAAGAGATCCCAGGACCTGTAGAACCCAAGTAATCTGCCAGAGTGTGAAAGTGCAAAACTCAGAGGAGAGAAAACCTAGAGAAGAATCTGGATAAAAAACCCCTACAACTGAATAACTCACAAAACCAGCTTTCCAACGATATATGGTGAGCCCAAAAATGAGTCCGGATGAGCGAGATATGGCTCCCGGAAGGCAAAAAATAAACATCACCTTTGACAAAAAAAACACTGTCAAAATAGCAGATCCAAAAATTCTAACCTCCATAATTAGAAAGAGCTCGGAAAGAGCTTTCCGACGATATAAAGAAGTCTGAAAAAGACCCCCGTATGCTCCAGATAGAGCAAAAAAGGTCCAAGTACCCCTCAAAAGCTTCAAAACATAGTTTTAAGCCCCTGGGGCTAAAAAAATAAGGCCCCTGGGCGCATGGCGCGCGCAGGGGGTTGGAACCGGAGCTCCCGGTCACCCATGTGACCACTGCTAGGGCCCGCAGGGCTTAAAAACCCACCGGGCGGCCGGCGGAGCGGGCCAGCGGGGCGGCGGAGGAGCCGGCGGCGGCACGGGCGTGGGCGGCGGCACGGGCGGCGGAGGCCGCAGATTGGCGGCGCGGTGGCCGCTGGTGGCGGCTGGTGGCGCGGCGGAGGAGCGCGGGTGGCGCTGTGTAAAATACACTGGCTGCGTTAATTTCAAACGCAAAAATCATTAAAAACAATGATTTTTTAATATTTTTTTCGATTTTCGAGCCGTACGGCCCTAGGAGGGCAAAAATTTTCTCCCAGAAGTCACAGTGGCCAAAAACTACAAATTTTATATGATTGTTGACTCTCCCGGACCTTCTGAGCGCAATGGCGGCGTCCGTTTTTGCTCAAAATACCTCCAAATTTTTTTTTTCTTTTTTGCAGGCAAAAAAGAAATAAAAAATAACGTCCTACTTCTGAATCACTTCAACAAAAACACGAACAGTGAGCAGCAAGATTTCTCTGATACCATGTTAGATTAGGTGAAATACTAATCTCCCAAGAACACCTGCATGCATAACCCTGTCACATGGAAGAAGCAAAGAACAGAAGCAAGAAAAATCTATGGAGGCCAAAAAGCCAGAGACATCTTATGGACATGCAAAGAGCAATTGTATTCCAAGATTATCTCAAAAGAATGTACAAAGGGTTCAACCATATAGGTGAACAATAAAACCTTAAAGCTATAAAGCAAAAAATAAAGCTAGTTTGCACATTATAATTAATAAATATATTAATTATAATGCACCTAAAAGATAGCTTAAGTAAATAGAGTAATAAATGACTTAATTAATTAAACCAAAGTGATTTAATTAATAAGCATAAAGTATGATTACTCTAACAATAGACTCCTAACAGGGTCAACATCTTTAACATGATACTTTTGATTAGTGGATCTTTGTGGGTACTATCCCCACCACGGTTTTCCCTTGGCTAGGGTTTCCTCAAGAACAAATAATGTGTTATGAGTTCTTTAGTCTTATTGCTATGCATGTTGCTTAGCTTCTTATGTTATGCATG
Source organism: Chamaecyparis obtusa (assembly GCA_027943335.1). NCBI lineage: Eukaryota > Viridiplantae > Streptophyta > Pinopsida > Cupressales > Cupressaceae > Chamaecyparis > Chamaecyparis obtusa. Next base: position 276,386 of record BSBK01001209.1, on the reverse strand, counting down.
TGTTAAGGTAATCTATTATATCCATAATTGGGCAAAATTTAAAGTTTGTAGAATACTGATTCACCCCCCCCCTCTCAGTATTCCTTATTTCTAACAATTGGTATCAGAGCTTAGTTACTTGGAAAAGAATCATTCAAGGAAAGCCTAGCAGCTTGAGTAAGATCTCTATGGATATGGATCAACAACAAAAGAATATTGAAGAAGCTCTTGAACAAATTGATATGCTTACTGATGAAAGAGATACTTTGAAAAAAAAATATGATGATGCAAAGAACCTCATTGAGAAACTAAAAAACAAGTTGGAAGATTTGAAATCCGAAATTCACATTGAAGATTGTGATGACAACTTAGAAAAGGAAAATGAGATCCTTAAGCATGAATTGAAGATAGAAAATCTAAAGCTAAGTCTGAAAGATGGAAATAGCAAGAATGAAGCAAATCTAAAATTTGAGAATGAAAGTCTAAAGACTAAAAATGAAGGACTAAAATCTAAACTTGGTAAAGTAACATCTGAACTTGAGAAAGTCAATTTGCAGTATGCTAAACTTGAGAAATACAATGCAATAGTGAAAGGATAATTGACTCAATTTAAGCAACAACTTGAAAGGCTATATTCAACTAGTGAGAAGATTGATCAACAAATATCTTATCAAAAACAATTCTATGATAAAACTGGTCTTGGATTCAACACTTTTAAAGCAAATGAAGAAAGCAAGGAACCAGATCTGAAAATATCTGAAAGTATAGATGAGAAGAAGTCTGATGAGACTAACAAATCTGAAGATACAACTAAGGAAGAAGAATCACCTAAGAAAGAGGAATCACCCAAAGGTATGCAAAGAGAATTCAAAGGTAGATGTTTTTCTTGTAATACTATTGGTCATATGAAGAGAGATTGCACAGGTAAGCAATTCAAACCTCTTAATGGTTATTGTTATAATTGTCATAGTTTTGGACATAGAGCTATTGAATGTAGGAAACCTAAATTTATTGGGAATAATAACAGTAGTAGAATGTTTAGGAATACTAACAATGCAGATAAGAAACTTACTAAAGATATGAACAAAAGAAATGGAGTAGTCTGTTCTAGATGCAACAAGGTTGGACACATTGCTAGAAATTGCAGATCATAGATCAATCAGCCTGGACCAAGATATGAAAACAATGGAATAGTTTGTCAGATATGCAACAAGATTGGACATACAGCAAGGTTTTGCAGAATGAACAATAGAGTTTTTCATACCAACCCTAACCCTAGAAGTCATGCAAGAAGAAATGAAGATGCAAGTAACAGTCAGAAAGGATGCTGTAGTAACTCAGATGAAGTGAAGTTTATCAAAATCATAGATCAAGGAGACATATTTAGAACTGAAGGCAGTCAGGAAGGTGATGTATTAAAAGTTAAGAATGAATCTTTACCTAACCCATCTCAAAGTACTTAATTTATGAAAATTGCAGTAGAATAGGAACTTAGATTAGTGTAGAAGTAGATATATGATGAATTGAGTCTTGCACAGTTATTGCAAGGTAGTATATGATGTTCTAATGCTATGGTTTAGAGCACAAAGAAAAATATTATGTTTTACCAGATCGCAAGAAGTTTTAAGTTTTGCAAGTTAACAGAATCAACTTTTTGGAAAGAAGCGACAAAAGAATTGAATGCGATGTCAGATCTAAGTGAGATTGAATTAATAAAAGGTCATGATCAGTATTATTTGATCATCAAAGAGAATTCAAGTGTAAAGGAGATCAAAGAGCAGTGATTGGAAGCGTGTTGCAAGGATTTGGTGAAGAATTTTGTGTTGAATCTACACAAGCCCTAAATCGTGAAATCAAGGTATTTTACTTGGTAGATCTTTAAATTAGTTAAGGAATTAGAGGAAATCATGGATGTTTCTTTGATTCACAATGTCAAAGATAAAAATAGACCTAAGATGAAGAGGGAACCAATAGAACCCTTGGAAGATGATCCTAGGTTAGCTTTATCATCCATACCAGACGGAGTTTTACATCTAGAGAATGTTAGAAGTTATCTTGGATGAAAACTAGAAACTATCAGTGATAGTGATTTCACCAAGGAATATCAGAAGATCTACAATCAGGATATGTCATTGAGAGAAGGATTTGAACATTTGAAAGATAATGAGATCATTAAGTATGCATTACAGTATGAATTTGATAATGAAGAATGTACTAAGATAATCCTAAGTAGAATTCATAATGGGAAGTTTTGGTTAGAAGATAGAGTGATAGATATCATAGTTGATTTGATTCATGAAGTTACTAGACTATCTAAAAATGGAGCCATTACTTTAAATGAGAAGAACATGAGGAAAATAGTCACAGACAACACAAATTCATCTTACAATGGTAGAGGAATTGTGATTGGTAAGATTCAACAAGATGATGTCAGATACTTATGCAAGATCCTAACCACTAAGTTTTGTGAAAACTCAAGAGAGGATGACATGGTAGCTGGAATTATACATGCAGCTTATCTGATGTGTGTTGATAAAGTACAAGTTGATATGTGTGAGATTCTGAGAATTCAACTGTTTGAGAATTTGGAAAAGATTAAGAAGACTAAGTATACACAATTTAGATTCTCATCCTTAATCACTTATATGTTTTTTCATCTATTGAGAAGATTTCCTTACACCATTGGAAATGACCAGAATGATGGCCAAACTACAATGGAAAGGATTAACCTAGTGTATATGAGGCATGTTATTGATAAAGTGAAAGCTTTGTGTTGTGAAAGATGAAGTACACTTCAATCAGATTATGAAAGCTTTAAGCACCCATTTGAGAACCAAGACGAGAACCATTCAAATTATGGGAGGTAGATATGAAGAAGTTAATGCAGAAATAGTGCAAGCAATCATTAAGGTAATGTCAAAGAATGTTTGAGAATCATCAGTTACAGCTGATTCCAAAGATCAAGCAGTAGAAGAAGTAGAACAAGAGGACATTCCCTCTCCACCAGCTATACACATTGAGGATGAAGTCATGAATGTAGAAGGAACTAAGATCACCTTGGATAGTGATGATAACTTATTCAAGAATCTTGAAAACATTGTTGACAATTCGGCTTTTGAAGAGCAGGAGACTACCAAAGGAGAAGAGAAAATAGAGACCATAGTTGTAGAAGCTAAAGTGACAGAAAAACCAGTACCTATTCCCACTCAAGAAGATATTAGTCTTACACCTGAGACTGGCAAGAAAACTTAGATTGGCTCTATGATTGAGAATTTGGGAAAGGAAGTAGATGATGATGATTAGATGGAATTGATCACATCTTTGAAAAAGATCATTGGAAAGAATAAGAAAGTAAAGAGTCTTGAAGGATGCCTGAAGGAGCTTACTGAGAAATTACAATGCATTATTACTACACAGATTGCAAAAAATGACCCTCTAGAAAGAGCAAAGGAAGTAATGAACACTTTTGATAATGTGTTTACAAACTTATCTGATATAGAAAAAGTGAAAGCTCATGCAGCTTATGAGGCCAAAACACTCTTGAACATCAGTCAGAATATCAGGAATGATATCAATAACCCTGATATCTATATAAAGGACTTGAGGAAGAATTTAGAAAGAGGTAAATCCTTGTACATTCAGTGTACAAAATCAGAGACCTTGGCAGCAAAGGAAGATCAAAAGATGAAGATGAAGGAAGCAGAAATTCAGAATGAAACAAACCTTCTTTCAAGCCCCAATGTGAAGGTATCTAATGTTGAGCAGAAAATTTGTAAGATATATGATGAGATCAAAATTTTGCAAGATGAAAAGGACAGGAAAATGAAGAGATTCACTCTTTTGAGAGAACACATTTCTATAAACTTGATCACTATTGAAGGGCAATTGGAAGAATGTCTTTCAACAAAGACATCTTTTCAAAAGTTTAGCTTTGAGAATCTCCAAGCATGTGAGATAGCATCTTATGGATTATGCGCACTAATCAGTGTGGCAGATTCTATTAAGAAATCATGGGAGAAAGAATTAGAGGCTATGAAGATCAATTTTGCAGATTGTGTTGCAAGCCTACCAGCTTTGCAATATTGAATTAAGGTATAACTTTTTGTGAACACAATTTTGTTACCCTCCTTACCTTTTTTGTCATTTTTGTCAAAGGGGGAGAGATATATAGTAGAAAATTGTTAAGGATACATATTATTAGGGGGAGTACAGTATATAGAAAGGATTAATAAAGTCATAAGGATAGTATATATATGTTTTGTATTATGGCCATAATTTTTGAGATTTTGAAGTTTAAGACTTAGCCAATTTTCTCATATGTTGCCACCAATGACAAAGGGGGAGATTGTTAGAAATTTAGCTAAGTTGGTTACATAGATGTTGTCATTATGGCAACATATGATCTACATAAAGATTGCACAGGTCAGAGAGCTAGTATGTAAGAGCGCAATGCGAAATTGTCTAAGTATGAGATAGTGTGTTTTTACCAGTGAACTTGAAGAAATTTTTTGTTTGTGATGTCGACTGGAGTAAGTTTAGTGATTGTGCAATTGAACATAGAATCTATGGTGACTATTGAAGACTCATCTCAAAGTGCAAGTCAGTACGACATGTACAGAAGAAGTTATGATAGTTTTTCTTAAGATAGTGTTAGGTCGATAGGACAGAATATGAAGACATAATTGATAAAGAGTTAAGGGATTATTTTGTTTATCAAAATAATGACTTAAAAATATAAAGGGATGACATCCTAGATGTTAACCCCTGGGTAAATTTATTTTTTAATATGATAGTTGACTGAAAAGTTATTAGCCTTAATAACTTGTATAAATGTAATTGTAAATTGTAAGAAGAATATTATGGTCATCAAGAAGTGATATGATGTGAGATATATGATGTATATGTAATAGTGATAGTGAAAGAGTAGTGAAGGGATATTGATGCAAGTAGTATAAGGTTATGTACCTTGACCTACTTTTGTAATCAATAAATATTGTATATTACTTGTTTGTGCAGTGGGCTCATCTGGTAATCACTTTTTGTACTGCCAACTCCTAACAGGGTTGAGGCTTCTAACAAGGCCTATAGTCCCTTAATCAGGACTGAGACACTATATGCATGTAATAGACTCCTAACAGGATCAACATCCTTAACAGGATACTTTTGATTAGTGGATCTTTGTGGGTACCATCCCCATCGGGGTTTTCCCTTGGCTAGGGTTTCCTCGAGAACAAATAATGTGTTATGAGTTCTTTAGTATTATTGCTATGCATGTTGTTCAGCTTCTTATGTTATGCATGTGTTAAGATAATCCATTATATCCATAATTGGGCAAAAGTTAAAGTTTGTAGAGTACTAATTCACCCCCCCCTCCTCTCAGTATTCCCTATTTCTAACATATGTGTCCATGTTTATCATTTGGGTTGCGACTGTTACTTTGAGTCCATTCTTTTCTTAGAACTGGAACTGACTATTAGGCACTCATGGGATGTGGGTTTTTATTTCTTCAGCTTCGAGAATAGGACATGTGACTTACAATCTCACCTATCGGGCTATGACTGTGAGGTTGAAGTCACACCAAAACCGTGACTCAGCTTTGAGCTCCTCTATATTACTAGTCATGGCTTTGGTGACTGTAGCTTTCTATCATCACTATATGTGTAAAGCTGAGACTGATGCATGAGTTTTGGCTTGTGGGTATTTGACTATGACCTCGGCCCTCATGATTTTGAACTTGAACTATTTGTTCACAAGAATGAACTTGGCTTTGAGTTGCTTCATCCTCATTCTTAGCATGATTGTAGCTTGAGATCTCAAGCTCACTGTGGATGAATACATGATTAACTGGTAAGCTCGAGATCTCGGCATAACAAATGGGTTTATACAATTTGATCTTTTTACCACTTTTTAAATATGGGTTTTTACATCTTTGACAGTGTACCATAACTTGTGGGTTCTCTTCAGTGGGCTCGGCATAGCCTAAGCTATGACTGAAGGATGAGAAAAGTAACAACTCGACATAAAAAATGACATCTTTCAGTCATAGCTTCAGAATCTACTGAGCTCACTGAAAGTTGATATCATGTATAGACAATAAGGAACACAAGCTATCATTATAAAAAGATGCAAATAAGTTATATTCCACTCTTCATTTGTTTTGTAATTTTTTCGGCAACTTGAAATTACTTCATTGTCTTTGTTTATTTTTTTTCACTGCACAAAATGAAAACCCACTTTGTCTTTTTCTCGTGCAAGATATTTAAATCCTTGATAAACTTGTAATCTCCAAAGCTTGGTTGTAGATGCTAACTGAACTCTTCAGTTTGACTACACTGCATATATTTACCCACTATTGTCATGCTTACTAATGTTACATTCACATTATTGTTGATGTATGTCTCCACAAATGAATAATAAGCTATGAAAATCTTACTATCTTATATCCTTCCACAACACAATCATTTCTATTATAATGCACCAATCATTTAATTTTTCACCACTTTTGAATAAGAATAGTCACTTTAAATTCAATACTAAAAATAGAAAATATCCAAAGAGTGACTGGCACATAATACCAGGCTTGAATACAATTTTCTTTTTGATGCTGAATCTAAATTTTAATAAGAAATGCAACAAGATGAAAAATGTTTGTTTACTGTCTAAGGATTTCGAGCATGGGCTCGTGACATCCAAAAGACATCAGAATTCTATTCAATGAAGTTCGAGCACGGGCTTGTGACATCCACTAAATACAAACTGAAAACATTTTATGATTTTAAAGCTCAATTCTGAAGCATCTCTTCCCTTTTAACTAGTAACAACAATGCATTTAATGAATTTGCACCTTGATTTTAGTAATGGTGTGCAATAGAAGTGATTATGTAGTTGTATCTTAGCATTTGATCATGACTATTTCAGAACACTTTGGCACTTTGCTATGATATTTCAGCTTGTTTTGCATCTTCTTTCTCTGACTATGAAGTTGAAACCAGTCAGCTTGAAAGACTACAAAATGTTCTATTAAGCTCTTCAAACAAAAACACTGCAAACTTGTCAGATTAGTGAACATAATAAATATTTGGTTTATGAAAAATGCCAAACATAAATGACACTTATGAATCAAAATTTAGGTTATTATGTTCACTGATCTAAGAAGACATTGCTACTTTTCTGAAAAAGGTTTCTCAGTTGGAGAAACTAAGTCCCTTTCATTCAGATATATGGTTTATAAAAGGACAACATATATCAGAATGACCATAAAGAGTAAAAGGTTTCATGTTTAGAAAAAAAGTCCCTTGAATACTATCTTTCACTTATTATGGATACAGTTTCCTTATTGCATTGAATTTACTAGATAGATATGCAGCATTAAAAGAATTGATTATCACTGTATGGTGTTTGTGTTTCATGCATTGCTTAGATCCAATAGGATCTAACACCATTTTCTCTCTCTCATGATATAGGTAAAACCCTAATGCAGATGAAGACATGGACCTAAGGACTTAGGACCTGGTAGACAACCAGCTAACAACAAACAGACAAAAAGGAAATGTATGGGACCCCTATTCCATAATTTTATCATGCTTTCAATTCAGCATATGTACTCTATTGTTGACATTAAATATGAAATATGAAAAGACACTTGTATACTACATTTAGTTTGAATGCACAATGTAATGATCAGTCATGAATTTAGAAATTTTAAATGTTATCAATACTTAGAGTACAAAAATAAATTTGATAATGAATGCAATAATGAAAATGTAAATTAATAAATACCTGAAAGGTAGTATTAATTGGACCCCTAAAAATGCAATCTTTTCCTATTTGTGTTTATTCTACTGTATGTTGTAGTTTTAGATAACATTTTTGGCGACTTCTGTTGGATGTCTATTTGCTAGACATGACCTATAGACCTTATCATTGGGAAATCGAGTTAGGAAACCAGAAACCATGAATGCAACCATTATTGAAATGAAAATGCATCTAATCTAGACTCAATGCAACCTAGAGACCTAGTGCTTGGACAACACTTATTAAAAAACAACTAGACCTAACCTATCCCTCAAAGCAAAGCTTCAAGTGAATTCCATTAACTAGAATTTGCAGAACTTCTCCAGCATTTGTGGATAGCTGAAAAGCATTATTTTCCTTGCAAGTTGTTATAACAAAAGGGCTTGACCAAAAATTGTCAAATTTATCATGTTGCCCTGGTTTGCTCTTCAACACATCCCACTTGAGTACTAGATCACCTTCCTTGAAATCCCTGAATGTAGCTTGTCAAAAGATCTTTTAGTCTGAGATTTTCTTAACTCCATATTTGCCAATGCTTTTCTTCTTTCTTCTTCAAGCTGTAGCAATTCAACATATCTCATCTTAAGAGGATCTTCCTCTTCAAAAAATAACATTTGATCAGCTAGTTGTAAAGCTGGAAATTCTGTAGAAAATGACAATTTGGCCTCTTTACCATAAACTAGGACATAGGGTGAATTCCCAATAACCTATTTAGGTGTGACTCTATCCAGCCATAAGGCTGCCTTCAGTTTAGAGTGCCAATCTCTTTTATTTTCCTATAAAGTCTTTTTGATAATCCTAATTAGGCTTTTATTAGTAGACTCTACAAGACCATTACCTTGGGTATAATAGTTAGAAGAAGTATTTAGGTAGATGCCATTTTTAACAGTCCACTTTGTTATAGATGAACCAACAAAAGTTAAAGCATTATCTGAGATAATTGATTGAGGAACACCAAACTTGGTTATAGTATCATCATAGAACTTTAAAACAACAGATCCAGTAGACTCCTTCAATGTAATGCCCTTGGTCCATCTAGTAAAATAGTCTGTAGCAGTCAAAATCCATTAATGACTTGCACTAGAATTAGGATTTATTGGACCAATAAAGTCCACTCCCCATTTATTGAATGGTTGATCCACAACAATTGGTTTTAATGGAAATGCTGCTAGCTTTTTCTTTTCTACAAACATAGCACACTTTTGACATTTTCTTTCCCAAGAATGAGCATCTTTGAATAAATCTAGCTAGTAATAGCCAGCTCTTAAAATTTTCCAGGCTGTTGTTTTAGGACTGAAATGTCCTCCACAAGATCCATCATGAAATTTAGATAGAATTCTATCTTGATCAACTGAATCAATGCACTTTAGAAGCATACCAAAAAAATATTTCCTATAAAGAATATCATCAATAAGAACATAAGGAATAGGTTGTAACCTATAGTAACTTCTCTTAGCTTTATCAAGATTGATTGGACATTGTCCAGTTTGCATAAATCTGGTCATATCTGATAAATAGGATGTAAAATCTTTAAATAACATAGTATTACCTTGAAGTAAGGCAACCTCTTCAGTGGCTTCAACTTTATCTTCTTCTTCTGCCATCTGAGCACAGAGGCCTTTACCTATAACCAACTTAGTCACATGAATTTGTACATCATATTCCATAACTCTTGTTATCCAACCAGCTCTCTTTTCATTAACATCCTTGTTCAACAAGAATTCTTTAATATTGGGATGCACAACCATCAGATGTAATTTATTCTTAGAAACTGAATGCTTAATTCTTTAAAGCTTTAATAACAACTATCACATGTTTTTCAAAAAAACTATACCTTTTCTCATAATCATCCATACCTTTGCTGAAAAATGCAATTGGCTGCTCCTTTTTATCCTCATTCTTTTGAACCAGCATTGTTGAAATAGTGTCAGAACCACCATAAGCATATAAAATAAAGTCTTTAGTAAAATCAAGATTAAATAGAGTAGGGGATGAAGACAAAGCCTATTTAATTTGTTCAAAACTCCTCTTTCCCTCATCAGTCCAGCTAAAAGGTACATCTTTCTTCAGCATAGCAGTCAAAGGTTTCAATAAGTTTGTAATATCAGGGATAAAGCATCTAAATTTTTTTATTCTCCCAATAAAACTTTGCAATCCTTTCTTATGCTTTGGAAATGGGAGTTCCAAAATTGCATGAGTCCTTTCAGGATCAATTTTTGTGCCTTGTTTAGACACTTGGTATCCTAAAAGTTTACCTTCATGAACTGCAAAAATAGATTTCTTTGGGTTAAGAGAGATTCCAAACTCTCTACATCTCTGTAAAATTTGTCTTAAATGATCTATATGCTGGTTTGCAACCTTTTTGTAAATTGTAACATCATCTAGGTATACTAGAACAAACTTATACATCAAATTATTGAAAGCCATGTTCATTGCTTTCTGAAAAGTAGCCCTTGCATTTGACAATCCAAATGGCATTCTTCTGTAAGCCACTATAACTCATTTAGTTGTAAAGGCCATTTTAAACTGATCAAATTCTTTAACTAAAATTTGATTGTAACTAGAATACCCATCTAGGAGTGAGAATATCTCAGAACCTAAAACATATTGTAAAATTTGTTTCATGGAAGGAAGAGGGTCTCTATCTTTCAGAGATGCCCTATTAAGGTCTCTAAAGTCCACACAAAGTCTTATCTCTCCATTCTTCTTCCTTAATGGAACTAAATTAGAGACCCAGGATGTGTGTTTGATTGGAAATATAATACCACCATCCAGGAGTTTTCTCAGTTATTTCAACATTAAAGGCTCTAACTTGGGGTTTATGGGCCTTTTCTTTTGTCTGATTGGCCTAGCATTTAGCTCTAACTCTACGGTGTGTTGGGTTTATTGAGGATCAAATCCTCTCAAATCAACATAATTCCATGCAAACACATCACTATATTCTTTGAAAAGATCAATAAACAATTCTTTTTCTTTAGGAGAATTAATTTTACCAACCTTCAAGTATTTATCTCTGAAAATCTCCACTTCTTCATAGTGATCTTCTTTGATTAGCAGGCTAGTTTAACCCCTCTTGAACTGATCATCAGAGTTAAAAGTTCACTCCAAGCTGACCAATCCTCTTGAAAGTTTATTGGTCTTCAGCTGAATGATTTGATCTTCCATTTGCTGATTGATTTCATCATTTCTAGAAGTTGAGAAACTATATGTTTTTGTCAAAAAACTTAAAATATGTTCATTAATATTTAAAACTTTCCAATTGATATCATTATCTAGGATAGATGGTCTAACAATAATTTTGACATGTGACTGGTCTAAAATCTGTCCTTTATTTTTTGTAATTGAAACATGTGCACCAATACTAGCCAACTTATCAGCATGCTGATTTCTCTTTCTAGGAATAGAAATGAGGTTAAAAGCATAAAAAACATCCAAAATATCAGAAACTCTGGATTTATACATCTTCAAAATATCATTCTTAATAGCATTGATACCTCTCATCTGATTTACTATTAGTTCATTGTCCCCAAATGCCCTCAAACATTTAATTCCTCTTTTTCTCTCCCACTCTAGACCCTAAATCAGACTTTCATATTCAACCATATTGTTAGAACATGAAAAAGACAACTTGTATGCAGCATAAAATTTATCATCATCAGGTGAAACTAACATAACCCCTGCACCAACACCATCTTTGTTCCTTGATCCATCAAAATACAAATCCCATAACTAGTTAGATAATTCAGATTCAGAATCTTGACCTTTAATCAAATTAGGCACAACTGCATCAAACTCTAAAATCAATTAATTACCAAAACCAGCATCAAGCATATCATCATTCTGATAATTTCTAGTGGCCCATTCATCCAAAACAATGTCAGGATATTCCTTAGTTTGTGTGTTATAGGCTGAATAATCTTGAATTTCATCTGAATCCATAATCACACAACTGGCATTAATAGGGCCAGGATTGTAAGGCTCTATGTGATCCTTGGCTGACAAATCTAATCTTATGGTTACCTTTGTACCATATCTAGTTCTAAAATATAAGTGAGACCAATCTGATGAGAAATAACCATCGATTTTGGTTGTAAAGTCTCTTGAAAGACACATAGCAAAATAAGGTGGCAAATCTATAACATAAATATCCTGAGGTATTGAGAAATTTGGATAGGAGTGTAAGGTCAAACTTGAATTTTTAATGACCCCTGAGGTCCTAACTGAAGTTCCATCAAGTTGGACTGCACCTTTCTCAAGAGGTTCATACTTTAAATCCAACAAATCTGCTATTTTCTTAGGCATGACAGTGCTGGTTGCACCATTGTCAACCATACAATTATGCACTAATTTGTTTCCAATAGTCAATGAAACATAAAAAGGAGGAGGCTTATTATTTTCAGGTTTCTTACCTTTAGATGTCTTTTGAACATTTGCTGGCTTTTTATCAGCTATCACTGTTGATTGCTTCAAATCTGCAACCTTTTTATTTTCTGGTACTACTGGTTGATGCACTTTAGCAGGCTTTTTCTCTTCTTTAGGTGCCTTTTCCTGAACCTTAGGTGGCTCAGAATTAGTCATAACCATTCTAGGAGGCTGTTGTATAGCTTGCTATGAACTAGCTACCAACTTGGACAACCCTTCCTTTAAAATTTCAATTTGTCTTGGAATAGCTAAAGTTTCCCATGCAGACAAGGTTACACTCATTTTTTTCATAGTATCAACAATATTATAGGGAACGACAAATTGTACCTTCTGTGGAGATCTAGGAGAACTTTGATCAACACTCTTTTGACTTTGATCCTTACTAGATGAAGATGATGGATTCCTTAAAATTGAAACTGGTGAAGAGGGAACATTACCAACTGATTGATCTATCTCAAGAGCTCTCTTTTTGGCTCTGGTGTTTGCTAAAACTGGTGAATCATCATTTAGTCCACAAAACTCCTCCTCTTGCCAATTCAAGAAACTAGTATCTATAACACTCTGATCTGATTATTTTCATACTTCCTCAATAGGCACATTCTATTGTGAATTCATTGAACTTTGAACCATAAGAGCCTGGTTCAGAACTCCATTGGAACATGTTGACTGATCATGAGCTTGATTGCATGGAAAACACCACTCACTAGGAATAATATCCCTAACAGTATTAATAGGAGAAGGATTATAAGGTCTATAAGGCCTCTGATTCCAATTCTATTTATTTGCATTGTTATTCTCTTGTAATTTCTTCTTGTTACCTTGAAATGCATGCTAATTAGGAAACTGGGATGAGGAACCAACAAACTGGTTTTGAGCAACAGGATTTTTCTGTGCTTGATTCCTCTTAAGGGTAACTAGTTCATTACCAAAAGTCTGCAATAAAATTTCTATCTTTTGTTGGCTATCCTTAATACTTTTCAATTCATTCAGAGGGGCAATAGGGACTACCTCTGGGCTTTTAAAAGATGGGACATCAGATAGTGGTGGTACTGCCAATGGCATACTAGACTGAATACTAGGAAAGAAGGGCATAGGTGGCCTAGGGGCTATTTTTCCAGCCCGAATGAGACTATTCTCAGCCCTAATAGCAATATCAAAAGCTTGGGGTAAAGAAACACCTCCCATATATTGGATCATAACAAAGATATCACTATTCAAACTCTTCAAATAATACAAAAATGCATATTCAGCAGAAGGCCTTACCGTAGCAGGAATCCTATTCCATTTCTTTTGGAACCGAAGATTGAAATCACTCATCTCCTCTTGTGGAGCCCTTTTAATAGTAGTCAATTGCTCCACAAAAGACAAGTTGTCAGACTTGTCCTCAAAGAACTTAGACAATCTCTCTCCCAATGCATCCCAAGTTCCAATAGATGCAACTGGAAGAGTTCTGAACCATTCCAATGCTTTACCCTTCAGTGATGCAGCCAAAAGCTTCAGAGATATATCCTCCTCCATGACATGGTGAACATTGCAAATAGATGCAATATCTTTGATATGCTCAATAATAGTCATTTTCCCTTCTCCAGTAAATGATGGTAATCCTTTTAATGCAACCAATGGTATGTTATTATGATTGACAATCCTGAGAGGACTGCCATCATTGAAAGGCACAAATGGCAGATTTCTTGCCATTGCTGCTAGCACTGTACTAGAACTAGGTGGAAGAGATTTATTTACCAATGGTGGCTATTGAGAAACAACTTTGCTTTGAGAAACTCCAAGATCTTCAAAAGCCTCCTTCTCTGAATCTGGAAATTCAGTGTGGTAAGAGGGAGAAGATTAACTTATTTCTGATCTTAACTTCCTTGGTCTCCCAAGCCTCCTTCCTCCTTGAATAGGCTGAGCTGAAAGCTCTCTAGAACTTCTTGGTTCCCTTTGGACAGTTCTACCTCTCCTAGGGAAAGACAGTTTCAAATACTCAAATTCTTTAACACTCCTTGTTTGGATTGGACTCATGTATCATTCGCGTCCCACCGGGCATGCCAAAAAATGTTTAGCCTTAGAATTACCACCCCAACTTAGGCATTAGGGCTACACAGTAGTTCTATCCTAATAATGGAAACCTCCTCGAGTTGTAGGTAGACTGTGAATAAGGAGTCTCTGAATTGTAGGTCGGTTCCTATTAGATATGGAATATCACCTCCTGATTGGTAACTTAGTGGGAAAAGGGAAGAAGGAAAATTTAAAACTCAAATAAATAGGGGTTATACACCAAAAATGGATTCAGACTTTTGATTGGAAGATAAAATAGTGATCTCAATACTTATACTAAAAGTTTTAATTCCTTAAATCATTGTCCAACATATGGGCTGAAAGATCTTGCTATTAGGGTTGAACCACAAATAACTTAACCAATTAACAAACATACATATTCCTTATGAGGTTTGAGTTATTTCTCACCTTGGGAAGGAATATCAATAAATTCACTTCTCTTGGATCACAAATCAATAAACACTAGCAAGGAAAGATGAAAATAGGATCTTGATAAATCAAACTCAAAGTATAGGGGCAAATGAATCATTAGCTTTATTCCTCTCCAAAATGTGACAAAGTGTGGTTACAAAATGAATTTCAAGGCACTAAGGAACAATAATTTCACTTTTCCTTCTCTTCAAAACTCACAACCCCTTAAACTAATCATGTTCAAACCAGTTTTATACAAAGCCCTAGCTCCAAATTAAAAAATCTAAGCCCTAGCAATCTGTCCTAAATTAGCCAAAAATTAATCCAAGAACTTAGCCTATGAAGACTCCATAACAAATGCCTTAAATATTGGTTTATATAAAGGATATAAATCCTTTTTACATTGTTTTACCAATATTTAAATTTTGAATAAACACTCAAAATAACAAAACCTACACTCAATTCAAAACCTAATCTTATGAAAAAGACCCTAAGTATATGAAATACAAAATGGGTAAGGTCAACATGACCATTCAACCCACTTGCAACATGATGCAAAAATATAGGAGATGAAATAGTGAGGTGGCACTATTTCTCTTCTCGAGGCCTGCAAGTGTCGACATTTTCCTTAATGACATTCAATGCATTTTCTATGCGGACTCCAAAATGATCTACCAATCTTGAACTCAATGACATTGCTTAGCTACGTAGAGAAGAATTAGGAAGAGATGAAACCCTGATTGCAAGGAAACTCTGGTAAAATTCATGAATGAAGCTCGGCATGAACTATATGGAAGTCCCGGTTTGAAAGACTTAATCTCTGGCATTGAATTTGGAGATTTCATGAAGGCTCAAGTTCTCTTCTAATCTAGAGATTCATTCTTTTCTTGACCTTGCCCGCGATTGTACTTCACCTTTGAGCCTTGTGTGAATGATGTTATAGCTAAGACTTTCTTTTCGGCCTTAAGCAGGTAACTCAGCTGTGTGCTTTGTTTCGGCATTGGAACTAATGCTTATTCTTGAGCTCAAGACTACAACTAATATTACCACTGTAAGTATGTGTCCATGTTTGTCATTTGGGTTGCGACTGTTACTTTGATTCCATTCTTTTCTTAGAACTGGAACTGACAGTTAGGCACTCATGGGATGTGGGATTTTATTTCTTCAGCTTCAAGAATAGAATCTATGATTTACAGCCTCACCTATCAGGCTATGACTGTGAGCTTGAAGTCACACCAAAACTGTGACTTATCTTTGAGCTCCTCTATATTATCAGTCACGGCTATGGTGACTGTAGCTTTCTATCATCACTTTATGTGTAAAGGTGAGACTAATGCATGAATTTCGGCTTGTGGGTATTTGACTACATGACCTTGACCCTCATGATTTTGAACTTGAACTATTTGTTCACGAGCATGAAGTCAGCTTCAAGTTGCTTCATCCTCTATCTCAGCTTGACTATAGCTGGAGATCTTGAGCTCACTGTGGATGAATACATGATTAACTGGTAAGCTCAAGATCTTGGCATAACAAATGGGTTTATACAATTTGATCTTTTCACCACTTTTTAAATGTGGGTTTTTACATATTTGACAGTGCACCATAACTTGTGGGTTCTCTTCAGTGGGCTTGGCATAGCCTAAGCTATGACTAAAGGATGAGAAAAGTAACAACTCAGCATCAGTAATGATATCTTTTAGTCATATCTTCAGACTATACCGAGCTCATTGAAAGTTGATATTGAGCATAGACATCAAGGAACACAAGCTATCATTATAAAAAGATGCAGATAAGTTATATTCCGCTCTTCATTTTTTGTGTACTTTTTTCGACAACTTGAAAGTACTTCACTATCTTTGTTTATGTTTTTTTATTGCACAAAATGAAAACCTACTTTTTCTTTTGCCTGTGCAAGATATTTAAATCCTTGATAAACTTGTAATCTCCAAAGCTTAGCTATAGATGCTATATGAACTCTTTAGTTTGAATATATTTCATATATTTACCCACTGTTTTCATGCTTACTGATGTTACATTCACATTATTATTGATGTATGTCTCCACAAATGAATAATAAGCTATGAAAATCTTACTAGCTTATATCCTTCCACAAAATAGTCATTTTTGTTATAATGCACTAGTCATTTCATTTTTTACCACTTCTGAATAAGAATAGACACTTTAAATTCAATACTAAAAATAGAAAATATCCAAAGACTTACTGGAACATAATACCAGGCTTGAATATAATTTTCTTTTTGATGTTGAATCTAAATTTTTATAAGAAATGCAACAAGATGAAAAATGTTTTTTTACTGTCTAAGGAGTTCGAGCATGGGCTCGTGACATCCACTAAATACAAACTGAAAACATTTTATGATTTCAAAGCTCAATTCTGAAGTATCTCTTCCCTTTTAACCAGCAACAACAATGCATTTAATGAATTTGCTCCTTGATTTTAGCAATGGTGTGCAATACCAGTGATTATGTAACTGTATCTTAGCATTTGATCATGACTATTTTGGAACACTTTGGCACTTTGTTGTGATATTCCAGCTTGTTCTGCATCTTCTTTCTTTGACTGTGAAGTTGAAACCAGTCAGCTTGAAACACTGCACAATGTTCTGTTAAGCTCTTCAAACAACAAGATTGCAAACTTGTTAGATTAGTGAACATAATAAATAATTAGTTTATGAAAAATGCCAAACAAAAATGACACTTATGAATCAAAATTTAGGTTATTATGTTCACTGATCTAACAAGACATTGCTACTTTTTAAAAAAAGGTTTCTCAGTTGGAGAAACTAAGTCCCTTTCATTCAGATATATGGTTTATAAAAGGACAACATATATCAGAATGACCATAAATAGTAAAAGGTTTCATGATTAGAAAACAAGTCCCTTTAATACTATCTTTCACTTATTGTGGATACAGTTTCCTTATTGCATTGAATTTACTAAATAGATATGCAGCATTGAAAGAATTGATTATCAATGTATGGTGTTTGTGTTTCGTGCATTGCTTAGATCCAACAGGATCTAACACCATTTTCTCTCTTTCATGATGCAGGTAAAACCCTAAAAACCCTAATGCAGATGAAGACATGGACTTGAGGACTTAGGACCTGGTAGACAACTAGCTGACAACACACAGACAAAAAGGAAATGTATGGGACCCCTATTCCATACTTTTATCATGCTTTCAATTCGACATATGTACTCTATTGTTGACATTAAATATGAAATATGAAAAGACACTTGTATACTACATTTAGTTTGAATGCACAATGTAATGATCAGTCATGAATTTAGAAATTTTAAATGTGATCAATACTTAGAGTACAAAAAGAAATTTGATAATGAATGTAATAATGAAAATGTAAATTATTAAATACCTGAAAGGTAGTATTTATTAGACCCCTAAAAATGCAATCTTTTCCTATTTGTGTTTATTTTGCTGTATGTTGTAGTTTTGGATAACAATAACATTACCTAAGTATGAAGATCTTAACAAGTCTTCTTCTTCCTCCCAGCCTAAAGAAGATGTAAATAGTGTTAAGAATTTTAATCTCCCTAAAGAAAACAACCCTTTTATTCTTCTTTAAGATACACATGTCCACGAATCTCAAGATAAAAGTCATTCTTCTTGTCAATTAAAGGATAATTACAATGTGGGATATGACATTACTTCTCAACAAGGATATAGTGGACAAATTCTATGCATTAACAAATAGGGTATAAAGGTCCCTATAGATCCTTCTACACAAGTTACTACCTCCTACACAAGTCACTAGAAATGGTATAAGATTTATGTTGATGCCAAAAGTTTCCATTGGGAAAAATAACCTTCGTGGGAAGTGCAATGGATATGGGACCCTACGCATTTCTATTGAATGACCTCTGGGGTTTTTGAAGTTGGATCTTTCCTTAATGTTTTCAGGGAGAAAAGGGAAAATATATTCCTATTGTAGAAATCCACTAGAGTTTTTGGGATGCTTCCAAGTGCATAGGTTATCTCTGTGAGACAAGATAACAAGGAAACCCTTAAGACCGAGATGAAAGAACCATCAAAGAACTTTAAATGACTATCTACAAATATGACATAGAGAAAACTATTTATAGAAACTCCGGACAGAAAAGTCTAAGGCATAGTCTACTAGGCTGAAACCATAACATAAATACTAAAGTCTCTTGAAAGAACAAAAAAAAAACTTATAGGAGATAATGAAATACACAAACAAAGGACTTAAGGCACGAGTGATATATTGATTCCATAACCACTATTAAAATTTTAAGGCTTGTTGTGATAGCCTTTATAGAAATAATGGGGTTTTTCTTCTTGGCTCCCTATCTATATATATTATGTCACAAATCTCTGTATTTATATAGCTAAGGCATTAATGAAAACCATAATGAGGAGTAGATTTAGAAGTAAATACTAGTGACATATAATAAGTCCGTTTCACATGGCCCAAGGAGAAGGGTCATTTCACCGCATCAAAATCTGAAAAAATCTTGTTCCGCAAGCAAAAAAATGGATTTGCATTATCTACTCTCGACTACTACCTTTTCAAAGATTTGTAGAGGCTTCTTTGGATGTGTGTCATGCAAAAAATTGTGCGTGACTTCAAAGAGTGAGGTGCATGAAAAGTGATCGCAGAGGTAGGACATGTGGTGTATCGGGGTGTTAGCATCATCCCCAAAACAAGCCTTGCAAAGATAAACTATCGTGGAAGTTCCACATATGTAACCTTCAGGTCCACCAATAGGGGATTATTGTTTGACATGATAGGGAACATGTGGCATTCAAGTGAGGAGTCATGTCCCAAATAAAAATATATTAGCTTTGACCGCCTATGGAGAAACTATGTGTTGCGAGGGTTAATACGGGTCTGCAGTTGGATTATCTAGAGTTCGAGATATGTGTCGTCTGGACGGAGGGCCTGTGAGCTAGAAGGATCATATTTGCTTAAGCACATGGTGAGTCAACAAGCACAAAAGTGTGGGGGTTCTAGGGATACAGAAAATAATGCCGCCACCAAGCTCTACCATGCATGGTGAAATTTTATTTGGAGTTCCAGTGACTTTTTGGGACATCCTTTCTATGGGATATGAACCAACGGTTGTTGATGCCTTATCCATTTGGGTTTTTCATCAAGGGGTTCCAAAAGAATATATGATGAGCATGAGGAGGAAATCAGAACTATAAATGCATTCCCTTTAAGGAGAAATCATTATTTGTAGACCACGGTTCTTGGAAAAGAAAACACCCTAGACTACGACTGTATATATATTTACATTTTGTACAGAGATTTATATTACAAGATTTTAAGAAAATCTATTGACTGGATTGTTAGAATAACTTCCTTTTCTGACCATCTTTTGGTTTAGCACATTCTTACCAAAAAAGAAAGCTCGGAAGACATCTATTCTACTGAGATGTCTCAAGAACAAAAAATAAAGAAACTCACCCATGTTGAAATGTCATCTCCATGTGGAAAATGGGTAGGCTTCTCTTCTTTGGTATTGAGAACTCCTTCATGCTTGGAGATGAGCATGACCAGTGGTGACTTGTAGGTGTATTCATGGGCCAAATGTCCTCTAATTACCTCAGTTGTACCCTCCTTAGAATAGGTATTAGAAATAGAGTCTAATGGCTTCTTTACTACGTTGGACGGACCCTCTTCCTGGAGCAGTTGGCACTCTGTGGTCATGGAAATCTCAGACTCAAGGTTGACTGATGTGCAAATTGAATTGAATTTTCCCATAAAGTCATCCTCATAGTTGATCTCCTCTAGGTTCGAAAGAACTATGACTGTCCCGGAAGCATAGGGTCAACAGTTAAGAACTATCTCCTGCGTTAAGACATCGTGCTGATTGATCTTATCCTGCCTGATGATTAAGGGAATCTACTTAAATAGTGAGATTGTGTATTCCTCCTAATTGTCACCCTTATTGATACTTTCATGCAGTGAACCTATTTTGAGAATGAACTTCTCGATATCTTGCTGCAGCTTTCTCTGAATAGAAGGAAGTCTAGGGTTAGATGAGTCTTCCTCTTTCTTCAAAGCCTATGGCTCCATGCTCCATTTTTCTAGAATATTTGTTGCAAAGCTATTAAAACACTTTAAAGCTATCTTCTTAGACCTTCTTTCTTATTCTCTTGCAATCCCTCCAAAGTTGATGGTCTGGTCTTTTGTTTATAGGAAAACCGCTTGCATTGCAAACAATCGTTCTTGTTGTATTCGTAGGATTCCATCTTGCTGTTGCAATAGGTAAGCTTGGTGCTCAAGAACTTCCTATTGGCAGTGGTATTATTTCTCCTCCTTAATTTCTTTCAGCTCTATTTGAAGTTTTAGTAGGATGTCTCTGCAGCTGAAATCTTCTTGTTTCCCCACACTTTGGTAATGGGTGGGAAGGTAAGCCTGATAGTAGGAGTTGACAGGAATCTCCTATAGCTAATAGGCGTGTAGGTGGGAGGATTGGTGGAAGGAACCAAGGTTTTTGTCAAAAATGGGTGAAGAAATGGTGTAGGTAGAAAAAATATTAGCACTCCTGTTGGGTTATTGTTGGTAGGGAGGCAGAATGTGTGGGTCATGGTGGAAAGGTAGGTGGAAATATTGTTGGTCATAGTAACCCTCCATCACTAATGTATGGAAATGGGATTGGGTTGATAGGGGGAGACCTTGTTAACCTATTGTTTAGTTTCCAATTACTCAAGATTTGGCTCTTGAAGCTACAAACTACTGCAAAAGGCACCTCTTCTATAGTCTATGTGAGTTGGGTCCCACTAGGAATGTAATTTAAAGGACTATTGATGCCAAAAGTTACCTTTGGGTGCAATAACCTTCGTGGGAACTTTAGTGGATGTAGGACCTTTTGAATTTCTTGTGAACGACCTTTGGGGTTTTAGAAGCCAACTCGTCACTTAATTTTTTAGAGGAGAAAAGGGGAAAATATATTCCTACTATGGCGATTGGAAGAGGCTTCTTTGGAAATGGGTCAAGATTTTGTCAGATTTTGAGGCGGTGAAATAGCTATTTCATTTTCATAGATTGGAAGAGGCTTCTTTGGAAGTGGGTTGCATAGAAAATCATTCCTAATCACAAAGAATGAGTTGTGTGAAAAGTGATCATGAACGTAGGACACATGGTGTATTAGCCTACTAGCTTCATCCCCCAAACAAGCCTTGTGAAGATAAACTATCACGAAAATTCCATGTATGTAACCTTTGGGCCCACCGACAAGGGATTATCATTCTACATGATAGCGCACATGTTGCGCTCAAGTGAGGGGTCTTATCACAAATAAAATTGTATTAGCTTCACCGTGCAGAGAGAAACCATGTGCTATGAGGGTTTAATAGGCCCGCTGTTGGGTGATCTAGGGTTTGGGACATGTGCCTCCAGAATGGGGATCCCTGCGAACTGGAACTTTAAAAACTTTAAACTTTATTTTAAATTCCATGACACCAGCCATATGTTTTTGGGTCGACATATGGTGACAGTGATATGGGACTACCTCATACTCCTTGCGGGAGGCACCTAACTATTCTACAAATGAGGCGTTCATACCCTACCCCCTTGTGGGATTTGAACTTGTGACCTCTCTTTCAAGATTGCAATTTCTCCACCACTAGGCCAACTCATGTTGTACATAACTTCTTAAGCATGTACTAATTTGACAAGTGTCGAAGCATGAGGTTCCCAGATACACAGAAATAACACTACCACACACTGCCACCATGTTCTACCATTCATGGTGAAATTTTATTCACAATTTATACCTCAATCCAACATTATTCCTTCTTCAAATCCTATTGATCTTTCTCCATCATGACCTACACATCCTTGTTTAAGAATCGTATCACCAACCCCAACCATTATTACTCCTCCTATTGATGATTGTTTGGATTTGGCTAAGAGAATATTTTGGAGACTTAAATATGACATTGAAATTCAATTTTATTTTTGACATTTTATGAAGATTCAAAGACCTCATAGAAGTGATTTTCATTATCTTTTCATCATAGAAATAGTCTCTTGTTGATTGTATTGAATTTTGATAAGTTGTTTAAGATTTTGTAGATAAATGTCTGATATTCTTAACAATAGATCGTATACTTTTTCTTGATATAAAAATTATGCATTACCTTTCCTTTTGCCTATTATGTTTTTGTACATCATGTGGTCTTAGTAGTTTTCTTTATTGGGGGCTCTTTTTTTTGCTAGTGCTACACTTTACATCTCAATCTTCCCTTGTGAGAAACATAATAGGTATCTTTCCTTGTCTTTCCACTTGGGGGGCAAGGATTTTTTTTCCTATCCTTCCAAAAGAACCATTATCTCTTTGTTGGTTTGTATCTCTTATAAAATTATTTCCTTCCTTGTATGGAGTTTTTTTTCTTATGATCTTTCAATTTTTCAAGAGATTGATATTTGTGTTTACAATCTCTTCCTTTCTTGGAAGTTTATATCTATTATAATTGATCTTTCACATAGAGTACATATTTTTATTATCTTTTTTCTTTCTTATACACTTGGGGGAAGGGGGTTCCCTTTCAAATCTCTTTCTAAGGATTTACTTTTCTTATTGGAGTAGTATTTGTTTATTATGTGATATCTTTTCTTCTAGGGAATTGATTTTCTCGATTAGGGTTTCTCTCTTATACAAGAGGTATGTATCCTTGATCACAATCTCTTCGTTATTTTCAAAAACATGTCCATTGCAAACAAATTCCATTACTTGAGGGTTTCAAGTATGTCATCCTTCACCAAGAATCATTTTTACACCTAGCATTAGGGGCTAAAAAGGTGAATTTTTGTTCT
Organism: Chamaecyparis obtusa; assembly: GCA_027943335.1. Taxonomy (NCBI): domain Eukaryota; kingdom Viridiplantae; phylum Streptophyta; class Pinopsida; order Cupressales; family Cupressaceae; genus Chamaecyparis; species Chamaecyparis obtusa. The sequence continues at coordinate 252,897 of BSBK01001209.1, read as the reverse complement.
CCTTCTCTCTTTAATTTTTTTTTTTTTTCAAGAACTCCTCTTGGCTCGAGTAAATGTCTTGTAACAAAGATATCTTTCTTCTAAGGTTCTCTTCCTACTTGTCACAAGATATACTTTAATAATTATCTTTTCCTTTCCCAGTGAGAGTTTTTCCTCTTTGCTAAGGGTTGCTACATTGTTGTTTTAAGGATATATCCTTTTTGTTGCAAGAAGGTATCCTTGTTCTTCTTTTCCTTAAGATGCCACCATAGTCTTATGTTTCCATCTTAAGGAATGGGCCATACATGCTATCTCCTTATGTATTATATCATGGATTCCTAAATCCTTTTGTGCCCCTATTAGTTATTTAGTGGATTTCCTAAGGAGAAAATGCTTTCATTGGTAATCCTTTTGCATTGAGCATCAATTTGGAAATGTCCTTGCATCCTTTGAGATTGGATGAACTAGCTTAATACAACTTGCTAGACTATTTTACCTATTATATTACATTGATACATTTTTTAAGATGGGGTTGACTAGAATACCATAATTTTATATGCTATTTATTGCATGTTTGTACTTGTAAAATATAAAAATATATATATTGTATATATTTTTATATCTATGTGTGTGTGTGTATTGTGTGGAGAGTGTGTTGAAAATGTTGTAGATATATATTACCTCCTAATCGAAGACAAGGAGATCCCAATTGATTAACCAAAAGGAGACAATCAATGCAAAGAGGAATCAACAGGTTATGGATAAAGAGGGAAAGGGGTTCTAATTTCCTAATTATAAAGTAAAGCAATAAATCAAGAAGATCTTGAAATGTACCAGATCTGGAAATACCTATTTTCTAGGGTATGTACTAAGTTTTTGGAAATTCTACAACCAGATATAGAATGGAAACACAGAGACAAAGAAAACACATAAATCTTTTTCTTTTTAGACAAGGTTGACCTTGACCCAAATATAGGTCGACCTTGACCGTTTTATGTTGACCTTGACCTACACTACTTCGACAGAAATTTTTCTCGCGAATCTTGAAAGTTTTCAGAAAAGGGTGTTTGAATATGCTCTGTAACTTGTTGTGTCACACTTGTTCCTGCAAGAAAAATGGTTTTTTTTGTTTGGGTGAGGGGTTTTTCTTAGTCAAACCCTGATTTAGGAATTAACCTTGAAGTCAAAATTAAAATGGAGAATGCTAGCAAGTAGTACAAGAAGATCTAACAATGAAGCTATGATATTCAATAGATATGTAATTGTATTTGAAATGTAAACAAGTCTGTTAATATGAAAGCTTAGACTCAACATCAAAAACCATAAATGTAAATCAAAACCTCCATGATTATATGCTTGGAATCCACCTTGAAGGAAGAATGAATGAATCTTGAGGATGCATAGATGATCTTGAAGGAAGATCACACCACCATGATGGATAGATCTAGGGTTTGAATGATGAATCTTGAATGCTTAAACCAAATCCCTTCAAAGGATTCAATGCTTGAATCCTTGATATTTTATGGAGAACTTGAGTGCTTGAAAGTAGAATAATGGATGTTGATGATCCTCCTTAGATTTCTTGATCTTGTTTTCTTGATTGATTATGTGATCGCTTGATTTCCTTCTCTTGCTCACCCTCTTCTTGCTTGCCAAAATGAGAGGAGAAGGCTTCCTTATATACTAGTCTAGGGCACAAACTTCTATAGAGGCCAACATATGAGAAATAAATTTCAATTAGGTAGGTATACCCTTAGAAATGGACCTATATTAAATATCTTTTAAGATTCACCACTTTGAAACCCGAAACAACTGACCCGGAAGCAGAAAAGTCAACTTTTGAGTTTACCCATGCATCCAGCACACTTTCTGATGAAAAAGGGGGACCTAGCGACCCTGACCTAGGTCACGGTCGAGGTCGACCTTGACCCAGGGGGTTAAGACCCCTCAAAATTATGCCAGGCGGGGAAACCGATGCTCGGAGAGGCCCAATTAGGGTCCTAAACAGGTACAAAAGATGGAGAAGGGAAAAAAAATTGAGGACAACATGATAGAGGTCCAAAATACCCCCTATGGAGGACTAAATAGTCTTAACATGGAAGTGATTCCATTTTAAGATAATACACTAAGCCCCCACTTTAGCGGGACTATGGAAATCGAACATACTCGCGGTAAAGTTAGAAGAAAGACTCTAGTGGATCACAACGAGGTAGAACATCACTTAGTTAAGGATATGAGCCCCCAAGCCAAGGATTCTAACTCAACATATATGCACAAGGGTATAAAAACAAATATAAAATAAAGACAAAGCTAAAAGACACAAAAAAGAGGGGTTAGTACAAAAACAAACCCAAATCAACTAGCAAAGGAAACCTTGCTAAGAAATGCTTCCTATACTAATATAATATTTGGAAAGCTATCATAAAAGAATAAATGATTACATAGGAAAGACAAGAGAAACACTATAAATAACATAGCTTCATGATCTAATCCTACTAGCATGAAAGCAAAAAGAGAGAGAAGAGAGAGTGATTACCTCACCCAGTAAGATGCCTAGCCACCTTCCCATGAATCACCAAGGAGGGAGAGCCCAAAAGGTAGCCAAACCTGATAGTTCACCCATAAAATATGCTTTGGATTTTTAATGTGTCTTCTGATGGCTTTTGGAATACCCCTAGATCCACATTCTTGTATCACTATGGAATATAAAATGTGTGTCTCTTCAGGATTTAGCAACTTATGTGCGTTACCTTCCAAGGATTTAAAATATTGGAAAATTGAAAATAAGTGTCTCTTTAGGATTTAGCAACTTATGTGTGTTACCTTCCAAGGATTTAGCATATTTGAAATGGAAAATGCATGTCTCTTTAGGATTTAGCAGCTTATGTGTGTTACGTTCTGAGGATTTATCATGTTTGAAATGGAAAATGCGTGTCTTCTTCAGGATTTAGCAACTTATGTGCATTACCTTCTGAGGATTTAGCATATTGCAAAACTATAGTATAAGGAAGACCCTATATATGCCTCCCTCCTTATCATGGCTATCTAATAGATAGGATAAGGAAGAGAAGGAGGATACCTACTTCACAAAGTAAGGAGATATCATGTTAACAATAATGTACACTATATTCTTAGCAAAGAGTATTGACCCTTACATCAAAGAGCATAGATAATCATGAAAAAAGATATGTTACTCATGGGAAAAGGATCCTCAAAGAGAAAAATATATTATCAACAAGACCTCCATCATAGAGGAGTGCTTTGGATAAAATATCATCTTTCAAAGAAAAGAAAAGAGGGATCAAAGATTCAATCATCAAGCCCCCTGTGATCAAGAGGAAGAGGAAACTTGGAAGGAAGGAAGCAAACTCTAACCCTACAACAAGGGCAAGAATTTATAAAGAAGATAATTTGTAAAATAAAGAAGAGGTGATGACTTAGGACAACAACCTCTCACATAAAAGGATATCCATAGCCAAAACATTAGTCTGTACAATGAAATAATGTTGCAGAATAAACAAATGCCACTAAGCTAAGGAAAGTAGATCCCTAGACAGAGAGAAAGAAGGAAAACATTTCCCCACAAGGATGAAAGAAAGCGATACCTTTGCAAAACAAATGTCTTTAGAAAATATATCATGAATACTAGAAGAGAGCTATGGATGATTATGAGCAAAGGAAAGACATCATAATACAAAACCATAGGGATAAAATATGGAAACAATAACTAATTAAGCTAAGAAAAATACATGCTAAGAGCGTAATGGATTCTAGAAGAATGGAAGAAATACCTCTTGCCCCCTAGTCAAGAGACAAGAGGAGAAAATATCTATATTATCAAAGAATGAGGGGTATTCCCCATATGGAAATTATGAAGGAATTGTAAAACCATACTAGAGTGAGATATAATCCCTAAAGTAGCTCTTTCTCTAACATACATCTTGAAATGCAAACAATCAGCAAGTAAATGTGTATTACTATAGTGAAAAGGACATTTGTACTTGGAGAGACCTTCTTTTAGCATAGGTTTAAAGATTTCTATCTTAGAATTCATTAACTCAACATACACCTTCTTAGCCACATCTTGAGGAGTATCAGGGTAATCTAAGGAAGGTGTTGGAAGAAGAACATGAAGAGGAGGGTGACGATCAGAATCAACCACCTTAAATTGAGATAGTGAAAATCTGAGACCACACATATCTTGTTTAGGGGATAGATGAACCAGATATTTAATACCTTTCTCATTAACACCAAGCCCTAAACCCTTATAACCTTGTTTACCCATCATATTGTATCATGTAGTGTACATATCTTGTAAAGCTTTTGTAGGAGGTGATTGTTTATGCTGATCATGAGAAAACATTGTGTAAGGTGGAATGATAGGTTTAGAAGAAGTTTCTTTTCTCTTCCCTTTAATATCATCATGGGTCAGATAAGAGGGGGAAGGTAAATCCAAAAATTCTTGCACATCTACATCATGAACCATAGTTTGAGCCCCATCATAAGTGTGGGAAGAACTAAGAATAGTAGATGGATAAATGGGAATGAGAATATTAGGAATTGGATTAGGAAGATTAGGAACTAGATTAGGAAGGATAGGATTAGGATTAGGAAGATTAGGAAATGGATTAGGAAGGATAGGATCAGGATTAGGAAATGGTGTATCATCTATTAAATTCTTCACATAATCCAAAAGAGCAATAAGTCCACCACACAAATCCTTAATGAAAGTTTTGAAATTAGGAAGGCTAGTATTAGTCAATCTCATAATAGCATAAGCAAGTGAAACATGAAGAGTGACAAACATAATGAAATGGATGAAACTCTCATAAACATCATAAGTACTATAAAGAGATGCTAAGAGGAGATTAATTTGGAAAATAACCACACACAAAATCATCTTAACAAAAATCTTCATAGTGAATGAAATGCAAGAAATGTTTTTGTATTTTTGCTTTATATGATTTATGTATTTATTTTTGAAATGTAAATGCAAGCACATAAAAGATTGCTAATCTAATATGCAAGATCTAACACCACAAGAGAAAGAGCCGTCTATCGCGGGTTCACCAAAATGTAATATATAAAAATATATATATTATATATATTTTTATATCTATGTGTGTGTGTGTATATTGTGTGGAGAGTGTGTTGAAAATGTTGTAGATATATATTACCTCCTAATCCAAGACAAGGAGATCCCAATTGATTAACCAAAAGGAGACAATCAATGCAAACATGAATCAACTAGTTATGGATAAAGAGGGAAAGGGGTTATAATTTCCTAATTATAAGGTAGAGCAATAAATCATAAAGATCTTGAAATGCAAAAGATCTGGAAATAACTATTTTTTGGTGTATGTAGTGAGTTTTTGTAAATTCTGCAATCGGATCTGGAATGGAAACATAGAGACGAAGAAAACCCATAAATCTTTTTCTTTTCCAGACTAGTCGACCTTGATCCCTTTATGTCGACCTTGACCTGCACTGCTCCGATGGAAATTCTGTTTGCAGATCCTAAAAGTTTGTCGAAAAGGGTGTCTGAATCTACTCTGTAATTCATTGTCCTGCACCCATTCATGCAAGAAAAATGGTTTTGTCATTTGGATGAGGGGTTTGCCTTAGTCAAACCCCAATTTAGGAATTAACCTTGAAATCAAAATTGAAATGGATAATGCTAGCAAGTAGTAGAAGAAGATCTAACAATGAAGCTATGATATTCAATAGATATGCAATTGTATTTGAAATGTAAACAAGTATGTTAATATGAAAGCTTAGACTCAACATCAAAAACCATAAATTTAAACCAAAACCTCCATGATTATATGCTCAGAATCCACCTTGAAGGAAGAATTAATGAATCTTGAGGATGCACAAAGGATCTTGAAGGAAGATCACACCACCATGATGGATAGATCTAGGGTTTGAATGATGAATCTTGAATGCTTGAATCCTTGATCTTCAATGGATAACTTGAATGCTTGAAAGTATAAAAATGGATGTTGATGATCCTCCTTAGATTTATTGATCTTTTTTTATTGATTGATTTTGTGATCACTTGATTTCCTTCTCTTGCTCACCCTCTTCTTACTTGCCAAAATGAGAGGAGAAGGATTCCTTATATACTAGTATAGGGCAAAAAATTCTAGAGAGGCTGACATGTGAGAAATAAATTCCAATTATGCCTATACCCTTAGAAGTGGACCTATATTAAATATCTTTTAAGAGTCACTGCTTCAAAACCTGAAACAACCGACCCGGAAGAGGAAAAATAAACTTTTGAGTTTCCCTGCACATTTGGCACACTTTCTGATGAAAAAGGGAGACTTGGGTCAAGGTCGAGGTTGATCCTGATCTAGTTCAAGGTTGAGGTTGACCCTAACCTAGGTCAAGGTCAAGGTCGACCTTGACTCAGGGGGTTAAGACCCCTGGAAAATATGCCAAGTGGGGAAAACGGTGCCTGGAGAGGCCCAATCAGGGTCTTGAATAGGCATAGAAGATGGAGAAGGAACATAAATTTGAGGACAAGATGATAGAGGCCCAAAACACCCCTTAAGGAGGGCTAAATATTCTTAACATTGAAGTGCTTCCATTTTAAGATGATACAGTACCAAGTTCTCTTTTTGGATGAGTTGAACGAGCATAACTCAACTTTATAGCCTTTCTACTCCTTCGTTTGCTCTTCTACCATAGATCACCTAGCATAGCAAAATGTGTTAGCTCATTAGATTTATGGTCCACCCATTCTCCATGATCATATATCTTTGTTAGTAGGTTAGACCATGGAGTTTTTTCTTGTCTTTGGCATGTTCTCATACTTTTTCTATGTGACCACTTGTACTATTGCAATAGCATTCCAACCATGATACTAGCATTTGAGACATTTTTTATATCGAGGTATTTTAAATTATTTTATTTGGAGTCTTGTTTTTTAGTATTAACCCCTTTTTTGGTGTCTTTTGTCTTTTATCCTTTGTCTTTATTTTCATTTTCACTTTTCTTGTTTATTTTTAGGTGCCCTTGCATGTGCTTCTATGATTTGATACCCTTCATTTTGGGGCTTGTGCCCTAACACTTAGTGATGTCTTATCTCTTTTTAGTTATTCCAATGATCATACATCTTTCTCTAAGTATGTGTATAGGACTCATACTCCCACTAAAGGTGGGGAAAAATGTATCATCCTATAAATGCATCACTACACAATTCCTCATTGTGGAGAAGGAAAAACTTCACCGACCAAGAGAATGATTAAAGTCTGAAGGGATGAACCTTCCCTTGTGCCACCTCACTTGAACCAGCATTAATAACTAGGGGGATCAAGCGTAATACTTTTTGGATAGAGATTTTAATTAATTTAAAATATCTTAAGCTAATTAAATCTACCAATAGATTCATGTAGATGAAAATGTAAATACTTGGGCAAGATAATAGATAAAATTGTTAATATTATTGGAAACAAAAGAGCTAACTTGAAGAACAAGCACTAAAATCCATGGGGCCACTTTATTAAACACCCTAGCGTAAGTTGGGGATGCAAACATGGGTACTGGAAGATAGCATGGCATGCTAATGTCCTTTATGAGCATAGTATAGATATAGTAGTCAAAAGGCTATAAAATAAACCAAATTGATAATGTCTATCTAGGATAGATAACCAAAAATTAAATATGATAATTAGAGATGTGTAGTCTATGAAAATCACAAAGGAAAGAAGGAATATGTCACCTAATTTGATAATTGATTGAGTTGATGTACCAAAGTTGTATCCTAAAAAACTTGCACACACAAAGATGACAAAAGTGTTGGGGTTGTTTGGAGACCTTCCTCAGTTAGGTCCCTTCTTTGGGGTTTCCATCTCTGCAACAACCGAAAAGACATAAAATCAGTGATAGATATTCAAATATAAAATACATCCAATAGAAACACATAAATATTATTTGATATGCTCTCAAGAAAAAAATAAAGTTGAGTAAATGACACTCCCTTACAGAGATGGAAGCCCAGTAACAAAATTGATGATGCCAATGTGTTTCCAATGTAATCAAGAGCTCAAAAACAAAATGGAAGATCTCTCAAAGTCAAGTGTGTAAGTTGTGAATGTGATTTCAAGGATTCCTCAAACTTCTAAGAGAGAGGAAATGAAGGCCTAAAATAGGGTTATAATAGCTAAATTTGAATCCCTATGTTGGTGGAAACTAGAGAGGGTGTTATAATTGCATAGGGCCAAGTTGTAATGCCTCAAAAAAAATCTACGTGTCTACAGGTTCATAGATGAGTGTGCATCTCATAGATGTCTTTGCAACACACACACATCCTATATTGTCCAGGCTGCATGGCTAAGATTTAGAGCGAGTGATGAGATGGTGTGATGAATAGGCATAGGTAGATGATGTGGATATTTTAGTCTTAGGCTAAGGTGAGGGTAACACTAAATAGAAATTTATACAAGGGTGGAAATTTAGGGCATTGTACACTCATTTACCTTGGACCCATTTTAGCATGTATGGGATCCCAAATTAATTTTTAGTGATCTAGCCCTAATTCTTCTTTCTATTCCAGCATCCCCTCTTTAATTAGGACCCATGGCCCAAATTTTGGGCCACATTGGTGGGACTAGGTTGACCTTGTTGGAGTATTTCTAGAAATGGTCCAACCTAGTTAGCCTATTCCCTAATTGTTTTCTCAAATTTGAACCAAGATGTGGTATTAATGGTTGAGCATGAGATTCACTCTTATTATCTTTCTTTGATTTTTGAGCTCAAATATTTAAGGGGTATATAATAAACCTACCTCTTCTTATTTTGGACACACATAAGGAGGATATCATAAAAACAAGTTGAATTCCATTACCCACCCACAATTTTGGAATTTCAAGCATTCTAAGGTAGATTTAAAGAATCCAAGAAATTTGAAAGAAATATTCTCCTTTGTAGAAAAATTCTCTCCCTCATTGAAGGCCAAGTAGAGGAGACCACAATCAAGGAAAAAGATCATATCACAATTATCTATTCACAAGAATTCAAGCATTTAATTCATTATCCTTCTTCATAGAGAGCATTTTGGAAAACTATGACAATCATTGTGCAAGGCATGTCTTTCAATATTTCCTTTTAGGTTTTTTGGTGTGCAACCAAGCTATTGCATCAACATTTTTTATCACATTAAAAGAAGCATTGCACCATCAAGGTATAAGACACTTCGTGTTTCAAATCTAGCCTTTACTTTATATCAATGCACTTTCTTTTCAAGTATATTTCAATTTAATTTAAGGGTTGATTCCAAAATCAGATTTGACTAAGGTAAATCCCTCTCTACACAATCATTTATGTCTTTTCTATATGAAGGAACAAGTGGCACAAGTTTTAGGACCATATTTGGGAAGTACAAGAACTTGGCTACAGTTTAAAAATAAGAATAGTGAATAGTACAGGGAATATGTCAACCCAATTGACCTAGTCTTGGGAATAGGCCTACCCAATTGACCTAGTCCCTTATAATCAGCTCTAGATTGATTTTGCAGGGAAGTTATAGTCTCTAGGTTATGTTTTTGATAGAATAATTTCTATTAGAACTTTGTCAATCTATACACATTAAAAGTCAATATTTTCCCCATTTGGTCATAAATCTTGCATCTCCCCTTGAATTATTCCACTTTTATTTTTTTTAAGTGAACGTTTACTATACCTATTTATCACTTGCACCTTCTTAAGCATAGCGAGTCATCTTCATGTATAATGAAAAATGATTTTAAGTGATATACTCTCACTTCACCACCATACATTAGAAGAGGCCCTAAAGCGTGACCCATTTTTTTACTAACAAAATGATTAGAACAACCCAGGCAGATATAAGGGTGCTAATGCAAGATCTAGGCCCAAAAGGAAGTGTTGAGTATAGGGTCCTTTTGATATAATGTAAGAGTGTATAGAATATATACAAGTAAAGTAAAACAAAGAAGACACTTATGCAATGACAAGAAACAAGATATCAGATCTAGTGTACCAAAGTAAGTACTATAAAGTAATAGGGATGAAGAAGAACTCACCTTGGAAGCTAGTAGAGGAAGCAACTTAAGATCTGTAGAAACCTTGTCAAACTATATTGAAAGTGGAAACAGATCATGATCCAAAAATATTAAGGCTGGAACTTTCTGCTATAAAAATATAAGCATTGTAGGAACAAGTCAAACCCAGTTTGACCTATACCAATATACATTGAAGGTAGTTTGACCTATACCCTAGAGGGTTGAATCTAAAGGTCTCAGGACTATGGTAGATACTTCACTTATATATCTACAATTTTGAATCTGAAACTCTACAAATTTGCACCAACATAGCTAATAGAATGGGAAATTGTTGGGGGCAAGGGACTTTCCCTGGTCAAGCCCTGTATAGGAACTAACTTTGAATTGAAATAAAGGAAATGATATCATGTAGAAGAGATTAAACAATAATGAATTATGTCATACCATGTAGATGTAATTATGCTTAGTATATGATCAAGTATGTTGATGCAATAACTTTCACTCAATACGAAAAACAAAAGTAAATCATGAAAGACAAAACCTCATGTAGTAGATGCTTGTAATTGGCCTCAACATTGAATTAAAGAAGGAGAAGAGGAAGACTTGAGTTGAAGAATGTAGATCTCCTCCCTTGATGGCTGAATCTTTTATCTCCAATTAAGAATGAAGCTATATCTATAAGAGGAAATGCATGAAGACTTGATGGATGATAGATGAATGCCTTCAATGAATGCTTGATTGCTTTCTTGGACTCCTTGAATGCATAATAACTTGTTTGAGAGTGGATTCTTCTATATTATGGATGTGAAAATGAAGAGAGGAAGCCTGATTTTACAGTGATTTTGAGGTCAAAATTTTTAAAGGTTGACCTCACAAGGTAGGAAGATGAAAAACATGTTACTTCTAAAGAGAATTAATGGTTGTCATTAGTATCATTCAGTCATAAAGTAGGTAAAGCAGACAAGACAGGATAGTTGGTTAGTACATAGAGTCTATACACCAAGCAGAACATAAGGAAGATACCTAAGTTAATCAAACATAGCTTTGATCGAGCACTCTTACCAAGCCAAATGATCACTGAGTACCGAGTATAGTATTCACTGAGAATTCATATAAACCAATTGTTAAGAAATCACTGAGTGATGAATACGGTATACATTGAGTGAAACATGAAAATAACATAGTAGTTTGAAATGGCACAAACAACAAGGCAAATAGTTTACACCGATGAGAAAATGGTTTACCAAGATCAAGATAGAATTTAATAAGGATGTAATCATTAAATTGTTGATGATTTCTATGTAATGATGATCTAGGTTATTCATTTTCATCATTGATCTTAGGTTTTCTAAGATAGTGTCCAAATCCTAATTAGGTCAATATCAGTTTGATATAAGTTTGCTAAGATGTCATTTTGATAAGCATATCATCAAGAAGTAGCTGCATTTAGGAGATCAGAAGATCAGACAAAGTTTTTTACATAAGGATTTTAACAGAAGCATTCAGTTTATTAGAACAGGCATAAGGCTACCAAGTAGTACATAAGGACATACACATCACAATAAGGTGATATCTTTATTGTACTTAAAGGATCTGATATTATAAATTTGAGTTGTATTTCATTCAGGTCATATATCATTGTTAGATTCAACATAGCTTAACAGAGTGAACTTAACAGTTATTTTATAAATCTTGTAACCGAGTGCACACTTGATTGTGTTGCTAAAATCCTCTAACCAAGTAGATCTAGTTGATCTTATTGTTACTCCTAACCAGGTAAGATCACCAAAAGTTATCACAATCTTTGTAGCATCAACTGACATACTTTTTTACTATAGTAGTGAATCTTTGTGGGTGTCATCCCTACCATAGTTTTTACCTTCTAAAAAGGGTTTTCATGATATCAAAATACTTGAGTTATGTGTATGACGTTTCATGAATGTTTTATTTATTTATTTACATGCATTTACATTTTAGTTATGGAACTTAATGTATGGTGAATGCAATCTACACAGTCGGTTATTGAAGTTCAAGTTTACAAGGATTAGTTTGAAAATATTTTAAAGGTACTGATTCACCCCTCCCCTCTCAGTACAAACCTTTCTATAATCCCAACAATTAGTATTAGAGCTACTTCTCTTGTTAAGGAAGTTTAATCATTAAAGAGAAAATATCTAAGGATGGAAAGGTATAAGCTTGACAAGACTATTGAGAATCATAAAATACAAATGCAGATCTACATTGAACAATTCAAGGAAGCTAAATAAACTCTGAGAAATCTACTGGATAATAGAAAGGATATGACACTTCGGTATAAAGAGATTGATTATCATTAAGAAGAGATAGATGATCCATTTGATTCAGCTGGATTTGGGTCTGGTAGTATATATGATGCATCTAAAGGAAACATATCATATCTATCTAAAAAAAATTAACATCTTACTGAACAGGTAAAAGAACTGCAGATCGGTCAAGAGATACAACTGGTTAGAATGATTGATGTCATGAAAAATGCAAGATAGGCTGAACAAGAAATAAATTTGGCTATTGAAGATAGGAGGCAGATGACTGATTAGTTGCAAAAAAAGGAATCTGAGATATTGAGACTCACCGAGCATCACTTTGAAATCTCTAATTAGATGGTTATCATAAGTCAGGAAGTCAACCGAGTAAATAGTGAGCTTACTAGGAAATTGGAATACATCGATAAATTAAGAGAAGACAATGAAATATTGAAGAATGAAGTAAAGATTCAACAAAAACATAATGAGATGATCAAGAAAGATGAAGAAAGTACTAAGAGAATGAATGAATTCATGAACAATCAAAGAAGACCTGAAAACACTACTAGGTTAGGTTATACCGAGCAGAGAGAGTCATCAAGACAAGTTGAATACAAGATTTCCTATGCAAATCCAAAACCAAAGAAGCTATCATGTTATCATTGTGGAAAACTAGGCCACACATCAAATATTTACAGAAGAAAAGAAAAAGGTGTTCCTAAATCAACTCCTAAATTTAATGGTTATTGCTATTAATGTAATAAGTATGGACATCAAACACATGAGTGTAAAAAAAAGTTGAATAGGTCACCCAAGAAGCACTACATGGAAAAGCACTATAGAACTTGCACTATGAATGGACACATATCACAAGAATGCAGGACAAAGATGAAGCAAGTTTGGAAAATGAAAGGACAAAATAGTGCATACTAACCGAGAAGGGAAGGTAATGCATACACTTGGGATTAAAACACTTGGACTAATTGCACAACATGTAGAAAATATGTACATATTGCAAAAAATTGCATGAGAAAGAATTGGAGAGGAAGATCGCGTAATTGGAAAAGTATTGGCATGGCATGTTTACACTGTCACAAGGTTTGTCACTTGAGAAAAGATTGCAGAGACCAAGGACTAGAGATAAATGATAATACAAATGGAAACACAATTGAATAAATTATGATGATAATAAATAAAATGTGGAGAAAAGAAACAAATTACAATGTTGGATCAAGCACTATAGTCGGTGACACCTCATCTTTTGGATTAGGTGATTTCACCACCTCCACCTAAGTAATTAAGGTATGCATGGAACTAAATTTCAATCACTTATATCTTACAAAATTTCCTTATATCTAGTGAATGAACACCAAATCAACATGAAATAAGATTGACTATGGTACTATACGTTTAGCACTTAAAATGTTTATAGTCGGTAAAAGCATGACCGAGTAAAATTTTGTTAGTCGTTGAATATTGGCAAGGTTAACCAAGTTGAAGTATCAACCAAGTAATATCTAGTGTTAACCAAGCTAAGGCATTTTAAGTGTTAACTGAGCATAACTATGTTTATCAAGTTGTGGTAAGTAAAGCATTTAATGCAGAAGTTTGAGCAGGAAAATAAATTTTAGGTATAAATATGTGATGAAGTGATACATTTCATCACATAGCGATCACGAGAAGAAATTGAGTGATTTGTGAAAAGAATTTCTTGAGTGTGTGACAGAGATTTAAGGAGACCCCGAGCAATTTCATCACTACTTCAAGTAAGTTTCAAGCTATCAAGTTGTTTTAGTGAGATTTTGTGAAGCCCTAAATTTGATATAATGATGGCATCTTCATCCAAGGTTGTGAGATAAAAGTTTAAGAGTGACAAGAAGGTCACATTGATTAAGTCTGTGACTTATGAGGAATGAAAATACAAGTTACACCCTAAAATTATTTCACATATTGATCAAGCGGGTGTGTTTTCCATTATACCACCTAGGGTTTTGCTAGTATAGGGAATACATTCATATATCCACTATAAAATTAGTGAGATCAAAGATTTTGAGCTTCAATCAACTTACCAGGAGCTGAGTGTGAATGGAAAGTTCAAGAATGAGCATAAAAACCTAGAAGTGAAAGGATTGATCAACGCCCTATACTTCCCAAGAAAGTTCAAATTTGAAAGGATTAGGGTTGTTCTTAGCCGAGGTAATGAAGGTAAAATGTGGCTGGATGAACCGGGAAAACCATCCAAGAATATCATTCATGTGGTTACTGGTTACCCCACTACTGACAAAGCTAAGGCCATAAGGAATGCACTGAGGGAAGAGAATGAGAAGCTCATAGGAGTTGAATGGGATGGTAGAGGAATTTGAGTCAATACCATCATTGACCCAAAAAAAAGGTTTGGAGCCTATGTCATTGGCTAGAAGATTTTTCAATCTAGCAGGCCCAACAATGTACCTTGTGGAGCTATAGATATTGCATATAATATTGTCAAGAAGGGTCCTCAATTGGACCTCATAGAGCTACTACTAAAATAGGTAGATGAGAACATGAGAATCATTTGGGAAGAAAAGAAAAACACATGTAATTTTGGTTCTCTACTGATCCGTAGATTTTTCTACTTACAAAACTATTTCCCATCTATCGGTAATGTTGACTGGAATGTCAACTGACTAGTTATTGTGCAAATAAGTGAATTTATTCAAAATCTACGTCAAAATTTTATCATTATTATGGATGATTACTCTGGACAATTTAAGGATAGAATGCATAAAAGAAGGAAGATGCTAGGACAGATAGTTGAAAAATACAAAGAAGAAATATGTTTCCTAGTGGATATCGACACTACTTTAATCAAGGCAGTTAAACCAAGGATTGCTTGATTACCTCCATTGGGCTATGAACTAGATATTGACTGAGCCTCTAGGTCAATTAACACATTTATGAACAAGTCGAAAGATCCAAAAGCTACTAGGTTTGGAACCTATGAAAAAACCAAGTTAAGGATAAAGATGGATCTAGTCAGAGTAAAAGTAAACATAAAATCTAAAAGGATGATGGAAACACTGGAAAAACAAATTGGAGATGATGATGAAGAAGAATCAACAGCTAAGCCAGTTGAAGAAGAAATCAAGGAATAACTTTTGATTAGGTATAGCGAACATGAGGAGGAAATTGAGTCAAATAAGGACATTCAAGATGCATCGGTAAAGGCCGTGGGGAAAATAAAACAAGAAGAAACACCTACAAGAGAAAGGACAAGATCCTCCATGATTGCTTCTCCACCCCTGAAGAAAGGAATAGAAAAAATAACAAGGCCAACTCCCACAAAGACTTATTAGAAAAATAACAGAGGTGCCCAAGTCACCACCAAGAAACTTAAGAAGAGGAGAAGGCTAATAAGAGCTAAAGATGATGTATAATTCTAAGAAGAAGATGAACAAGGTAAATTAAGGTTGTTGTAAATAAGAGTTAGTTGGTAGATGAGTTAGCTAAAAATATAAAGGAGTCAGGAAGTCTAACTCACCCTAAGATGAGTCGTTATTTACATATATCTACCGAGGATCAAGAGAAAATAGAAGCTATCATCAAGACGATGATAAAATTTAAGAGATTACCTTTTGAGTTTGTAAGATATTTTCCTAAGGAATTACATGACAATATTTCAGCAAGGTGGACATATGTCTTGTATACATAAAAGAAAATGAGGGAACACTCATTAATTTTGGTAATGCCTAGATCTTATCTGTTACCAAGATTGATGAGCTGATGAAGTAGTATTCCAATTGATTTTTAATGAAAGGTAGATCACTTAATATTTTGGTAGGTAAACTTGAGGCAGTTGATGAGAACAACAAGCTTCTATGGGAAATTTTTTTGGAATCAAGGGTAGAAGTTGATCAACTTGCAATGGCTATAATACCTGAGAAGAAAGTCTCAAGAAAAGGAAAAGGAGTCCACTCAGATGATACTAACATAGCCACCAAGGAACCAATTCATATATCTAACACTGAGAAACTAGATGATACATATGCCAAGGATTTCTATCCGACTGGATATACTAAAGAGGATTCATAGGATGCTCCTGAACAACTAGTAATACCCAAGATAGATGAAGTCTTGATTGAAGACATCACACATGGAGATCTCGATGATGATGTAAAAGATGATGAGGACATCACTATAGTTGTAGGTACAAGTGAAGAAAATCAACCTATTGAGGCATCAATAGTTGATATACCAGGTGATTTTCCAATACTAGTACCAACAATTGAGATTTCTAGACATGAGAAACCCAAGGATCCTACACCCAAGCAATAGAAGGATACAACCAAGAGAAAGGATGTAGAAGAGAAAAAAGATACAAATGAGCCTAAAAATTAAGAGGTAGGAAGAAAAGAACCTAAAAATAATAACAGACATGAAGAAAGAAGCCCAAGGACAAGATACCAATACACCAGTCACAGGGTAGGATAAGGAAGAAAGTGTGTCTACCAAGAAAGACATGAAAAAGCCAGAGACCAAAGCTCTAGTACAATATGGTAAATCTCCCACAAGAAAGGCTTAAGAAGGTATGGTGAATTGTGCACAAGAAAGGCTGCATAGGAGAAACTAAGACAAGAAAGTAAAAACAAACATGTCTTAGAGGATGTTAGAGACATTTTGATGCAAGTAGTCTCAAATATCAATTTTGATGAGGAAAATCCCATCATTGATCAAATTGACACTCTAACTGGCCAAATCAATGCCCCTGATATTAATGTAGATAAATGAATTGAGGAAAGGGTAGAGGCCAAAATTCAATTGAAGCTAGCAGAGAAAATAAGCCAGGAAGTGGCAATAAATAAAGTCAAGCTATCATAGGTAATCACCGAGCTTGACACCATTATTCAGCAAGTAATTACAAATTTTTATAAGTTATGCACTGTAGACCACTTTAGTACTGAGCTTAGTGAAAGATAAATTTAAGCTAGATGAAGAAATAAAGGTTAGTGAAAATAATTATTCAACGGATCCCAATGAATTCTACAAAAGTTCAAGAACTCTTGCGGTTAAGGATTGACTTGAGTGAGAAAGAAAATACAATCAGAGAAAAAGTAACCGAGCTACAAGCTGAATTTCTTCCACATCTCAAGGTAATCTAGCGACATATGAATAAATAAAAATACTTAGTTGCCACCCCAGAGATATCAGTGTTAGAGAACATTTTTTATATGCATGAATAAGTCAGATTAGAGCACATTTCTCTTGATAACCTTAAGGAGGAATGGGAAAACCTCTTGGCTACCATGAAGAAAACCCATCAGAATATTTTTTTATAAGATGTGAATACATTATTTTTGGTATTAATTTCAAAAAAGGGGGAAAATATATGTATATATTCTTGTATGTACGTCACACCAAGAGCATGTACAAAGGGGATTTCACATAAGATTCATATTTTTAAAGTACAAATTTTGAAGTCAGTACTTATACATAAAGTTTTTGATGCTAATGCCAAAGGGGGAGAATGTTAGTCCTAAAGAGTATTAATGGTTGTTATTAGTATCATTCATTCATCAAGTCCGTCAAGGACACAAGACAAGATAGTCGGTTAGTGCACAGAGTCTATACACTGAGAAGAACATAAGTCAGATACCTAAGTTAACCAAGCATAGCTTTGACCCAGAACTCTTACCAAGCTAGATGATCACCAAGTACTAAGCATAGTAGTCACCAAACATTCATATGTACCGAGCATTAGGAAATTATCGAGTGATGAATACAATATACAATGAGTGAAATAGGAAAATGACATAGTAGTTTGAACTGGCACAAACAACAAGGCAAATGGTTTACACCGATTAGAAAATGGTTTACCAAGATCGAGACAAAATTTAATATGGATGCAATCATTAAATTATTGATGATTTATATGTAATTATGATCTAGGTTATTCATTTCCACCGTTGATATTAGATTTTCTAAGACCGTGTCCAAACCCTAATTAGGTCAATATCAATTTGATGTAAATTTTTTAAAATGTCATTTTGATAAGTGTATCATCAAGAAGTATCCACACTCAGGACATTAGAATATCAGAAAGGGTTTTGACATAAGGATTTTGATAGAAGCATTCATTTTATTAGAACAAACATAAGGCTACCAAGTAGTACAAAAGGAAATACACATCACAACAAGGTGATATGTTTATTTTACTTCAAGGATCTGATATCATCAATTTGAGTTGTATTTGATTTAGGTCATATATCATTGTTACTCTCTAAAAATTGTAGTAGATTCAAAATATCTTAACGGAGTGAACTTAACAATTCTTTTGTAAATCTCTTAACCGAGTGCACACTTGATTGTGTTTATTAAATCCTCTAACCAAGTAGATCTAGCTGATATCATTGTTACTCCTAATAGGGTAAGATCACTAGAAGTGATCACAATCTTTGTAGCCTTAACTGACATACTTTGTTATTGCAGCAGTGAAGCCTTGTGGGTGTCATCCCCACCATAGTTTTTACCTTCTAACAAGGGTTTCTACGATACAAAAATACTTTAGTTATGTGTATGAAGTTTCATGATTTTGTTATTGATTTGTTTACATGCATTTACATTTCATTTATGGAGCTTAATGTATGGTGAATGCAATCTACACAGTCAGTTATTGAAGTTCAAGTTTACAAGGATAAGTTTAAAAATATTTTAAAGGTACTGATTCACCCCTCCCCTCTCGGTACAAACCATTCCATAATCCCAACAAAACACTTTACATCGGGCCTGAAACCCATCAAAATTAAACCCTCAAGGTATAGGTCAAACTAGGTACGACCTATACTTGGAAGGTGTCAATTTAGAGGTAAAGGTTATGGGATTTGAGAAGTGCTAAAAGTTTCAAGGAAAAAATGAAAGGATAAGTGGTAAAATCAAGCCTAGAAGATAAAATGGGGCCAAGAGGGAAATGAATTATGCGAATGGATGAAAAAGTGGAAAATTATGCATAGAAATTAGAGGCAACTTAGATTTTTGAGCAATATTGAAGGGGAAATAAGTATCTTTATTTAAATAAGGTATATAATTAAGTACAATGTGAGGTCCTAATATAAGGATCACACTAAAGTGGGCTAAAAATTGTCCTAGATATACACAAAATAAAGTCCTTACTTTTTAGGACTATATATTTAGCCCCCACTTTAGCAGGAGTATGAGACAAGGTCATGCTCTTAGTGTAGAGAGAGAGAGAGAGAGAGAGAGAGAGATTATTATGGAGGATTGCAAAGATATAAGATATCACTAAGTATAAGAAAATAGGCCCCCAAACTGTTAGAGTAATCATACTTTATGCTTATTAATTAAATCACTTTGGTTTAATTAATTAAGTCATTTATTACTCTATTTACTTAAGCTTTCTTTTAGGTGCATTATAATTAATATATTTATTAATTATAATGTGCAACCTAGCTTTATTTTTTTGCTTTATAGCTTTAGGGTTTTATTGTTCACCTATATGGTTGAACCCTTTGTACATTCTTTTTAGATAATTGACTTATTGGATCATAATAGAGATTGCTCTTTGCATGTCCATAAGATGTCTCTGGCTTTTTGGCCTCCATGATTTTTCTTGCTTCTGTGCTTTGCTTCTTCCATGTGACAGGGTTATGCATGCAGGTGTTCTTGGGAGATTAGTATTTCACCTAATCTAACATGGTATCAGAGCCATCTTGCTGCTCGTTGTTCGTGTTTTGTTGAAGTGTTTCAGAAGCAGGAGGTTTTCAAGGGTTTCAGAAGTTTTTTTTGTGGATCTGGGGGGGAGCTGAAATTTGGCTCACCTTGGGAAAAAACGGACACCACCATTGTGTCCGGAAGGCCCAAGAACCCCTAAATCCATATAAAACTTGTCCATTTTGGACACAGTGGCATCAGAAGCAAAAATTTTTAGCCTCAGGATAGCACGCATCCCGAGGCAGGCCGTACAGTCTGCACGCATATCAAAAAAAAATTAAAAAAGTGCAGGGGCGCTGCGGCCCCCGCACCGCCCACCCGCCACCGCTTCCCGCCACCTCCCAACCCGCCACCGGCCCCGGCCGCTTCCCGCGGGTACCACCGGCGCCGCAGTGTCACCACCGGTGACTGCGGTGACCACCAGCGGTTACCCGCGATGTCACTGCCGGTCACTGCGGTGACCGCTGCGGTCACTGCCGCGGGTCCCGCCTTACCCGCCGGTTTTTTTTAAAACAGCGGGTGGTAAATTTTTTATTTTTTAATTTTTTTTTGCATGGCTTAATTCCGAAGTTCAGCTGTGCAGCCTCGGCCTCCAGGGCCATAACTTCTTCATCTGGAGGCGTATTTGGGAGTTTTTTATATCATCGGAAAGCTCTTTCTGAGACGAACGCAATTATGGAGGTTTCTTTTCAAGTTTTTTGCCTCATTTTTCGTACCATGCCTTCGAAGGTATGACTACTTTTTTGCTTTCTTGGAGCACCTGATGCTTTTTTTGGCATAACTTGCTCATACGGAGGAGTTAGTGGGCGAACGAGACATCATCGGAAAGATGATTCCAAGATGGTCATATTATGCTCTAGAGATTTTTTCCAGATTCTTCTTCCATTTTTCGCACCAGGCTGTTGAATTCAGAGGTTTTCTTTTTCAGGTGCCTGCCAGAGCACCTGTCACTGTTTTTGCCGTAACTTGAGCATACGATGGCATTTTTTGCCAAACGAGATATCGACGGAAAGCTGGTTCCGAGACCTTTCTGTTTTTTTCAGTTTGGTTGTTTGATTTTACCGTTTGCAGGGGTTTTCTGCCAGTCAAAGTCACGGGTACTTTTTGCATTTCGGACACTATATCTCTCACATCCGGGCTCAGTTTTCAGCAAACTTGGTATTTTCGGAAAGCTGGTTCAGTGTGCTATTCAGTGGCAGAGGTTATTTTTCCAGATTCTACTCTAGGTTTTCACTCCTCTGAGTTATGCAGTTTATGCCCTCTGGTGGAGTGCTTGGTTCTACAGGTCCGGGGATCTCTTCTTCTGAGTTCATAGCTCACTCTTCTTTCTGTCTTTTGAGCATTGTATGCTTCTCTTCTGTTGCATTCTTTTTTTTGTAAACGCACTGAGATAAAGTGCCTACTTTTGCATATCTGGGATCTTGTACTCCTTGTGTTTGTTTGTACTCGCACTCAGTTATAAAGTGCCATGGGGGGATTCTGATGCATTTGCCACTATAGGCGCATCCACTCTTGTCAAGTGAGCGTACCTTCCACGACATTAGCCCATGTAGACTGTGTCTATGACACCGCCCTTTATCCTGTGCTTGTACCTTCTTTTGCACATAGGTGTTCCTGTTTCTTCTTCTTGCAGATGTTTCTGGCATTGCATTTCAGTGTTCCTGTCACCCCGTTCAGCATTATGGGGGGGTTCACCTGTTGGCTCTATTGCTTCCTTGGTTCGGTTGAGTGATCTACGTATTCAGTTTTTGTTCCTATGTACTAGGCGGATGCAGTGGCTAGGCACCTATGCATTTCGGTGAGATGGTTCATCTACTATATAGACACTCGTTCATTCCTATTTTGGAGGTCACCTCTTTGATTGATCAGCTCTTCAGACTTTGTCTTCTCTACCTGGTCATGCACTTCAGTGGGGGTTCCAGCAGTTTCTTCTGACAGTGTTTGCAGCTTCATGCTTCGGAGATGCTTCATGCTCTTTCTTGTTCCTTTCTTTGGGACATTCCCTAGATTGGAGGCTTTGTTTCCTTCATCTAGTTTATTTTCTTGTACTGGGTACCTGATCAGGCCTTGTTGCCGGGACCCATTTTCTGCTTTCATAGATGTGCTAGGTTAGCTTCCCTCTTGAGCTACGCTTAAGGGGGGGTGTTAGAGTAATCATACTTTATGCTTATTAATTAAATCACTTTGGTTTAATTAATTAAGTCATTTATTACTCTATTTACTTAAGCTTTCTTTTAGGTGCATTATAATTAATATATTTATTAATTATAATGTGCAACCTAGCTTTATTTTTTTGCTTTATAGCTTTAGGGTTTTATTGTTCACCTATATGGTTGAACCCTTTGTACATTCTTTTTAGATAATTGACTTATTGGATCATAATAGAGATTGCTCTTTGCATGTCCATAAGATGTCTCTGGCTTTTTGGCCTCCATGATTTTTCTTGCTTCTGTGCTTTGCTTCTTCCATGTGACAGGGTTATGCATGCAGGTGTTCTTGGGAGATTAGTATTTCACCTAATCTAACACAAACTATGGATCCTAATTCCACTTCCATTCAAAAGGGAACGAAAATAAAGAAAAAAGAAAAATAAAAATAAAAGATAAAAGACACCAAAACAACAAAATAGGTTAGTACTAAAACAAGACTACAAATCAACTAGTGAAAGATGGCTCAGCAAGAAATGTGTCACCCACTAATATAATGTCTGGAAGCTATTGCAAGAGCACAAGTGATCACATAGGAAGAACAAGAGCGTCGCAAACAATGGTACCAAATATATGATCTAGCCTACTCAACCATGGTAGTAGAGAGAGAGAGAGAGAGAGAGAGAGAGAGACAGAGAGAGAGAGATAGAAGTGTGATTATGTCACCCAATAAGATTGTATGTCTTACTAGATGAACTAGATAAAATATGGAATTGAAATTTCTAGAAGGTTTTTATGCCTTGCTAGTCAATTCCATTCAAAATCCCATGCCTACTAGAAAAATTCTCTATGTACATTTCATGAATGGATACAAATCACTTATATCATGAAGATTTTTTGTATATAAGAAGTTCATCGATGGATGTGGATCACTTATAATTATGAATATTGTTTTGTATATGTTGATCCTATGAATGGATATGGATCACTTATATCATGGGGACTAGTTTTTTTATGTGCACCCCAGGGATAGATACAGATAACTTATGCCCAGGAGGATTGGTTGTGTGTAAAAATACATTAAAAAAATTGGCAAGATAATGTACAAGGGAGGTTGTATGTATGCCCCTATCCTTATGATGGATAAATAATATATAATATAAGGAAGATAATCAAGGATACCTACTTCCATCAACAAGGAGATATTCCTAAAACAACAATGTAAGCTACAAACTCAGCTAAGATCATTAACTCTTACGAGATAAGAAAATAGATAATCGTCAAAAGATATTTATCTTATGAGAAAAGACCCTTGAAAGGAAGAGATCTTGTTTACAAGACATATAAATTCAAGAGGGGTTCTTGAATAAAGATAAAGTCTTCAAGACAAAGATGGGGGAGGAGAATAAGAATGCACCCATTTAGCCACCTATCTCTTGGTGAAAAAGGGATTCTTGATGAAGAATGATAAACTTTGAATAACATAGTAAGGGAAGTCATTTATTATGAACATAGGTTTGCAAATAAAGAAGAGATGATGATCAATGATTCACACCTCTAGTACAAGAGAGAATCCCAATCAGAGAAATCAATTCTTTATAGGAAAATAATGTCACATGATAAACAAATATCACTCTACTAAAGAAAGTAGATCCTTAAAAAATGAGAGAAAGAATGTATATGCAACCTTTCCCTCCAAGTGTGAAGGAAAGATAAAATATATAATACACCTTGATCGATAGCTACCTCAAAATAGATACACAATTCCAAGAAAAATAAGTTGTGAACTAGAGAAAACTCCCAAAATAGACATATATGCTAGAAAAGACATGACATTTAAAGTAAACAAAGCATCAAGGAAATAAAGGGAAGAATGAGACTATAGATGATTATTGAATGATAAACAAGAAATTTCAAGACATAAAAAGGATTTCTAAGAAGAGACATTAAGATCTTGTGTGTAACAAATTATCTTGTACCAAAAAGGCATGCATCATAAAATAATGCAAACCATAGAGAAATGAAACAAAAAAGAAAGGATACCACATTATATCTACTTAGTGGTAAAGGATACCACATTATATCTACTTAGTGGTCAACCCAATTATACAAGATATGAACTTCCAACTAAGGAAGAATCATAAAGAGGATGCTAATCTAAAAAAGGATAAATATCCTAAATAACAAGCCCATACATAGGAGGACATCATAGTACACATGATATGAGCAACAAAGAGATAATGGATCCTAAGAAAGGAAGAGAAGGATGAGAATCCAATATACATCCTAAAGGATAGATCTTTAAAATAGACATGCAATTTCAATGCAAGGATAAGGTTACAATTCAGGATATAAATGTCCTTTTGTAAAATAGAAAATCCTTGCAATAAAAGGATAGGATACTATAAAAGATACAAACCTACAAAGGATATTGGATAATAAAAGGAGAAGAGAAATGGATGAAACATTTAGGATTCCCTAAATGGTTTCTCATGCATGCAAAATATGCACGTCCTAGCCAACAAATGTATGCAAGGAAGGATGTCATTGTATAGAGAAACTTGGTAATAAAAGGAGAAAATAGATTCCTAAAAGAAGACAAGAATGATGAACCTTTCCCCCCAGTTAAGGATAAGTGCACAAAGATGGGCGACCAAAAAGGGGGTATAAGATGCCCCTTTTTTCCTAAAATTAGAAAACTCTAAACTTCAACAAGAAATTGAAGATAGTTAGACTCAAAATTTTAAGATGCGACAAGAACAAGAGTTGTAACACTTTGAATCTAGTTCCTAAACTACTAATCTATTTTGAAAATGGTGCAGATTAAGGCCCTCAAAAAGGGGGAGCACAAAAAGCGATCCTATTTTTTGTGAAAGCACATAACATAGTGTCTAGTGTGCTCCCTCTAAAATTTTAACTTTTAAATTTTTTTTTTTAATCACTCCAGTGAGAAGATAGCTAACACCACGTAGTTTATCCTAGATTTTTTTGCTAATTTTTTTATGAATGTATAATTTTTGATGAATTTATGAAGTGCACACATCCTAAAAACATGAAATTTATGTGTGCTCCCCCTAGAAATCATTTAAAACTAATCGAAAATGAAATTTTCTTTTATTTATAGTGTGTAGAATGGAGTCTAGTTTCTAAAAATGTAACTTATTGCAAAATTTGATGAACGAGCCAAACTCTATGCCCAAAATACTACATGTTGGTTTTTTACAAAAATGGACATACACACAAAATAAATTAGAGATGAAAAACTTAACATAATTAGAATTCAAAATAAATTATATGCTTAGATAGCTAACAGAGAGATCTGCAATATCATGTCATTTGATTTTTACATTATTGAACCATGCATAAACCTGACGAGAAACACACAAAGTAAGATGTCATTTTTTTGTATTTCTACTGGAAAACACATCTCAGGCCTATTTGAATCCTCCAAGCCTTTGCGTTGGATCTCCAAGGAAAATCTAAGCCTTAGGATTGGTAAATTCCAATGCCTTACAAAGCTCCTATGCACTATTGAAATCTATGACTTCCATAGGGTGTGCGCGCTATAGGGCATGCTCCCTATAGCGCGTGCACCCTATTTAAGTCATAGATTTCAATAGTGAGGAGAAATAGAGAGAGAGAGAGAGAGAGAGAGAGAGAGAGAGAGAGAGAGAGAGAGAGATCTCAGTGTTCTTGAGTCAAAAAGGACAACAGTGTGTATCTTTCAAATCATTGGTCGTAATAGCAAACCATCTATTCCAATAGCTCTGAATGGCTAGGTAAACATGAGTGGCAACCTAGTTTGGCACAGAGAGTCACTCGAATGCTGTTGACCACTCTAGGCTTAAGTGTCCCTCAAGGTCCCTTCAGCATGAAATCGATGATCTTTACAGGGTCATATCTCAGAGCTCATGTGGGGTGGCATTAAACTGTAGGGTGTTATAGGATCATGTTCCCTAGGCCTACAATAACCTGTCTCAGCTTTCAGAGATTCGAGGTCATTTATATTTGGCAACACATTCTTAGTTGATGTCAAAACTTGAAGTGTTCCTCAGTTGAAATGGACAACAGTGTGTATCATTCAAACCATTGGTCATAGCATTGAACCATCTATTCCAACAGCTAGGAATGGTCGGGTAAATGCCATTTGCAACCTCATTTGGCACAAAGAGTTTCTTGAACACTGCCGACCACTCTGGGCTAAAGTGTCCCTCAAGGTCCCTTTAGCATGAAATTGGAGATATTTAGGGGGTCACATCTCAGAGCTCATATGGGGTGAAATCAAATCATTAGGTGCTATGGGACCATGTTTCTTAGGCCTACAATAACCTGTCTTAGTTTTTAGAGATTCAAGGTCATTTATATTTGGCAAACATTCTCGGTCAATGTCAAAACTCAAAGTGTTCCTCAGTCAAAATGGAAAATAGTGTGTATCTTTCAAACCGTGGGTCATATCATCGAACTGTCTATTCCAACAGCTCCGAATGGCCGAGTAAATGCTAGTGAAAAACTCGTTTGGCACAGAGAATTTCTTGAATGTTGTCGACCACTCTGGGCCGAAGTGTCCCTCAAGGTCCCTTCAGCATGAAATCAATGATATTTATGGGGTCATATCTCAGAGCTCGTGTGGGGTAGCATCAAACTATCAGGTGCTAGGAGACCATGTTTCTTAGGCCTACAATAACCTGTCTCAGTTTCTAGAGCTTCAAGCTCGTTTATATTTAGCAATACACTATCGGTCGATTTTAAAACTTGAAGTGTTCCTTAGTCAAAATGGAAAACAATGTGTATCTTTCAAACTGTTAGTCGTAGCATCAAACTGTTAGTCGTAGCATCAAACTGTTTGTTCCAACAGCTTTGAATGGCCAAGTAAACACTAGTGGCAACCTCATTTGGGACACCGGGTCGCTAGAACACTACCAAGCACTCTGGGTCGAAGTGTCCCTCAAGGTCCCTTCAGCATGAAATTAGAAATTTTTATGGGGTTGTATCTCGGAGCTCATGCAGGGTGGAATCAAACTCAGGTGCTACAGGACTGTGTTGCCTAGGCCTACAATAAACTATCTCAAATTTTAGAGATTCAAGGTCATTTATATTTGGCAACACATTCTTGGTTAATGTCAAAACTTGAAGTGTTCCTCAGTCGAAATGGACAACCGTGCGTATCTTTCAAACTGTCAGTCATAGCATCAAACTGTGTGTTTCAATAGCTCCAAATGGCTAGGTAAATGCCAATGGTAACCTTTTTTGGCACAGAGAGTCACTTGAACGCTGCCGACCACTCCGGGATGAAGTGTCCCTCAAGGTCCCTTCGGCATGAAATCAGTGATCTTTACTAGGTCATATCTCAGAGCTCATATGGGGTGGAATCAAACCTTCTAGTGCTACAGGACCGCATTTCCTAGGCCTACAATAACCTATCTCGGTTTTTAGAGATTCAATCTCATTTATATTTGGCAACACATTCTCGGTCGATGTCAAAACATGAATTATTCCTCAGTTGAAATGGACAACAGTGCGTATCTTTCAAACCATCAGTCGTAGCATCAAACCATGTATTCCAATAGCTTTGAATGGCCAGGTAAATGATAATAGCTACCTCATTTGGCACAGAGAGTCACTTGAACGCTGTCGACCACTCTGGGCCGAAGTGTCTATCAACGTCCCTATAGCAGGAAATTGGTGATCTTTATAGGATCGTATCTCAGAGCTGGTGCAGGGTGGAATCAAACCATCAAGTGCTACGAGACCATATCACCTAGGCCTATAATAACCTCTCTCAATTTTTTAGAGATTCAAGCTCATTTATATTTGGCAACACATTCTTGGTCGATGTCAAAACTTGAAGTGTTCCTTAGTCGAGATGGACAATAGTGCGTATCTTTCAAACCGTCAGTCGTTGCATCAAACCATCTGTTCCAACAGCTCCAGATGGCTGGGTAAACACCAATGGAAACCTTATTTAGCACAAAGATTTTCTTGAATGCTTCCAACCACTCTGAGCTGAAGTGTCCCTCAAGGTCCCTTCAGCATGAAATCAATGATCTTTATGGGGTTGTATCTTGGAGCTCGTGCAGGGTGGAATCGAACCATTAGGTGCTACGGGACCATGTCACCTAGGCCTACAATAACATGTCTCAGTTTTCAGACATTTAAGCTCATTTATATTTTGCAACACATTCTCGGTTGATGTAAAAACTTGAAGTGTTCCTCAATCGAAATGGACAATAGTGCATATCTTTCAAACTGTCAGTTGTAGCATCGAACCATCTATTCCAACTCCAAATGGCTAGGTAAATGCTACTAGCAACCTTGTTTGGCATAGAGATTCACTCAAACGCTGCAACCACTCTAGGCTGAAGTGTCCCTCAAGGTCTCTTCAACATAAAATTGGCGATCTTTACCGGGTCATATCTCAGAGCTTGTGCAGGGTGGAATAAAACCGTCAGGTGCTATGGGACCATGTCGCCTAGGCCTACAATAACCTATTTCAATTTTCAAAGATTCAAGGTTGTTTATATTTGGCAAGACATTCTTGATCGATGTCAAAACTTGAAGTGTTCCTTAGTCCAAATGGACAACAATGTGTATCTTTCAAACCGTTGGTCATAGCATCGAACTGTCTATTCCAACAGCTCTGAATGGCTAGGTAAACACCAGTGACAACCTCATTTGGCACACCAATTCACTCAAACACTATCGACCACTCCGGGCCAAAGTGTCCCTCAAGGTCCCTTCAACACAAAATTGGCAATCTTTATGGGGTCATATCTCAGAGCTTGTGCGGGATGGAATCGAACCATCAGGTGCTATTTAGAGATTCAAGGTCATTTATATTTTGCAACACATTCTTCATTGATGTCAAAACTCATAGTTTTCCTTAGTCAAAATGAGAAATATTGTGTATCTTTCAAATTGTCGGTTGTAGTATCGAATCGTCTATTCCAAAAACTCTGAATAGCTGGGTAAACGCTACTGACAAACTCATTTGGTACACTGAGTCACTCAAATGCTATTTACCACTTTGAGCCAAAGTGTCCCTCAAGGTGAGAGCATGAGGATGAGTGCAAAAATGTATTATATCCTTGTTTTGTAGTTTGTTCATGCAGGGATGTAAGTTTATGTTTCTTGAAGATTACTAATTGAATATGGGCTACTAGACTGTGTGGTTTGTATGGACTAACTGGTGTAGGGCACCCTAATGAAGGTAGGAGGGTCACTTGGGTCACTTGGGTTCTTTCAATTTCTCATAGTTTTTGGATGTATCATTGAAATCCATACTTTTCCATGGTTGAGATACATTGTAAACACCTCTTTTGAATCTATTTTATAGTCATTTCATTGATTTGGTGCATTTCCTTTTGATTGGTCTAAAATAGTGTTGGGAATTATCTTGTTTTAAAATGTAAATGGAATGATCCATCCCCTTTTTGTAATTACTGTCACTTGGGGATGGATCCAATCATTTTATTATAGAATTATAACAATTTAAATGTAGGAATGAGAAGGAGTTTGCAGGTGGGCATTGATTGGAGGAGTTGTTGGGGTTGAAGAGTGACAAAGGGTCATTGAAATGAAGCCATAGGTATAGCAGTAGAGAATCAGGCCCTTAGAGGTAGTCATTTTATGATTGAATCTATCTGAGGATGGTCAAGAATGGTGGAACAACTTTCATTTGGTTGGTATGGTGTTCGGAGGTCATACATTGAGAGAGCCCTAGTTTATAGGGGTTTTTAAGACCAATTTGGGGCTTTCATATCCAGAAGTGTCATAGGGTGAAATTGATGGAATATTCTTCTAATTAGATCCATTTCATAGGAAATTTACAAAGCATAAGACATCCACATAAACATAGATTAGTATACATCAATACACCAAACACATGAATTGCATACCTAAAACATTAAAAAAAAAAATCATAGGGCATGAAGCTAAACATATATGTCCAATAATGCCATACATCGAATATATCCAATATAGTTAAACTAGCTTCCTCAAAGCCAAATGGATGTACAATGTATCACTTATACAATATACAAAAAATGGGTCCACTAATTCCATATAGGCATACAATCTATATCCCTAATCTAGTCCTTTCTCGCCAAGGGAAGAAAACAAATCTCGAGCTATCTTCAATCATCGCGTCGATGGAGATGCAATGAATGTTGTAGTCTTCCAAGTGTGCTCACTAGTCCTCCTATCTATACTCTTCTATAGCTCAAGCTGATAAAAAAATTCAAGCATCAATAACTAATATACATCAAAATTGAATTATACAATGACATAAAATAGAATATTCGCTTGCCGCTAGCAAATAGTCACGATGTTCATCCACCGAAGGTGGATGCTGAAAATCTAGAGTAATAAGTCCCTACAAAAATGATCAAAATAATAATTAAAATACATACATGAATATCATTATAAAATTCAATGCAAATTATTAAAATAACAATTAAAATTAAGTGATCTCTTTCATACCTCAGTCAGTGCTTCAGAACTAGCTACTGCTACAACAACTCCATGATCCAAAGTATCATGAACAAAAGGAGGAGTCTCTGATGTCAATAACTAAAAATGAAACAACAAAAGTATTATGTAGTTATCAAGACTACATATATTTTTTACAATCCTACTGATGAATAAATGATACCTCTGTGAAGGTTCCACTACGTCCTTTGGTGTGCAGTGTTGATGTTGAAGCTCCAACATTCAACTAGTGCACATGCACATGAAAATTTAGAAGACAACCATTTATATAAGAACGTACTACTGACATGTTAATTATAATGCATTATTACATATATATACCTGTTGACCCAATGATGACATCACAAAGCCAACTGAAGAATGTGATCACCGCAATGACCACTTTGCCTCTAGATTTTGATCATAATTTGTCTAGTAATTTAGTTATTAATTAATTAATTAATTAATTAATTAAATATAATCAAGTAAATCAAATTAACATGCAAATAAAGATACCTTAAGGAAAGTGGCACGATTCCCTTTGCTATCTATTGTGAATGTTGATGGTCCACCAGTGAACTAATGCACATGCACAATAAGTTATGATACAATCATTCATATAATTAAATAATAATCAAATATATTAATTAAAAAAATTTATTCGATACATAGTTGTGGACTTGACAATGACGTGTAGAAGGGGGCAGGACGATCATTTCCACTGCCACCACCACCGACACTCTTTCCCTGAATTTTGATCATAATCAATAGATACTAAATTAATTATTTATTATTTTATAAATGAAATATGATCAAAGAAATTTAATAAACTTGGAAATATTTACCTGTGTGTCAATGCCAAATGTCATATTTAGAAAATCATTAGTCATCATTCCATGATCCTCTTCCTCTCTCTCGGTAGTACCAAATGTTCACAAAGATCCACATGACCGACAAATATGCCCCCTCAAAGAATGACTATGGTCACCCTCAACTAAAGGAGTGGCACACTGAATGAGAGTTTCTGTTAGAGCACTAATAGTGCCTAGTGTGTCCACCTCTACTTTCTCCTTCATAACGGAAGGAATACTAACATGATCCACCTATGGCTTGCCAATAGGAACCCTAGGTGTATTAGGGTCATGATGTGCCCCCGCTCTATCAAATGATGACCCCCCTCCTCTACCCTGAGAATCTAGAAAGTCAAAATATTTTGGCACCTAATTGAGTACAAACTCGCAATAGAGTTTCCTCAAGAAATGTATGAGAACCTCATGATTTTTACAGGGGTGGGAATCAAATAACATCCACCATCTCTCCCAAAATTTATTTTTAATGTCTTCATTCAAGCACCAATGAATTGGGAACCTCCTTTTTGTAGTTATAAGAGTATCAGTGTCCTCTGGTTTTTTAAAGAGTTTGCAAATGTCATCTTTTGTGATTTTTTCTTGTTTATGTCCTCATATGATAATTTATTTGCATAATATTGTTTTTGTTCTTCTCTTTTATCATGCCATAAATTAAGTTTCCCACTAACTGAGCCTATGTGGGTCAAGATTGATTCCAATGATTTTGCAAGTCTTTCCCTTCTAGGATTTGTAGCAATAGAATCTTTTAACCTCCTAATTAAAGATTCTAATTCTTTATTCCCTCTTTCAATTTGGTTGGTCAAATTTTCTTGTGTTCCAGGAGGAGGTTTCTCGATTGGTGGAGGTGGTTGAGGTTCATTTTCTTAGTTATTTTCTTCATTCATTTCTTTGTGAGGAGATGGAGGGTTTGGTTGAGGGTTTTGTTCAGGGAGATCATTTCTTCTTGGCAATTAAAAAAACTAGATTTTAAAATCTTAATTACACATTAAATCTAAGAAAATAAATTTTAACAAAATAAATTGCTTCAAAGCTGAAATTTCAATACAAATAAGAGGCATGGGCTGTAAAAACACTTACCTCTTCTTCAAGATCGAGCTTGACACCGTCATGGAGCCATTCTTTATGTAAATTGATGGATGAATGAAATGAAGAAGCAAAAGGATTTTGTGTACGTGCTTGGGAAGCCCTCTTTCACTGCAAACACAGGTTTATGGAAATAAAAATGGGCTTTCCCAAACACAACAAACACTTTATAGTGTCTCGCAAAGCGTATGCATCCTATAGGGTGCACGTGCTTTAGTACGTATGCACTATGGTCGATGGGGGACCAAAAAGCAAAGTGGCAACTTTTTGGTCCCCCATCTTTGTGCATATACCCTTAAGAGAGACAAGGTGAATGGCCTATTGGGTGACCCTCATGCTCATTATAGAAAGGATAATAGAGAAGAATGAAATAGGGTAAATAAATACTAATTATAAACTTTGGTTTGAAGAAAAAATTTAATATTCAGGGTTGAATGAAAAAGACTTCTATCAATGCAATCTTGAACGAAATTTCTAAACTAAGTACAATCACAAATTAAATGGTTTTTTTTTATGATGATACAAATATAAGAATTCACCTTTAATAGTATTATGTCCTTTAGATGAATTTATATAAGGGAAGACTATCTTAAGATTGTATTTGAGACTCCATTAGATTATTTTTTCCAATGATAAGTGGTCATTAAAATGAGATATATCAATAGACAAAGTGGAAAAAAGAATGTCAAGAGGAGTTCTTGGTTTAGATGAAGAGGGAAAATAATGGTTGACATGAGGAACATGGTGCACCTTAGGAATATTGTGTAAGTACAAAGGTACATCATCTATTATTGGTGGAGGGAGATCAAGACGTTGGTGTTCATCAAAGGAATTACCAACTTATTTTAGATTACGAATTATAATATGTTGACGAGAGCTAGGTCTTTTTATTATAGGAACTTGAAGAAGTGGGGATTGATTAGGATAAGGAGGGGTAATGAAACCTAAACCATATTTATGAGATTTTTGAACAAGATTAATAGGAACTTTAATGCCTTGTACATTATTACCAAGTCATAACCTTTGTAGCCTTGTTAAGTAGCGATATCATATGTTGTACTATAAGTAACTTTTAATGTTGAGGGAGAAGGTTATTCATATTGAGGTGTATGAGAATGTGTGGTATAAGGAGGAATAGGAGGAGGAATATTCTCTTTAGGAGGTGTTAAAGTATATCAGATATGGAAGTAAATGTATTTAATTAAGTTCTTTATTCAATGATGATATTAATACTATTATAATTATGTATGTTCTCATATTGAATAACATTATGTTATATATATATTGGAGAGGTATTTCCTTGAAAGGACATGCCTCTTCCCATTAATTATAATTTAATCAATCTTATAATGTTTCATCAATCAATTATTAATTTAGAATAATATAATAGATTAATATTTTAATTTTATATGATTAATAATAATATAACATATTATTATTAATCAACATATATTATATGCATTCTAAATGATCATATGACTAAAGCTACAAACATTAACACTCCCTCTTAGCTAGGGAGGATGATCAAACAAAATGTTTAGTGGTCTCCCATGTCATGAACACTTATGACCCTCATGACCATAACTACAACAAACATCAACACTCCCTCTTAGATAGGGAAGATAAAATCCATCATCCAAGAGAGAAACACAAAATTAATTATGAAAGTTTATTTTGGTATCACATCATTGTGATATCAGAGATATGATTTGACCAATAATATTAAGTCTCATGATATTCACCATAACTTAGATTCATAAGAAATATCATCTCATGATATTTGGGAGTATTGGCCAACAAATATCAAGTTGCATGATATTCACCAAGTACCCAGAGTAATGGTCTACCAACATCAAGTCTCATGATGTCCACCATGTACTCATGAAAATTATAAATATATCATCTGATGATATTCAGAGCATTGGCCACAAAATATCAATTCTCATGATATTCACCAAGTACTCAGAGTAATGGGCTACCAACATCAAGTCTCATGATGTCCACCAAGTACTCAACAAATGTCCATAGGTAATGTGTACATGTATCCGCAATAATAGTTACCATAGGAGCATTCATATCATCTATCATGATCTATTTTAGTCATCATAAGATGTCTATCACAATACAAGGTCATGGTCTTTTTAAGGAACTTAATCCACCATGCAAGATATCATCTATCATGATCTATTTCAGCCATCATAAGATGTCTATCATGATAGAAGATCAAGTTATTGAAAGATCATAACCTTCCAATAACTTTAACAAATACATGTGATAATCATTTGGAAGTTGTCACTTCCTCATGATTTACACAGGGCCCATATAGGCATTCGACCATTTGATCACTGGAGAGTCCATCTCCATATGGTCTACTCCCTTTGAATCAATACGATTGAGATTATCAAAATTTGATTTAACCATGTCCTCTATTTTCTCCCTCTGAAGCCCAAGTTCTTGTATCAACCTCTTGTCCTCTTTTGAAATGTTAGACTCCCTTTGAAAACATCAAGTTATTTCTACCTTGAATGCAATTTTATTGTTCTCCTATCCTGAAGGTATGTTAGAGAGAGATTACAAATGGCTCATCAAACTAAACTATCTTGACCAAAAATACCAATGATAGAAGCATACAAGATTTTACTAATGAATATTATAGCATAAATTAAAAAATAATTTGTGTGCATTAATAAAACATGGAATACTTTTCTTTCATAAATTTCAAGTCTTTATTTCTATAAGGTGAGCCCAATTCATCTGTAAGTATTTTGGAATGAAGATCAAATTCTCCACAATGCTTTCCTTGCCTTTGATCGGCAATTTCCTACTGAAGAGAAATTCCATTTACCCTCATAGTGGCTATCTTCTCATTTGTGACATACTAGACTCATGATATAATTTCAGTGCTAATACAAGAAGCGTGATAATAATTGACTAGTTAGAATAATATCCTAGTAACTCAAGGATTGGACATTCTTTAATAGTGATTCATTGTTGAAAATCATCATGTATCTACTTAGAACATCATGCTAGACTTCATTAAATGTATCAATCCAAGAACGTGAACTTGAGATGATGGCTGCAAAGTTTATGCTTTAGTTCTTTTCAATAGTCATCACTACTAAAGTAAAAGCTATTGCTAGAGGAGATTTATACTAGAAACTAAAACTACAGATTAAATCTCATCTTTGAAAGAAAAAATTAATAGTAAATAGATAATGCTTCAGAAGTAAACCTATGTTGTAGGAAACAGTCAATGGTTCTGCTACCAGTGGCTGCAGGAGCAACAGTACTTAACAACTTCAAAGAAACTTAACTGAATCCTACTTAAGCATGAATAGGGAATTCACCTCCCATGTGGGCCCACATGGAAGTATGAATGAATTATAACTTAGAGATTGAAATGAAGAACTGTCATATATTCATTCAACAAAACATAGATACAATATAGGATATCAAAGTATTTTACTCTATTGCTAGATTACAGTATGAATTCCTCAAAACGTCTAACTAGCCTGGACTCATAAGTTCCAACTTATTTAAAAGAAACTAAGAAAAAAAGAACTCCTACAAACTAGGTCTTTCATTACATAGCATAACAACTTCAGTTACAGGAACAACAACATCATTTATGCAAGAAGATAAGCCGTATTTAGTGCTTCGAGAATATAGGAACACTTGGTAACTAGATTGACTTGGACTGAATCAATAAATGCAAAGTTATGGAAGGAGTGGAGCTATGATGAACTCTAAAATAGTTATCTACCTTAAAAGACCCACTCATCCTTGAGTCCATGCTCCTTGCTGACTTATTCTTCTCCTACAAAAGGTTAACATAACAGAATCCACAACATGAATCCAAGGCAAAGATTATAATAAGTTTTCCTATTTTAACGTAGCCTTGTCACATGGCTGCATGAGGTCTACCCATTAAAGCTAGAGAAGAAAAATACCAGATTTTATCATAACATTCATTAATATATATATATATATATTTAGTCTTGTCCTTAAGTTTCATAAGTATCAAATATACATATGGCTAAAGCTTAAAAACATAAAAGACTGTATAATGTTTATAAAAAACCATAAGATATTTAAGTCTGAGCTTAGAAAATCATAAACAAAACATCCCATAAACTTGACTCATCATTCCCCCTAGCTTAGCTATTTGTTGGTCCCGTAGCAAATAAATTCTTCAACCTGGCTGTCAATCTATAGTCAGTAGTTGTTCTTTGTCCAATACCTCTCTCTACAAGACTCCAATAGAATCCCTTTGTTTCCTTGTGTTTCTTCCATCTGTCCTTTTCCCTCTGCATATCAAAATTGTCCAAATTTTTTGAGCTTGAAAGTAAAGGAGACATCAATAATGGAGGCTGAAAGGTTAGTGGAATCTAGAAACTTTCTCTCTCTCTTCCCAAGGAAATGTACCAAGAGGCGTGTTGGGTTTCCATAACAAAATTGAGAAGTGAATGTGGTTCTATGTTTCTCATCTCCCTAGATAAACTGTTCCAGTGCCACTGAATGGCATTTCTAGCCTCAGATAGTTCAGAATCTATCATTTGGTCATATGCATTAAATGCTTCATTTCTCATTGGATAGATGATCTTGCTACCTGAGTCAGAGGGGGCTATCCTTAACCAATTATAGTAGTAAGTTTGAGGATCTTTGGCTCCAGGCCTTAGAAACAAGGGAATTTTTTACTCCAAATCCCTATACACTTTACCTTGAGTGTCCCAACTAATTTCATTTTGTATCGAGGACATGAGGGCTTTGAGTTGAATGTCCCCAACATAAAGCAAGGGATTCCAAACTTAGTCATTAGGGACTGCTAGGTTGTGGAGATAAAATTCACATAATAGATTTTGGATGGTTGCAGGAGAGTTATGGAAGGCTTGAGAAAAATGGGTAGGCTCTTGCAATGAGGAAGACCTATCTTGCATAATATAGGTCATTTGATAGTTTAGCAACTGTTCTTTAAGAAATAAGGCATAGATAGGTGATGGGGATCTACAACCCATCAGGTCAGGAATTAAAGATGTAATTTTGTCAAGTTTCACACTTAATTGTTCTATCTTTTCCTCCTGAACAAGTGTTTCCTGATAATGATGGTCTACTACCCTATTTAGTTCTTTCCATTGTTGTTTCCACTCCTCTCTCTCAAAATTTAATTGCTTAGACAATTGGAAGATAACAGATAGCAAAGATGTTGAACTAGATTGATCTGTTATTAAAGAAAGGCAAGAATTGTCTGCTACTTGAGGGACAGATGACTTACCATTGTTAGCACTTGTCCTCTTCAAAGGATCTGTCCAAATGATCATAGCCCTCTCGGTGTTAGATTATTGTTGAGCCACTGAAGCTAATGTATCTAACCCTTCATTCAAAATTTTCTCTACTACCTTATTGAAAAGGTCTATATCAACATCTGGATTTTCTTCATAGGGATCCCTTTCTGCTATAGGAGATTCTATTGTAGGAGAGAATGCTATGTCATCTGCTTCCCTGATGTAACTATCAGATTCATCACTCTTTGAATCATTTTCCTGAAGATTCCCAGATGTTGATCCTCTCCTTCAAAACACATAAGCTTTCTCTTCAGAGCTGGAGTCATCTCCGATTATAATGACTTCTACATTTATTGGCTTATTAGGAACCTGCTTTGTTTCAACATCAAGAAATTCCTCAAATGTTTCCTGTTCCATAATCTCAGTCCATTGTTCTTCCTACTGAGAAGTTTCAAGCTATAATTTAGCCTCTTGCTGAATGTTTTCATCCTCTTCTTTCCTTTGCCCAAAATCTTGTGTTACATTTGGCTCATTAACTGGAATCTCTTCAGTTGTTTTTGACCTTCTCCTAGCACTTCTCCTTAAAGGAGTTTCCTCCTTCATTTTTGGAGCTTTCCTTTTTCTGGAAGTGCTCATGGCTGCAAGAGATGCCTTAGCCTGCTGACTACTACTAGGGTTAATTTTCTTGTTCTTATCCTTTGGGGAAACTATTTCTACTGCAGGAGAAACTTCAGCCTTTTCTGTAGGAGTCTCTGATTCTTCTTCATGAGTTGATCTTGAAGTAGAGAAATTATTGGAATTAGGGGAATTAGGGGTCCTAACCCTAGATTTCTTTTTGGTTAAAGAACATTGTCCAATTTTAATAAAAATTTTCCTAACCCCTTTAGCAATTTTAACCCTCTATCCCACTCTACGCCCAATTGGTTCTGGGGTAGGCTCCTTAAACCCTTGTAGAAAAAATTCCTCCCAAGAAATATTTGACTGCTCCCTTAAGGCTTTTTCCACTATCAACTTGATTAAACAGTGGTGAGAGACAAAATTTAATTTACCCTCTTGAACTAGAATGGCCTGTTTTGACAAGATGCCAAACACAAAACTAGGGACATTGATAGGCCTATTATCATGTCTTAAACAACTCAAGAATTTAAAGTGAACAACATGCAGGAATGAGTGTCACCCTTCGCAAGTGAAATACCTAATGATATAAACCACACATTGTTTAAATGGCTCAGGAAGATATAGTCAAAATGTACCTTGTTTCCTATCAACTTCAAGCGGCGGGTCTGTATGTAGAGTGAACTGAGCTCTAGAAGTAGTTGGGTCAAGATTCTCTATGAATTCCTCACCCTCCAGCAGTAATCCCATGACCTCTACCAAAATTGACTGAGAAAATGGCACCTTCAGTCCTTTAACTGTAGCCACTCCATCTTTTAAGGAGTTAAGAAATTGAAGTGCAACCTTGTCATCCCAGCTAGTTAGCTTTTGGACATAATCTATCCAACCCCTTGCCTAGAAATATGCCCTACAATTTTGGTCTTTGAGAAAAACACCATGCACAGTAGGCTCCCTTCGAATGAGGTCACCACCCATCGTTTAGTTCTGAGATACCCAAAATAGAGTTGCAGGAGATAAAATAGACAACCAATATTTTGAACAAGAAAGCTTGAAAAGGTAGGTTGCAGGATGATTCAAATTTGGAAATTTCTAGCAATGCAGCTCGAGAAATGAGCTTATGAGTAACATAAATGCAAATTACTGTATTATCATTTCATAATTACTCATAAGTACTCTCCGCAGAACTTGTACTCAACATAACTTGCCACCTTAGTTTTATACATGAGAAAAATAACACGCAGCATAATGATTTTCAAAAGTGTCTAATCATGGCAGAAAAATACAAGTACGACAGGACAAAGGAATAAATATAAAGATTGCATAAACATAATGACAAAAAAAACTAATATAACTTCCCCCCTAGCTAAAATGTTGCAAGTGGGCCCTCACTTGTAGTAATGACAAGGCATATGATAAAAATAAGAGGAAAACAAATTAAAGTTGCATACCTTGAAATGTGTGCTAACTTGAAGTGCTCATGAGGTGGCAGTTGTTACGATCCATGAATGAAAGAAAATATGAGGGGGATGGATGATAGACTAGAAATGAAGTGAAAATTTATTATGGAGAAGTGACTTTCGTTAAGAAAGTATTTATTATGAAAGTGAAAAGATCTTTTTAGAATGAGGAAGGAAAATGAGCAAAAAGCTCATTACGAGTGGCTGTAGGAAGTGTGTCACCAACGATAGAAGAGAATTGATGCAAGAACTCATCCTTGCTCTGGGGTTTGCGATACAACTTCAATCTATGACCATTGACCAATAGTTTGAAATGTACTGGATCAACTATGGAGAGTTGAACTATGCCATTTGGAAAGACTGTAATTATCTCATATGGTCCAAGCCATATGGTTTGGAATTTCCCTAGGTTATGCTAGTACCGAGAGTCATATGGGAGCACCCAGTCTCCAACTGAAAACACTTTGTCCTTGACAAACTTGTCATGCCATTGCTTGTGCTAATGTTGGATCAATTCAGTGTTATGTAGGGAAGATTTTCTCCATTCATCAAGGCCATTCAAACTTAGAATCCTGTCTTGTTGTGCTATAGTGAGATCCATCCCAAGATCAAGAGCTGTCCTAAGTGTCTTATGTTCGAATTCAATAGGCATGACTGTAGAGTGACCATAGACAAGCTCGAATGGTGTGAAACCTATTGTAGACTTCCATGTAGTTTGGTATGCCCAAAGTACTTCAGGAAGTCAGATAGCCCAATCTTTCTTATGGATGGCTACTATTTTAGCGAGAATAGATTCCAACTCCTGATTGGTAACTTCTACCTGGCCATTAGCTTGGGGGTGACAGGGTGAAGATTTACCATGCCTGACGTTATATTCCTCCATCAAAGCAGTAATCAAATTAGAGGTAAACTAAGGACCTTGATCAGATTGAATCTCCCTTGGTACTCCAAATCTAGTGAAGATGAATTCATAAAAGAACTTTGCAACATTGTTATCTCAAGGGTGCTTCATAGGTTTAGCCTCAGCCCATTTTGTACCATAGTTAGTGCAAACAAGGATATATGATTTACCTTGGGAAGAGGGCTCAATAGGACCAACAAAATCAATCCCCAATTTGTCAAAGGATGCGACAACTACCTGTGGCTGCAGGGGCATTTCATCTGTCTTTGTAGGTCATCCCATGCATTGGCATTTGTTACACTTTTTGGTGTACTGAGTAGCATCTTTGTGTAGACTGGGCCAATAGTAACCTGTAGTCAAAATTTTCAATGCTATTCTTTTGGTAGCAAAATGTCCACCGCAAGGTTCATCATGACATGCCTTGAGGATATCATAGGTTTCATCCTCTCTAATGCATCTTCTAGTTACTTGGTCGGGACCAGTATAAAACATGAATCCAGAAATCCATGAATAATTAAAGCTCTTTTCAGTTAACAACCTTCTTTCTTTAGCAGAGAAATGAGCTGGTGTCTTACCAGTTGTGAGATAATATATTCTTTGAGGCAGGTTGTGAACAAGCATTACATGCCTTGCATATGCTTTGATGGATTTTCATATCTTTTCTTATACCGACGGTGTTGTCATGTTTGCAAATCCTTTGCGCATAATCTGCAACCATTGCATTCATGTGATCAAAGATTCTTCAAAGCACTTGCCTTGTTTATGCCTTCTAATAAATTTTAGTGCCAGATCCTCCCACAATTTTCCTTAGATACCATGTTAAAGCATACCAGATCTAGAAGTAGATGTATTTTATTAAGTTCTTTATTCAATGCTGATACTAATACTATTGTAATTTTGTATGTTCTGAGATTGAATAACATTATGTTATATATATGCCTAGGAGAGGTATATCCTTGAAAGGACATGCCTCTTCCCATTAATTATAATTGAATCAATCTTATAATGTTTCATCAATCAATTATTAATTTAGAATAATATAATAGATTAATATTTCAATTTTATATGATTAATAATAATATAATAATATAACATATATAAAATATATTATTATTAATCAACATATATTATATGTATTCTAAATGATCATACGACTGAAGCTACAAACATTAACAGGAGGATTAATATTCTCATCCTTTGTAAGTGAATAAGTATTATCCAAAGGTCTAGAAAAGAAATCATCTAGAAAATGTCTAACGTCCGGATCATGGATAATATTTTGGAGATCATTAAAATTGTGAGGATCATGAGAAGGTTGATCTTGAGTAGGGGGCATAAGATTAGGAGGATTTGCATTAGTCTCATTAACAAAGACCCTTATGTAATCTATATATTCCATGCATCTAGTTAAAATGTGAAGAAGCAAGACACATGAAAGATTGATAATGATCTTTAAATACGCCTTGTAGGGAAGCATTGTATTAGTTATCTTCATCATGTCATGTATGAAATAATATCATGGAGGAAAATGAACATAATGAAATGGAAGAAACTATAATATGCTCTAGGGGTTTGGTAGAGAGAAGGGTAAAAGCACAATCAGGTGTCACCTTTTAGGCTAACTTATCAGCACAACTGAATTTTAGTATTTCTAACTAAAAATTAATTTTGGTCAAACATATGGTCTAGCTAGATTCATTCTAGCTAAGTTAGATAAGTTCTTTAACTTTTCCAATTGAAAATATCTATTAAATACATGTTTTATACCACTTTGGGTCTAATTACCATAAAACTAAAATTGTTTTAGAAAAGTGGCATTTCAATAACTCCTAATCTTTTTAATGATTTTTTTTTTAAAATAAAAAAATACCCTTTTGTAGAGATCAAAGTCAAGAATATCCTCATATAGATTTTATAGTGTTTTAATTAGACATAGTTTATTGTAATTAAAAAATATTGCAAATAGGTATTTTAACAGTCAAGGAGATGTTGATTTAGAGAAAGAAAAAAAATAGTAAATCATATTAATAAATTTGAAAAACTTATGGTGCACTAGAGGAGAGAGTCCTCTTCAAGAATATATATTTCTTTTTTTTGATTGGGATAGATTTGTTACATGAAAAAAATATTGCGAGATGAAAATTGTTGATTTCAATGAGTTGGAATTTGAATTGTTATAAAAGAAAAAATATAGGTCACAAACTAGTTTTCATTTGTTCATGCACTAGCTATATATGTCATCTATGACATATTTTGAAATTAGGGGAAAAAATTATTTATTTACATATAATTTTTTGGTGGGAACTAGACCCCTAATTTTCAGCAACTGAAAAATCATCTTTAAAAATTAAAAAAACATATCAATTCTTATTCAAAAAAATTATTATAAATATTAATCATAAACTTCATACATTTTATCACATTTAATTAGTTTACATCATCTTCAAATTCCAAACATAAATGTCATTTTTATACTATTGAATTTGAACAACTTTGATTTTGTTAGCCTTTTCATTTGTAAAAGGGTGACATCTTATTGTGCTTTTAACTAGAAGTAAGAAGAAAGGTGATGACATAAGTGATTCCACACCACTCCATCCGAGAAAGTTCCATAGAACTAGATCCTTAAATAGGAATGTAACAACACAATGTGAATATGAAAAGAAGATCTAACTACCAAATCAATGAGGATATAATACAAAGAAAAGTTAACTACCTAATCAAAAGGTATGACGCATAAAAGAGTCAAGCTCACCAAAATGTATAATGGAAAATGATTTTCAGTGATAGACTCCCACTTCACCACCATACATTGGAAGGGGCCCTAAAATGTGACCCCTTTTTGGGTTAAGAATCTGATTAGCACAACCTAAGTAGATATAAGGGGGCCAATGCAAGATCTAGTACCAAAAGAAAGTGTTGACTCTATTGTCCTTTCTGTTTAATGTAAGAGTGCATAAAATAGGTGGAAGTAAGGTAAAACAAAGAAGATACTTATGCAATGAAAAGAAAAAAGATATTAGATCTAGTGTACCAAAGTAAGTGCTATAAAGTAATAGGGATAAAGAATAACTCACCTTGGAAGCTAGTAGAGGAAGAAACTTTAGATATGTGGAAACCCTGTCAAACTGTACTGAAAGTGGAAATAGATCAAGATCTGAAAACTTGAAGGCTAGAACTTTCTATTATGAAAAGTTGAGTGTTGTGGGAAAATATCAAACTCGGTTTGACCTATACTAGTGTAGGTTGAAGATAGATCAACCATACCTTGGAGGGTTGAATCTAAATGCCATGGT
Source organism: Chamaecyparis obtusa (assembly GCA_027943335.1). Lineage (NCBI taxonomy): Eukaryota > Viridiplantae > Streptophyta > Pinopsida > Cupressales > Cupressaceae > Chamaecyparis > Chamaecyparis obtusa. The sequence continues at coordinate 208,791 of BSBK01001209.1, read as the reverse complement.
ACTGTGATAGATACTGCACTTTCAGATCTTTAATTTTGAATCTAAAACTCTGCAAATTTGGAGCTACACACAAAAATAAAGGGGAAATTGTTGGGTAAAGGGGTTTTCCTTGGTCAAGCCCTTGTATAGGAAATAAAATTGAATTTAAATAAAGGAAATGCTATCATTTAGAAGAGATTAAACAAAAATGAAGTATATCATACCATGTAGATGCAGTATTTCTTAGTATACGATCGAGTATGTTTATGTAATATCTTTGACTCAACACAAAAACCAAAAGGAAATCATGTAAGACAAAACCTCATGTAGTAGATTCTTTTAATTCACCTCAATGTTGAATTGAAGAAGGAGAAGAGGAAGACTTGAGTTGATGAATGTAGATCTCCTCCCTTGATGGCTAACTCATTTATCTTCAATGAAAAATGAAGCTAGATCTATAGGAGGAAATGCATGAACACTCGATAGATGATGGATGAATGCTTTCTTCCTCTCTTGGACTCATTGAATGCATAATAAATTTCTTGAGAATGGATTCTTCTATATTATGGATGTGAAAATGAAGAGAGGAAGCCTCCTTTTATAGTGATTTTGCAGTACAAATTTGCAAATGTTGACCTCACAAGTTGGGAAGATGAAAAACACTTTGCATTGGGCCAGAAACCCATCAAAATTAAACCCCTAAGGTATAGGTCAAACTAGATTCAACCTATACTCAAAAGGTGTCAATTTTGAGCTAAAGGTTGTGGGATTTGATAAGTGATAAAAGTTTCAAGGAAAAAACAGAAGGATATGAGGTAAAATCAAGTGTAATGTTAAAATGGGGCCAAGAGGGAAATGAATTATGTGAATGGATATAAAAATTGAAAATTATGCATAGAAATTAGAGCCAACTTAGATTTTTGAGCAAGATTGAAGTGGAAAGAAGGATCTTGGTTTAAATAAGGTATTTAATTAAGTACAATGTGAGATCCTAATATAAGCAACACACATAAGTGGGCTAAAAATGGTCTCAAATAAACAAAAAAGAAAGTGGTCACTTTTTAGGACTATACGCTTCCTTTTGAGTGAAAAAAAAGAAATAGGATCACCACCCCCTATTGTTAGGCCTTTTTCTGTCATAGCAAAATCTTGTGAAATTGGCTTGTTCCCTGCAATGTGTTTGTCAAGTGTCCTACCTCGTGCTCTTTATTGTTGTCACCTTGCTTCAGTCCAAACTGCATCTCCTAAATCGCCAAACCCAAAAAGTTGTTTGAATTTCAAGGCCTGCTGGTAATATTTCAAAATCTGCCACAGTGTCGAAAACCCACAGTGTTTTCAAAAATCCATGATGTTTTTGATCTTTTACCGATAACCTGCGTTGTTTTTGACCCTTTGTCTTCTAGCTTTGTGCGCTTATCTGTTGACGTGTCAGAAACTTTGTGTGTTTTTGATCCTCTTTCATGAAAAACATTGTGTGCTTTTGACCTTGCACTAGTTCCTTGTTTGCTGGTGTTCCCTCAACTGCGAAAGTCCGACCGAATGGTGGATCCCAGTCCTGTTCTACTGCCTGGCAGTCCTCTTTGTCTTAAGTGCGCAAGTGCAATGATGTGGGGCCAGTTTCTTCAAAGCGGCACAGGAAGGAGATCAACGGTCGGCGTGTGATGACATGGAATATTCTTTCCCCATGCGATCATGCGCCTGCCGTTGATCTTGTTTGTTTCCAGCGTTGCTTCAGTGAAGTGGGCCTGGTGTCAGAGGGGTGCAGATGGCATATCCTTATTGGTTGTCGCATGGTCACATGTCAGACTTTTCTAATATGCGATCATGCAACCGCTTTCCATCTGTCCGCATGGGTCCTGGCTCTTCAAAGTTGGTGGTTATTGTTTGGTGGTCCAAGGTGGTGATGTGGTGGCTTTGGGTTGGCTATCGTATGATCACATAGCCCAATTTTTGGCTATGCAATCATGTGACTAGGTGACACGTGTCCGCGGTGCTGAGGTGGATTTGCTTGGTGGGACCGCAACTTAATGGCAGGTAGTGGTGGCGGTTTGCTGGCGGTTAGTCACATGTTCGCATAGCCTTTTGCAAGGCTATGCGATCATGCGACTGATATTTTCTATCAACTCCATGCGGTGATGGTTGCGGTGGCGGTTAGGGTTCGCGGGCTGTCGCATGTTCGCATAGCCCATTTTTGGGCTATGCGATCATGCGATAGGATGCCACGTATGCTAGGGCCCATTTGTGGCTGTTTGGTGGGCCTGATGGTAGATGGTGACGTGCTATGTTCTGATTGGTGCCGGTGTGCCAGGTGGCCAAGGGTTTGCAGGTGGGTCCTGTGGTAGGTGTGACTCGGCAGCTGCAGCGAGTAGAGGTGTGACATGTGGTGGTGACTTGGCAGATTATTTGCGGGGCCGAGGCATAGTGTTAACGGGTTGTCACATGTTCGCATAACCTATTTCTGGGTTATGCGATCATGCGACTAACCGCCAGGCTTAGCGGCGACGGTGGCGGTTACGGTAGGGTAAAGGGAAATGTAGTGTCGCGTGTTTGCATAGCTCATTTTTGGGCTATGTGATCATGCAACTAACCATCTGATGTCATGATCACGGGATTCTAAGTGGGCCCACGGTGGCAGTCTTGTTTTATGCCAGTTTGATTGGTCACTGTGGATGATATGGTAAAAGACTTTCCAAAGGGTTTTGGACTGACTGTTGACCGCGGCTAGGAGTCTGCTGTCACATGATCGCAAGGGTGAGTTGGGTGCCTTGCGATCATGTGACCAAGAGAAAATGTAACCGAGTTTTTGGTGCCCAGGAATGAGGATCTACGGTACTGATAAAGTTGGTCGTGGTTTGAATGTGGGTCGTTGTTTCTCTGCAGGCGCCAAGAGAGGAAGTGACCGTTTAAATTTGAATTTGAATTCTCAAGAATTTTCCTACGACAGAAAGTACCAGATTTGATTGCTTTCACAGCATGATTTAATTTGTTTGGTGGCCCTTGCTGTTGCAGTGTGGTCCAAGGGCTCTGTGGTCGATTGCAGAGATCTGTATCGTGTAAGGAGTGAGATAAATGGTTTAAGGCTTTAGTAGGTTGCTTGGTTTCCTGCCCCTGCAGTAAATTCTTGATTGGTTCTGATTGGTTGGGCGGTTGTAAGCCTTTACCCTGGTTACCCATTACCTGTTGCATCCTACTGGTTTAGGATTCCAAGGTAACCAGTGGTATAAATAGTTGATTTTTTGTCTTTGTCTGGGTTCCTTTCTTCCACAGTTATGGGGATTGGTTCCGTGAATGTTCTTCATGCAATGTATTTTTCCTTCTTCTTTGCATACAGGGTGTTCCCTTTGTCCTTTCTAGCTATGGGAATATAATAAAATTGTAACAGATGTCTTGTGTATGAGATTGCTATAATGCCTCGCCAGGCAACCCAAGAGGACAAGACATAAAACTCTATAAAATGCAAGTAGTAATTTTTATTTTTTTAAAAAATTTTTAACTAGAATAATATTCATCATCACATTTCATATTTCTAAAAGAAGAAATAATTTTCTACTACTTGGATGTAAGATTTATACAACTTAAGTCCTCAGGGGTTCCCTAACGTCACTACTAAAGCAACATCATATAAACCATTTACATGCATAAGATATCCATCGAATCATGAGCTTAAAAGATCTACGTTCATTTTAACGCATCAAGTTAAATGTCCCTAACTTATTTCTTTTATTAAACATAGGTTAATCATCCAACATCATTATTCCTTTTATCAACTCATTCCATAAATTCATATTGATTTCATCTACATCTACTATCCTTTATATCACTTTTCTCTGATATTTTAGGTAAGAGATTAATATTCATTAAGGTAGGCATTATCCTAGGTACTTCATTAACATGAACCAAGTATTAACATTATAATCAAGTTACTATTTTATTGCATTGTTTCATAACCATTCATTCTTAATAATTCCAATCACTAATCTATCATTTCTCAATAATTTCCTTAGATCTTTTCATCAAGAGAGAATACATTATTGTTGCGATACATCATTATATATAACTATATTTAAGATTATTTCCTTTACATATGGACAACATAAGAGGATAGGAGAAATAACATAAACACTTTCTTTTAATGCTAGTAACATGTCCAATATTCCACATTATTTTCCCTTTCTTTTACCTAGAACTACCCATTCCCTTATGCATTGCTTTGAATTGAGATTACATCAATACTACAAGACTCCTTTTAGGAGATTAAAAATTACATGAATTCAAATACATAAGTACATCTCAACATATTAAAATATCCAATAAGAAATCTTCAACTGCAAATCTGGAAAGGAATATGTGCTAGGATCATCCAGAGAATCACGAATAATACCTCGATATAAATATTAACCACCCAACCACGTGGAACCAATAGGCCCACTCCCCCGAGCTAGGAGATAGAACCAAAAGTCCATACAAGAGGTAACAACTAGAAAATTCCTAAGGTGGTGATAAAAGTTCCCCAAAGTCACAACAAAAAAAGAAAAGACAAGAAGACCACAAGGAATACAAGAGGTATGATCAAATTTGATAGAGACTCTAAGCTACAAGCTAGGTGAGTGTCATCGCATAGCCCTCACCCCTTGGGTTGTCCTGGTACTAGCCACTCTTGGCCCTGGCCCCCAAGTAGGCACATGCGGAACCGAATGCCTCTCGTACAGACAAGGTCATTCAGTTGTACCTACGCATAGGTACCTTCTCCCACTCCCATCCTTAGTCTTTACTAGCACTAAAGACATGGGCGAGGCACAATTAATCTTGATTAATGTGTAATTTCGCATTCCAATAATCTCCCATTCCCAATTCATTTATTTAGGTTATCACTTGATTAAATAACTCATAGTAGGTTATCCTGGTACTAGCCACTTAGGGCCCCGGCCCCTCACTATGAGCCACTCACCTAGTGTACTTAGGTTCCCTAACATACATATAAAAATCATAAGAATATAATAGATTCATCATCAAGAATTCATATCAATTCCATAACAATATTTGATTGAGTTTAGGAAAACATATGTTGTCCCTAGTCCACTTGACAACCCTAAACCCAATATGGCATTCAGAATGTTCCAAACATATAAGAAGACATCCAAGTGATATTATAAATATATTCAGAGTATACATAGATTCAATTAACCAAAAAAAAATTCTAATAGCCTCTGGTAACCATACGAAACCTTAAAACTTAATGATGTTCTTAAATTGAATTATGTCAAGCAAGGATTGAATGCAAAAAATAGTCATCATAGAACAGTCATCCATATCTTCCAAAAAACAAATAATAAAGGCAATCTCTTTAGTCTAGATTTAGATAACATAATTATGGACTCTCAATTTTATTTTTAGGAAGATCCAACAGTGGGAAAGAAAGTTATGACTTCTGGTTTAAAACAGAAAACTCTGGTTAGGGTTCAGACCTGCCTTCACTAAAACGGTTGTAACTTTCACAAAATATAATAAAAATTCTCCAAACCAATTGGAAATGAAAGATAAGACTTAGGAGAATCTTTGATATCAAATTTAGACTTTTATATAATCATATCAGCCTGTAGCATACGAATACATTTGACAGAAAATTCGGAATCAAGAATGGACAGGCATAGTCTGCCAAAATGTCAAAAATAAGGCATTAATTCAACCCTAAAAATAAAATCAGAGAGATACCCATTTGAGATCTGTGAATTTTACTTCCAAAAAATCAATTTAGTAAAACCATAGATGCAATTTAAATTGTTATAATAATAGATCTCCAAAAATAGGTTGCTAAAAACCCTAGGAAAACACATGCCAATTCTTACAAACAAAAACTCAAAACTTTAAAATAACCATACAAATGAAAAGTACAGATATAATAAATAATGATAATATATAAATAGATCTATAATCTATCAGATACATCAAGTAACTAAAATATTCAATCCATACCTCATGTCCTACGAAGGTTGAATCGAAGAAGGAAGGAAACAAAAGAGAAGACAAATCCAAACTTGAGATGCATCCTTCAAACCCTATCCACTTTCAGAAATCTTCATGAAAGAAAGAAATAATTCCACAGCAAAGAATCCCTCTCTCAACTACTGAAATTCTCACAAAAATGTCTCTCTCCCAAAAGCAAAGATAACCAAAAATTCTTAAAGACATATGCTTACAAACTCTCCTTCACATCTCCAAGTTTTCTCTCCAAAATCTCCATGAAAAGTAAGGCCATCCTCTCCTCAATGCTTCAGCCCCAAAATCCCCTCTCTTCAAATGAGAAAGTAGTGCATATAAATATATTTCCAAAGGTTGAGAGGAAAAGTAACCAACTCCCAACTAACTCTTAACTAAAGGGTATTATAAAATAACTTACTATCATACAACTATATTACTCAAATATACAATAAAAGATTATTTGTATTCATTCATACACTAATGTAATATTATCCTAACATATATGCATATGCCATCATTAATTACATCAATATCTATATATATAACCTATCCTCATTATTAATAATTAACAATTGAGAATAATATACCTCGCATTATTTAATATTTAATTATTAATAATATTATACTTTACATTAATCCCAAAATATACACCATCAACAATATCTACAATAATTAACATATAATCATATATAAATTATATATATATATATATATATATATATATATAAATACATATATGTGTGCACCCATATATATATTTCTATATATATATTTATATTTATATAGATACATGCCAAATACCAAACACTATAATCTATAAGATTATGAAGTAATAGATCACAATATTATTACCTATTTATAATTACTATAGGATATAATCACTGAGGTAGAATAAAATCACATGCTTCAAAATAAATCTAATCATCCAAAGAGGCCATACAAATCATCTATGAAACATATCGAGAAAACCATAAGATCAAACAAGGTCAACCAAAGTCAACAAGGAAAGTCAAGCCAAACTCCTGAAACACAACATAGAAAGATTAACTAAGAATCATACCAAGAAGGAGAAATAAATAAAATGAGTAAACAAATCATACAACCAAATGAATTCAAGTGGCCACAAGGTACTAACTACAACCATGCCCAACCGGGTGCGTTGGATATGGGTTTTTGACCCAAAGGTTGACTGACAAAGAAGGAACCCTAATATTCCCAAATTGGAATAATGAAAAAGGAAGACTCATGTAGGGGCCTTAGTACTATCTCCATAACAACAACCATCAAGGATTTGAGGGCATGCTCAGACCTGTGAAGCCAGGTGAAGTCGATGCCCGGTACCTGCAAGCTTGCATCACAAAGAATAAATACATATGCATGGATATACATATAAAAGAAAATATTACAGATAGATGACCAGGATCGATACATCGTGTGGACCTCAGTGATGTGAGTAACTACGACTTCGTCCTGAATCATGAAAACACATCATGTATATATATACACTCAAAGCATGTAACATCATCATAACGAAGGTTAGAATCTCAAGCATTGTGTTAGTCTCTTATCAATACGAATAATAAATCAACATAATCAAATCATCAAGTGAGATACAAGATTCATCCAAAATAACCTTAATAGAAGAAAATATAGATAATCACTTATATATATCTATCAAGTACATATCATATAACATCCTAACTATATTCATAAAGGTCTTGAAGGTACTCAATACATACACAGAGATAAATACATAAAAAAATGATACCTTTAGACAGTATGTCTAATATTAGAATCCTTGAGTACTAGCTTATGAAATTATTATAAACAAACTATAGGAATAGATCAAACAAGTATCATGTTCAACTTAACTGTAAGAAAACATCGAAAGATCTTAATTCTTTCAGAAACACAAAACTTATATTAGGATTAGAGGGGTATTACAATTGCAACATATTTGTTCTTGTATCAGATTGTCTCCATCTAGGTTTTAGACTTATAGATTACAACATCAAGGGTGTGTACTCTTTCTACTTGCATTTCCAGTGAGTGTCTGCAATAGAGTTATTTTCGCAGAAGCAACTGAGTCTAGGACTAGTGTTCGGATATGTATGGGCTGGGGTATCAAAGATGCATCATGCTTGTCTTCCAGTGGATGCTGGTTAATGTATTACTTGTTCCTAGGTCTTCCTTTGGATAAGTGATAACATATTTGGGTGCACAGGTGGTTTGGTAATGTATGATCTGGTTAGGGTGAGTGTGTTGTCTTCTTGTTTCATAGCTCTATTGCAGTGAAGTATTTGACTTTGCTGGCCATTGGATAAGGCACTGGTCTATGAGGGACTTAGGATACTTTAGGGGTCCATTCAACCCAACATCAATCATTGAAATGAAATCCTTTCCCTCCATGTTGGTAGTAGTAGTAGGAGGTCCCGTCTGGTTTTCAGACTCATTGCATGCAAGCGGGTTATTGCATCAGATTTGGTTTCATTGGGGTACATGATACCTACAGGGGTCTGGAAACCATTCCACAATAATACATCTACAGGCCTTTTGTTCATCAACTCAAGAAGAGTCATGAGTGTGCAGATGAGGCAATACCCACCTAAGTGATGTGGAGCTTGAAGCAGGAGGATCTTCCTTATCCTCATCAATTAGCACTTTTTCTCTTGTCAAACTTTGGAGTGAAGACTAACCAGTTTGTCAATCATAGTGTAAACTTGGCACCGTGTGGGAACAAGTTTAAAAGCTAACAAAATGGTGACTCCACTAGGGAGAATAGAAGGAAAACCTATTAAGGAGCTCTGGTTGCTGCTATATTGAAGTAGTCAAAATCTTTTGACCAGATTGGTTTGGCCCATCCGAGTCACCAACAAAATGGTGACTCTGTTGGGGAAGAAGTGAAAGACAGCAAGCTTCCTTGCTTGGCTGGATCATCCTAGGGTCCTGGTTGAAGTTACAGAGTCAAATAGAAAAAACACATTAGTGAAATCTTCTCACTGCATGCTGAGTGGCGACTCTGAGTTCTCTGTTTGATCAGTGTAGTTCCTGATAAACAGTGTGGCCTAATGAAGTTTTGGTTGGTTGGAAGAGGTACAAATTAGTGCAAAATTTTCCTCTTCAAGGAGGTGGTGACTCTATACTGCAAGAACCTGATGGAGCTATAGGGTGAGCTCTAGATCTACCCTGCCCTCCAACCAGCATGTTGATTTTTACTGCAGAACTTCCAGGTATGATATTTTCAATGATAAGAAATGTTTCCTTATGAGGTGATCTAAGCGCTAAGAGAAGGAAAATGGTGTGATAGAGAGGTTAGCATCCTTCAATGAATAAGAGTTGTAGTTCTGCAAATTTTTGGTGAAGCATGAACATGGGTAGTGGAAACTGCAGTTTCATTTTTCAGCCCATGGGTGTTTACATATGTTTGTAGCGGAACTAGTTATGTTTTGGTCCAGTTGGTGGTCTGCTCTCCTAGAGATCTAAATTCTTGCATGGGCACAAGTTACCCATCATCCCCAACCAGAGCCACTGTTAGGCCTTTTTCTGTCATAGCAAAATCTTATGAAATTGGCTTGTTCCCTGCAATGTGTTTGTCAAGTGTCCTGCCTCATGCTCTTTATTATTGTCACCTTGCTTCAGTCCAAACTGCATCTCCTAAATCGCCAAACCCAGAAAGTTGTTCGAATTTCAAGGCCTGCTGGAAATATTTCAAAATCTGTCATAGTGTCGAAAACCCACAGTGTTTTAAAAAATCCATGATGTTTTCAATCTTTTACCGATAACTTGCGTTATTTTCGACCCTTTGTCTTCCAGCTTTGTGCGCTTATCTGTTGACGTGTCAGAAACTTTGTGTGTTTTTGATCCTTTTTCATCAAAAATATTATGTGTTTTCGACCTCGCACTAGTTCCCTGTTTGCCGGCATTCCCTCAACTGTGCAAGTCCCACTGGATGGTGGGTCCCAGTCCTGTTCTGCTACCTGGCGGTCCTCTTTGTCTTAAGCATGCAAGTGCGATGATGTGGGGCCAGTTTCTTCAAAGCGGCACAGGAAGGAGATCAATGGTTGGCGTGTGATCGCATGGAATATTCTTTCCCCATGCGATCATGCACCTGCCATTGATCTTGTTTGTTTCCAGCGTTGCTTTGGTGAAGTGGGCCCGGTGTCAGAGGGGTGATAGATGGCATATCCTTATTGGCTGTCGCATGGCCGCATGTCAGACTTTTCTGACATGCGATCATGTGACCGCTTGCCATCTATCTGCATGGGTCCCGGCTCTTCGCAATTGGTGGTTACTGTTTGGTGGTACGAGGTGGTGATGTGGTGGCTTTGGGTTGGCTGTCGCATGATCGTATAGCCCAGTTTTTGGCTATGCAATCATGCGACCAGGTGACACATGTCCGCGGTGCTGAGGTAGATTTTCTTGGTGGGACCGCAACTTAATGGCAGGTAGCGGTGGCGGTTTGCTGGCAATTAGTCACATGTTCACATAGCCTTTTGCAAGGCTATGCGATCATGTGACTGATGTTTTCTGTCAGCTCCATGCGGTGATGGTTGCGGTGGCGGTTAGGGTTCGTTGGCTGTCACATGTTCGCATAGCCCATTTTCAGGCTATGCGATCATGCGACAGGATGCCACGTATGCTGGGGCCTGTTTGTGGCTGTTTGGTGGGCCCAATGGGAAATGGTGACATGCTGTGTTCCGATTGGTGCCGGTGTGCCAGGTGGCCAAGGGTTTGTAGGTGGGTGTTGTGGCAGGTGTGACTTGACGGCTGTAGTGAGTAGTGGCATGACATGTGGCGTGACTTGGTAGATTTTTTGCGGGGCCGAGGCATAGTGTTCATGGGTTGTGACATGTTTGCATAACCCATTTTTAGGTTATGCGATCATGCGACTAACCGCCAGGCTTAGCGGCAGCGGTGGCGGTTGCGGCAAGGTAAAGGGAAATGTAGTGTCGCATGTTCACATAGCCCATTTTTGGGCTATGTGATCATGTGACTAACCATCTAATGTCGCAGTTGCGGGGTTCTAAGTGGGCCCATGGTGCCAGTCTTGTTTCATGCCAGTTTGATTGGTCGCTGTGGATGATATGGCGAAAGACTTTGCAAAGGGTTTTGGACTGACCGTTGACCGTGGCTAGGAGTCTGCTGTCGCATGATCGCAAGGGTGAGTTGGGTGCCTTGCGATCATGCGACCAAGAACACATGTAACTGAGTTTTTGGTGCTTAGGAATGAGGATCTGCGGTACTGATAAAGTTGGTCGTGGTTTGAATGTGGGCCGCTGTTTCTCTGCAGGCGCCAAGAGAGGAAGTGACCGTCTAAATTTGAATTTGAATTCTCAGGGATTTTCCTACGATAGAAAGTACCAGATTTGATTGCTTTCATAGTATGATTTAATTTGTTTGGTGGCCCTTGTTGTTGTAGTGTGGTCCAGGGGCTCTGTGGTCGATTGCAGAGATCTGTACCATGTAAGGAGTGAGATGAATGGCTTGAGGCTTTAGTAGGTTGCTTGGTTTCTTGCCCCTGCAGTAAATTCTTGATTGGTTCTGATTGGTTGGGTGGTTGTAAGCCTTTACCTTGGTTACCTGTTGCTTGTTGCATCCTATTGGTTTAGGATTCCAAGGTAACCAGTGGTATAAATAGTTGATTTTTTGTCTTTTTCTGGGTTCCTTTCTTCCACAGTTATGGGGACTGGTTCTGTGAATGTTCTTCCTGCAATGTATTTTTCCTTCTTCTCTGCATACAGGGTGTTCTCTCTGTCTTTTTTGGCTATGGGAATATAATGAAATTATAACAGATGTCTTGTGTATGAGATTGCAGCATATTTGTTCTTGTATCAGATTGTCTCCATCTGGATTTTAGACTTATAGATTACAGCATCAAGGGTGTGTACTCTTTCTACTTGCATTTCCAGTGAGTGTCTGCAATAGAGTTGTTTTCACAGAAGCAACTGAGTCTAGGACTGGTGTTCGGATATGTATGGGCTGGGGTATCAAAGATGCATCATGCTTATCTTCCAGTGGATGCTGGTTAATGTATTACTTGTTCCTAGGTCTTCCTTTGGGTAAGTGATAACATATCTAGGTGCACAGGTGGTTTGGTAATGTATGATCTGGTCAGGGTGAGTGTGTTGTCTTCTTGTTTCATAGCTCTATTGCAGTGAAGTATTTGACTCTGCTACCCATTGGATAAGGCACTGGTCTATGAGAGACTTAGGATACTTCAGGGGTCCATTCAACCCAACATCAATCATTGAAATGAAATCCTTTCCCTTCATGTTGGTAGTAGTAGTAGGAGGTCCCGTTTGGTTTTCAGACTCATTGCATGCAAGCAGGTTATTGCATCAGATTTGGTTTCATTGGGGTACAGGATACCTACAGGGGTTTGGAAACCATTCCACAATAATACATCTACAGGCCTTTTGTTCATCAACTCAAGAAGAGTCATGAGTGTGCAGATGAGGCAATACCCGCCTGAGTGATGTGGAGCTCGAAGCAGAAGGATGATCTTCCTTATCCTCATCAATTGACACTTTTTCCCTTGTCGAACTTTGGAGCGAAGACTAACCAGTTTGTCAATCATAGTGTAAACCTGGCACCATGTGGGAACAAGTTTAAAAGCCAACACCTATCACCATTTCTTTTGTTACGATTCTCATCTTGGCTGAAACATTCCGAAGCTTATGTATTTAGCCATTTCCTTAATTTATCATCTAGTTATATAGTTATTTATAGCTTGAGTATTTTTTTAAATGCTATTGAATTTATACTAGTGCTATTCTATTTTTAATTTAGGAAGATTTAATTTTGTCAATTTCATTCTTAATTGTTAACTCTAACATGGTATCATAACTAGTAGGACTGCTTAGGTAGTATATAATTTTTAAATTTAAGAATTGATCAAGTAATTTTTTTCTAGGTTTATTTTTCATACTATTTTGGTGATCCATATTCACTTATTGTACTAGGCATCTAGAGAGATATTGCCCATTATGCTATTTTTATAAGGATCAAATTAGTTATATTCAATATTATTTATCCGAAAAATGATACTGTATAGTCTGCTAATAAAATTTTTTTACAAGGGTTTTTAAAAATAAATAAAGTAAAATAAAATAGGAGGCACTTGTTAAACAAAAGGGACCTCACCCTCATGCTAAGAATATGTCAAAACCCCTAAATTCATATAAAGTTGATCAAAATTTGAGCGAAAACAATTTTGGGAATATTATCATTATGGATCACCTATTGTACTAGGCATCTAGAGAGATATTGTCCATTACATTATTTTTATAAGGATCAAATTAGTTACATTGAATATTATTTATCCAAAAAATGATATTGTATAGTTTGCTAATAAAAAAACTTTGTAAGGGTTTTTCAAAAGAAATGAAGTAAAATAAAATAGGAGGCACTCGTTACAAAAAGGGACCTCACCCTCATGCTAAAAGTATGTCAGAACCCCTAAATACATATAAAGTTGATCAAAATTTGAGTAAAAACTTTTTTGGGAATATTATCATTGAAGGTATGTGACCCTACGAATAATGAACTCCTAGTAGCGAATAATGTTTGTAATAGAAAATAATGATTAAACCCATTCAAATAGTATTTTTTTAGTTTTATTCTCAATAATCTTTCATATTTTATAGCCTATGTTTCTTCCATGGTTTCCCTTTTCTACCATGCAAATTATCCTTCTCGTTCAAGTTCTCAACTCTTCTAAACTTCTCATCCCTAGAAGTGAAAGAGGATGTTGTCACTCCCCAAACACACCACAATAGCATCAATAGCTCTGCATACAACAAATAATCCTAACCTAATACGACCATCTTCAAGTAATTCTAAGTCGACTTAACCAAACATTATTAACATATCTCATTCATCATGTTGTCGCTATAAAAAGATTATAATTACATCCACAATATTATTCCATTATTATATATATTGTGTGTGTGTGTCTTTAATGAATATACATACATACTTATATGAGAGTAATAGTAGTATAACTAATATTAAAAAAAAATATATATCTAAAAGATGTAAAGAGATAATTCTTGAAGTGTTTATTTTAATATAATTAAAATCAATTGTAGACATCTTGAGAATATCTCTTTTTATCTTTTATATATTTTTTTCTAAAGATATGTATATATGGTAGTTATCTTGTTCTATATAGCATCGAGACATAGGGGAAGAGCACCAGTAGTCGGGTGTGTTCAAATACTTATGCACTCCTTATGCACCCAACCCCTCAAATACTAATTTTAAAGGAGCCAAAAAATGATAACTAAAAGACCATTAATAAGTTTCACATGTATTGTCGATCACTTTTTATCTTTTTTTGGTTCATAACTGGCCCATTTGTGCACCACTATTGGTAAATTTGTCCATATGTACTCACAATTTTGAGTGGATGATTATTGGGGCATATTTAAATAGGTAATAGGTGACACTTTGGAATGGCCACTTTTTGACCCTTTGATTCTTAACAAATTGTGTAGGGAGCTTTGTTAATACCCAAAAGCCAAATTTTTTTTTTTAAAGTAGCTAAGTTGCATATATAGAGACCACAAGGAAAAATCATTGAAATTATGTGATGTATAATTATTGGTACGCTTCCCATATGGTCGACTAATTAAAAACTAGATATAATTTATGAGTGATCATCTTTATAGAAAACAAAATATAACCCACACATATTAAAGAAAAAAACTAAAATATGAAATTAAAACTATCAAAAAATAGCTTATAAAGATTAATTTACTTTACTTCCCAAAATATTTTAAAAAATAAAAAATTATAATTTATAATACCATTTATAATATTTAGATTTTACTAAAAAAAATTAATTATTTTCTTTCAAAGATATAAATACTTTTGAATCTCATCTTAAATACTAATCTTCAACAATATCATGCTAATTTAGTGTTTGAATTTTGATGGTAAGGATGACAATAATACAACTTAACTATCACATCATGTCAATATCAACTCTTTTTCAAATTAATTATAAATGTTTAAAATATATAAATAATTTACATCAATTTATTTAAATATAGAAATTTCATACAGTGACATCATTTGTTTAGAAAATAAATGATAGTTTTCATGTGACAAATTTATTTAATACAACTATTAATCATCTCTACACTCTTTACATACATTTTTTTTTGCCAAGTCACCTTTAATTGTTTCTACAAGAAAAAGACATCAGCTAAAATTTAGTTTTTTAAAAGGCTTTGGACTTGACTTTAGAGACACCGCTCCATTAATTATTGGTATGCAATGCTAGATAAATTAAGATATTTGTATGCGCTAGCAGAGAAACAACATGAAGACATTGATATATAGTGACAAATCAAACAACTTTAAATCAATTGTATAAACTGACAGATTTATTAACTAAAGCATATTATAACTAAAATATTGTTTTATCATATATTACCAATTATTACAATATTATGTGACACTTGAAGATGAAAAGACATAATATACGAGACTATTTAACAAGCAACTGTATACTTTGTAGACTTATGGTGAATTCTTCTTTTCCACAGATAAGGATTCATAGAGTTCTAGTGGAAGGAGGGGAATTGGAATGGCATAAAGATGCTCTACCTTACACAAGAGAAGAGCACATAATTCTAACATATCCAAGTTTTCTGGAGTTATTTCCTGAGGAAGGATCCAATTGAAGCAGTGTAATAGTTGTGCAAGACCAAGATGGATCAAGGATAAAGCTAGATTAATCCCAGGGCATGTTCTCCTGCCTGAATCAAATGGTATGACTTCAAAATCTTGACCTCTCACATCAATTTGGCTTGCCAAAAATCTTTCAGGCTTGAATTCATTGGCTTGTTCCCAAACAGTTGGATCTCTTCCATTAGCCCAAGCATTGACAAGAACTTGAGTTTTCTCTGGTATTTCATATCCCTCTAATGTGGAATGTTCCATGGATTGATGTGGAAGGATCAAAGGAACAGGTGGGTGAAATCATGTAAGACAAAATCTCATGTAGTAGATTCTTTTAATTCACTTCAATGTTGAATTTAAGAAGGAGAAGAGGAAGACTTGAGTTGATGAATGTAGATCTCCTCCCTTGATGGCTAATTCCTTTATCTTCAATGAAAAAAGAAGCTAGATGATAGGGATGTCTATTCACAACAATACCTAACCGTTTAGGACCACTCCTAGGTCTTTCTCTTGAAAAATATAGGGTTCTATCAAGACCCTACACTAGAGGAATTAGTCCCTCAATCTCCCCTCTCAACAAGACCTCACTACCAAGTTAAATTCCAATTCTACCTTCATTTACTCTCCATGGAATCAACTCTCTAAGTCCATCTTCATACACCATCAAATTTGATTCCTTTGAAAACTAGATGTAAGGTCTTCTAATTGTTCATTTTCAATAATTTTGAGATGACCTAGTTCCCAAACTTCTAGGATTATGAGTCGATCTCTTCAAACTGAGTCAAAAAAAGGCTACTAGCCTAATTAGGCCTAACTAGGTCTCCTTACACACCTTCCAGGAAATAACTATGCAACTTCCCAATCAAGTCCCCAAAAAAATTTGAGTTTTAGATACCCTTTTCAAAGACCTTGAAGATTTTTAGGGTTTCCAAGCCTCACTACATCTGTACATCACGTTTCTATATTTAGGCCTATTTTTAAGGGCTAAAAGCTCTTCCTAGTTATAGTGATAAAATGGTCTCTAAAATCACTTCACAATATTTACCATCCCTTCTCCTTCATTATACTGACTATTTGACCTTTCTTCTTCACTATCTTGCACTTGGGTTGTGTTTACCAATCCCATAAACCCTTCATCTATTGTCTACAATTGTCAAACCTCCTAGCCAGGTTCACTGTGACTCACCTAAGGCTTGAAGCCAAAATCGGTTCTCTTACAAATTTGGAGACAAGACTCCATATTTACACAATATATACATTTCTCTAGCATATCCCACAGGTCCGTACAGTATCCATCGGTGGAACTCATGCTAGAGCCATTTTTGGTCTCTCAACCCTGTTACGACTAGTGAACTGGTCACAGAGGAATGATTTATTTGCAAATAGTAAAACAAAGACTACAACCTAAAATTTCACACCAAAATTAACTATTTAACAAAATACTAATAAAACATGCAAATTTCTTGCTCATATCAATCCATGGTACATATGGATGATCGAGTTCTTCTCACTATTCCCAATTTGCAGAGATTATTAGTGTATTAAACTTGAGTAAAAGATAATACAAATGATGCCAACCTTTAGCACTAGTTGGAAAATGACATAAATAGGTCTATGGTTTGAGAAAAACTTCTCAAACGAATCCCTAACTAATTCTACATACCTTAAGATAAATTAGCTGATTCTTGTCATGATAACTTTTAAAAGTTTCAAAGTTGTCATTGACAACTTTGACAACTTTTGTTGTCAACTTTGATCACTCAAATGAGTTCAAATTGATCACAAGGGCCTAACCAAACCTATTTGACCTTTTTCCTCTTTCATTCCCACATATTGGGAGGTCAACTTGATCCTTGACCATTTAGAGATTAAGTTAGCAACTTTTAGAAGAAGACCAAAAACTAGACAAGTCCTAAGAAGACCTTAACAAACACTTGCCTACACTTCCTAAGGACTTGCTAGGACTTCAAACACACACTTGGGACTCTTATTTAGTTCTTATTTCACCGTGACTTGGCTAAGGTCACTTACAAGCCAAAACTTAGATTAGGGTAGCCTAAAAACCGTAGGTGCTCCTACACCACTAGATCTATAGGAGGAAATGCATGGACACTTGATGGATGATGGATGAATGCCTTAAATTAATTCTTTCTTCCTTTCTTGGACTCCTTGAATGCATAATAACTTTCTTGAGAGTGGATTCTTGTATATTATGGATGCAAAAATGAAGAGAGGAAGCCTCCTTTTATAGTGATTTCACGGTACAAATAGGAAAGGATGACCTCATAAGGTGGGAAGATGAAAAAAAGTTTGCATCATGCCAGAAAACCATCAAAATTAAACCCCTAAGGTATAGGTCAATATAGGTCAAACTAGGTTCGACCTATACTTGAAAGGTGTCAATTTTGAGGTAAAGGTTGTGGGATTCAAGAAGTGATAAAAGTTTTGGGAAAATAATAGAAGAATAAAAGGGAAAATCAAGTGTAAATGCAAAAATGGGGCAAAGAAATAAATGAATTATGTGAATGGATGGAAAAATGAGAAATTGTGCATAGAAATTACAACCGATTTAGATTTTTGAGCAAGATTGAAGGGGAAATAAGGTATGCAATTAAGTACAATGTGAGATCCTAATATAAGGAGCACACTTAAGTGGGCTAAAAATGGTCCCAAATAAATAAAAAAGCAAGTGGTTACTTGTTAGGACTATACACTTCCTTTTGAATGCAAAAAAAGAAATAGGATCACTACCCCCTATAACCATTTCTTTTGTTATAATTTATATCTTGGCTCAAACATTCCAAAGCTTATGTATTTAGCCATTTCTTTTATTTATCCTCTAGAAATATAGTTATTTATAACTATGTATTTTTTAAATGCTATTGAATTTATACTATTGCTATTCTATTTTAATTTTAGGAAGATTTAATTTTGTCAATTTCATTCTTAATTGTTAAATCTAACATGGTATCATAACTAGTAGGACTGCTTAGGTAGTATATCATTTTCAAATTTAAGAATGGATCAAGTTATTTTTTTCTAGGTTTATATTTCATATAATTTTGGTGATCCATATTCACATATTGCAGTATGCATCTAGAGAGATATTGTCCATTATGCTATTTTTATAAGGATCAAATTAGTTATGTTGAATATTATTTATCCAAAAAATGATACTGTATAGTTTGCTAATAAAAAAAATTTGTAAGGGTTTTTAAAAAGAAATAAAGTAAAATAAAATAGGAGGCACTTGTTACAAAAAGGAACCTCGCCCTTATGTTAAAAATATGTCAAAACCCCTAAATACATATAAAGCTGATCAAAATTTGAGCGAAAATAATTTTGGGAATATTATCATTGAAGGTATATGACCCTATGAATAATGTTCCTAGTGTGTGCTAAAATGTTGACACAATTCTATGAGTCATTATATTTGTTGGTGTAATTAAATATTTACTAATTACTCTTTACTTAAGTTTACTTAGGATAATGCATTTGCATATTAGTTGTCTTTGAGACACCTAGGAGTTTGCATTTCTTGTTAGCACATGGTTAGGAGAATCTCCACTTTAGGTGTCATCACATACCTCTTTGTGTGTGAGATCCACCTTTAGTGCTCTTATCACATTATCATCCTCTCATTGTTGCACATGTTTCTCATACTTTCATGTACAATGGAGGATGATCTGCCTTTGGTGGACATGTGATTCCACCATGTCTAGTTGATAGCTTATCACTTGCATAACTTCTAGTTATCATGCATTGCCTATATATTGAGGCATTCCTACATTGTATGTAATCAATTATTCATTATCATTTGATCATTATTGAATTCTTCATTTGATCATATTATCTTGTCTCTCCTTGTTGTGCTATCTCTTGAGCTTCTAGATCTTGGCATCTATTCTTTGGCTTAGGCAAATTCTTACAATATCCAAGATTGCTCAAGAATGAGGTCTCAAATGATGATTCATAGCTCTCTATTCATGTAGTGCAAGGGTTTGTAATGGAGGCCCTTAGTTTAGACCTAGTTTGTGCCCATGCAAGTAAACCATAAAATGAGAGATTCAAAGAGGAAAAGCAAGAGTGCTAGCCTCCATGATCATCAAATATGCATGTAAATGAAAATGGAAGCTTATTCTATATGATAACAATGCATGAAAGCAATCTAATCTATGAAAGAAAATACACATGCAAGATTACTCTATGAAATGAAATATGAATCTAATCTACCATGCAAGTGCAAGAGTAATCTAAATGGATTGCAATGGATGCATGAGAGAAGAAGACAAGAAAAAAGAAGTTGCAATGTTCAAACTCAATTGCTCAAACTCTCTTCCAAAATCGCTCTCCAAACCTGCAGCATAAAAATAACATAAAATCTGGATCTCCAAAATCTTGATCTACAAAATCTCCATGCCTAAAATGAGAAGAAGAGGGCTCCTTTTAAAGAGCAATGAATGGTAGAGATTAAGAGGCAAAATCCAAGGGTGGAGAAAAATTCTCATTTTAACTTTGGTGCACAAGATTCTCAAGAGGCAAAATCAATGGACATGGTTAAGAGGAAAAAAGATGTGTGGAAGAGATTAAGAGGCAAAAGGAGATTCCACTCATCTTGGAAAGTGTGCATTCAATGTGTAGACAAAAAGTCTTTTTCTTTTTATTTTAAATTTAGAAATTTCTTTTTCATGTGCACACATAGAATAAGGTGGATTTTATTATTTATTTAAAAGATTTCTTTTATTTAATTAAAAGGGAGTATGTTCTCTTAATTAAAAAAAAGTTAGGATAAAATGATCAAACCTTAGGAAATATTGAAATAATTGAATTAATTACAATCTGATCAAGGAAATTGATTTCAATTGAAAATATTGCAAGACATTGATTTAGAAAATTGATAAATTGATTCTGTCATTTGATAAATTGAAGAATAGGGGCCCATAGTCTAGGCAACCATTTTAGGGTGCATACACCTGGTAGCAAATAATGTTTGTAATAGAAAATAATGACTACAACCATTCAAATAGTATGTTTTGAGTTCTATTATCAATAGTCTTTCCTATTTTAAAGCCTATGTTTCTTCCATGGTTTCCCTTTTCTACCATGCAAATTATCCTTCTCGTTCAAGTTCTCAACTCTTCTAAATTTCTCATCTCTAGAAGTGAAAGAGGATGTTGTCACTTCCCAAACACACCACAATAGAAACAAGATCTCCTCATACAACAAACAATCCTAACCTAATACTACCATCTTGACAAGTAATTCTAAGTAGACTTAACCAAACATTATTAACTTGTCTCATTGTTTATGAATATACATACATACTTATATGTGGGTAATAGTAGTATAACTAATATTAGAAAAAAATATACAAAAGATGTAAGTAGATATAATTCTTGAAGTGTTGATTTTACTATAATTAAAATCAATTGTAGACAACTTGAGAATATCTCTTTTTATCTTTTATATAAATTTTTCTAAAGATATGTATATATGGTAGTTATCTTTTTCTATATAGCATCGAGACATAGGGGAAGAGCACCAATAGTTGAGTGTGTTGAAATAGTCATGCATTCCTTGTGCACCCAACCCCTCAATTACTAATTTTAAAGGAGCTAAAAAGTGATAACTAAAAGACCATTAATAAGTTTTGCATGTACCAATTATCAATTACTTTTTATATTTTTTGGTTCATAACTGGCCCATTTGTGCACCACTACTAGGAATTTGTCTGGATATGTATTGACAATTTTGAGTGGGTGATTATTGGGGCATATTTAAGTAGGTATTAGGTGACACTTTGAAATGGCCACTTTTTGACCCTTTGATTCTTAACAAATTATATAGGGAGCTTCGTTAATGCCCAGAGCAAAAAAAAATACTTTTCAAGTAGCTAAGTCGTATATAGGGACCAAAAGAAAAAATCGTTGAAATTATGTCATGTATAATTATTGGTACACTCCCCCTATGATCGACTAATTAAAAGTTGGATATAATTTATAAGTGATCATCTTTATAGAAAATAAAATTTAACCCTCACTTATTAAAGAACAAACTAAAATATGAAATTAAAACTATCAAAAAATACCTTATAAATATTAATTTACTATACTTTCTAAAATAATTTTTTTTAAAAAAAATTATAATTTATAATATCATTTATAATATTTAGATTTTAATAAAAAATGAATTATTTTCTTTTAAAGGGATAAACACTTTTGAATCTCTTCTTAAATACTAACCTTCAACAATATCATCCTAGTTTAGTGTTTGAATCTTGATGATAAAGATGACAATAATACAGCTTAGCTATCACATCATGTCAATATCAATTCTTTTTCAAATTAATTATAAATATTTAAAATATACAACTAATTTACAACAATTTTTTTTAAATATCAGTTTTATAAAGTGATATAATTTGTTTAGAAAATAAATGATTGTGTTCATGTGACAAATATTTTTAATACAACTATTAATCATCTCTACACTCTTTGCATACCATTTTTTTTTGTTGCCAAGTCACCTTTAATTGTTTCTATAAGAAAAAGACATCAGCTAAAATTTAGTTTTTTAAACGGCTTCGGACTTGACTTTAGAGACACCGCTCCATTAATTATTGGTATGCAATGCCAGATAAAATAAGATATTTGGATGCGCTGGTAGAGAAACATGGAGACATTGATATATAGTGACAAATCAAACAACTTTAAATCAGTGGTATACACTGACAGACTCAATCATATTAGAACTAAATTTTGTTTTATTTAGTCTTACCAACCGTGGACAATATTGGCTATTGACTAATACCGATTATTACAACATTATATTACACTAGAAGATGAAGAAACATAATATAGGACAAGACTCATACATCCAGATAAGTATGCTTAAAGGAGACTGTTTAACAAGCAACTGTATACTTTGCAGACTTATGGTGAATTCTTCTTTTCCACAGATAAGGCTTCATAGAGTTCCAGTGGAAGGCGGGGACTCGGAATGGCATAAAGATGCTCTGCCTTACGCAACATAAGAGCACATAATTCTGACATATCCAAGTTTTCTGGTGTTATTTCCTGAGGAAGACTCCAACTGAAGCAGTGTAATAGTTGTGCAAGACCAAGATGGATCAAGGATAAAGCCAGATTAATCCCAGGGCATGTTCTTCTGCCTGAGCCAAACGGTATGACTTCAAAATCTTGACCTCTCACATCAATTTGGCTTGCCAAAAATCTTTCAGGCTTGAATTCATTGGCTTGTTCCCAAGCAGTTGGATCTCTTCCAATAGCCCAAGCATTGACAAGAACTTGAGTTTTCTCTGGTATCTGATATCCCTCTACTGGGGATTGTTCCAAGGACTGATGTGGAATGAGAAATGGAAGAGGTGGGTGAAGTCTTAATGTTTCTTTCACTATTGATTGCAGGTATTGAAGTCGAGGAAGATCAGATTCTTCTACCATACGATTGCATCCAATTACAGAATCGAGCTCCTGTTGAGCTATCTTCATTGTTGATGGATTTCTAAGCATTTCTGACAGTGCCCATTCTAATGTAGCTGCTGATGTATCTGTGGCGGCAGCCAACAAGTCCTGAAAAGGGGGGAAATTTTTTTTGTGTAATTTAAGAAAAGCATGAAGACAACAAACGAATATATATTTAAATGATCAAACCATCATAAAATTTTCATATAATAAACATGGGTTAATATCAAAATCTAGGAGTACTGGGTATTATATCCTCTTTATATCAGTACCCCTGTTTCTACAGTTTAACTTAATTGAACCAGACCTATGCAACTTAGACTCTATAGGTCATATGGATTTATAAGCAACTCTGACATTTCCCATTCTAATGTAGCCCCTGAAGTATATGTGGCTGCAGTTAACCAATCCTGATGAAAGGCATAAAATGTTGGTACAGTTCAAGAAAAGAATGCGGATAAAACACAATAATCAAGCTCAAAAAATTGGTGGTACAGTTGATGAAAATCGGAGACAACATATTTATATAGATATAAACAAAATATTAATTAAGAGACATTTCAAGCCATCATAAAATTTCTGTATGAGGCAAAGATGACTCAAAAGTTCCAAGCATGGTGGGCTTAGAAGAGGCAGGGATGTCCTTCAAATTCTAGGTATGGTCTATATCAATAGAAAGAAAGGAAGAAATATTCATCTATAATTTATGATTTCCTGCAATCTGTATATAGATTTACAGATGACTCATAATAATAAGACTACCCTGTACACTTTAGAAAAACACTAACTGTACTGCTAATAAGTAGTACATACCTTAAGCATATCCTCGCTATTTTATTGCAGTAACGCTGTTTCTACAACTTAATTAAATCAGACCTACGCAACTTAAACTATGTAGCTCATATGGCCAATAGCTTCCAAACAACAGTGGGCATAAGCAGGCATAATGATTTTAAAGAAGAAGAAACAAAAACACCTAAAACGGAAGCATGAAAAAAAGGGGTTTGCAGAGACATTAGAGTTGTGTACATACAAAGATAACTTTCTTGATATGGTCTCTTGTAATATTGATCTCCATGGATTCATCTTCAGTCAAAGAAAGCAGCAAATCCACAAAGTCCTCAATCTCCAAACCACTGCGCTTCTTCCTTCTTTCCAAGTGTTCATCAACAATTCTCTCCACAAACAAGTGAAAAATCTCAGTAAGCTTGGTTTGTCTTCGTCTATCACCGTGCAGATCAAGCCAACGGAACAGGGGAATGTAATCACTGTATTTAAAGCCACCAGTAAGATCCAGAACATCATTCAAAACTTCCTTGAATACTCTTCCCCCCATCTGATCTTCATCACATATCTTCCCAAATGACATTCTGCAGATGGTATTATTAGTGAGAATACCCACTTCTCTGGATACATCGACAACAGGGGAGCTGCTGCCATTGCTATCATTGTGGGTGGCTTTGTGCAGGATGGAGTGTATCATTGCTGAAACTTCTTGGGCTCTCAGGGGAGCAAAAGATTTCAATCTGGTGGAGGAAAGAAGCTTCAACACGAGGACTTTCCGCATGAATTTCCAGTATGGGCCATATGGAGATATTGAAACTTTCTGGGGGCTTAGGATATGGTCGTCATCTCCCATGGGAGGACGGCTTGCAAATACATGGTCCTGTGTTTTGAGGACTTGTTTGGCAAACTGTGGAGATGATATGATGAGTGTTGGGAGAGAACCCAAGTAGAGGGTCATAATTGGGCCATATTTGTGGGCAAGAGAGCACAATGATCTGTGTGGGAGATTGGAAATCAAATGAAGGTTTCCTACAATGGGTAAGGGCGTCGGTCCAGGCGGCAGTTTTGATTTTGTCCTCGACTTTCTGAAAAAAAGGCCTGAAACGAGCATGATTATGAACATGAAAATCCATGAAATGCTGAGAATTTCCATTGTGAACTCTGAAACAATTCAGCAGGGTTGGCAGGGTATGCTCTGTTTGTTGATTTATGTAGCACAATGAGAGGACGAAGAGAAAATAAAGACCACCCTGTGAATGGAATAAAATCAGTACGGTGGAAATGGGTTATCTTTATTACGCCGTAGGCGTTTCCCTATGAAAGTCTTCTTGCAATAATTATCATCGGACGGTTGTAGATCATCTAGACAGAATGACTACCATTGAAGTCATCTGAAACGTTAAATTTTTGTTTAGCCACTTTACAGGTGGATTTTAGATATTTTGTCGGGATGTGTCTGTGGAAATAGGTGGCTGGTTGAGACGCTGACATATTTGCATGGTCTTTCTGTGCCGCTCGAACGCCCGAACAATAGAGGTGCTTAAAACATCAGGCTTGCCTTCACAGCTGAACATTAGGAACCCTAAAATCTCATCAAACGGCTTGAAATCGCCCTTGACCTCTTTTGCCACTGATGTAACTCCTTTTTGGGGTTTCCCTAAAAGAGAGCAGGCGAAGGACGAGGGAAGGAGTGCCGTGTTTCTTTTATCCTGTGAAGACTGGAACGAGGATGTCCTTCGTTGGTTGGTCCCACGAGAGGATCGTGCGATGCGGCAAGTGCTGAAACTAAAGCTGTAAGCGAAGTAGTAACCGCACTAGCCAGGCAGTGGCAAGGTGTGCATGCAAGGAGCAGAGAACCAATAATGGAATCTTCTTTGGAAATCTTTCAAGAATCTTTGAAAGCCTTGAGAGTCGACACTGAAAAGTGTATTGGAGCCCTGATGATCAAGAATCAAAATTCAGAGCAAGGAAACATTATAGATGGGATTCTAAAATATCTCATCAGCCAAAGTGACCTGTCATAACAGGGATGTTTAATTCAATGGTGAACCATATCTCTAGCCCGTCCTCTGCAAATGGGTAGTCTTCAATGGTAAGCCTCAGCCCATGTTCCGCTTATGAACCTATTATATATTATATTCTGGTATGAATCTATTATATATCTATTATATTTTATCCTGGTAGTCTTCAATGGTAAGCCTCAGCCCATTTTCCGCTTATGAATCTATTATATATTTTCACACTTGTACAGTGTCTCAAAAAAGCTAACAATATATTCATAACAACATGTATGGACATATCTATCTCAGAGCTAATTCAGTAATCCAACACCTAGAGAGATGGTATGAGCTAACTCGAAAACAGTGAATATGAACCTGAAAAATGACAGGTGAAATGATGGTATGAAATGACAGGCTGTTTATATATTATCGCTGTGAAGGTCTCGTTGTGGAAACATCCCCTGTTTCAAACATTCAATGATTCTGCTTATATCTGCGCACCCTGTTTGTCTTGACACATAATCATCCCCTGTTTCAAACAAGACCATTCTTGGTTAGTTGGCATTAGTTTTCAACAGTTCATACAGTATTCAAAACATTGATTTTCAAATTAACTGTGTATTTTTAGAATTGAGATCTTGGATCATTTATTAGGGGATAGTGAGTTGGATCTAAAATATTGATTAAAATGATTTTGAATATATAATAATTTATTGTAAAAACAGTCATCATAAAAAATAAAATGATAAGTATAATCTATAATATGATTTGAATTCTAAAAACAATCTTTCAATTCTCTGATAAATTTAATCTTGAAGATGTGAGACAGAGAGAGAAATGCATTAAAGAGAATTGAGATACCGCATGCCATCGTGGAGTGATGTATTTCAACGTCTTGAGAATTTTGCAGATGAATTCCGTCTGTATTGGGACTTTCACATGGAAAAGATATACTGACATTGAAGATTTTGGCAGAAGTGCAACTGTGCGCTGTTCTGAATTGTGATCCCTTGGTCTGTGAAGTCAAAACTCCCATAAAATCTCAGAGCCTGCATATTATTCAAACAATTGCATTTTACATTCTTACAGCTTTAAAACATCTACAGAAAACTTGAAAGCGTTTATAGACTTACAGTGGGCTTAATGCTTGGCATTCTCGCACTCTTTGTCTTCCTACTGCTTATCTGCATCCAAGTTGCTAGCTTAAAGCTCACAAGCCCCAAATTAATCCAAAATGATGTGAAACTGAATTCTCAGAATGGGGAGGAAAAATGAAAAGGGATCAATTACCATCATCACACATATAAGCATCTACACACAAATATCTATTTATATACACTTAAACAAACCGATCTTGAAGGAATCAGTACATGCAGACTCCACACTACATGCAGCTTGCCATGTCGCCATGAATGCCTGCAATTGCATAGTAGCAACTCTTTAGCACAACAAAACTTAAAATCCAATTTATAGTCTCCAATGTAAATAAAATTGATGAAAGATTGTACTTTTGTGTCGTCAGTGACTCCATCTCCCTTGGCTCCACAAGAACGCACATCAAAATAGTTGAACCACCATTGCCTTTCACTGGCGTTTTGCCATGCCCGGGCTTTTTAGCAGGCGGGGCAGATTTTCTCTTAGCTGTTTTTGAGCCAGCAGCTTCATGGAGAAACACTACAAGTAGCAATTAAAGAACGCAATGTGCCTTTGAAGGCATCCCTTCCTACAAGTAGGACATGAATGGTTGGTTTTCTGAGCTCTCTAATTGTTTCAATGTAGTTCAAGCGCAGAGAGAGAATGGCGATTGAGGCGAAGGTTGGAGAACCAAAGAAGCAACGATAAAAATACAAATTAAGACTTAAACAATTAGGTAGCACTTGTGGGATGTGCCTAACTGCCAAGTGTGACCTACAAGTGCAGCAACGTAAGTATAAAAATAACAGTTTGTTTAGTTGTTGCACGAGTGTCAATGTATATGAAAGGAGTGTCGATTCCAACTGTATTCTGCACCTCCTGCAAAACCAGCAATGCATGTGAGAGACCTTGAGAAAAGTGTGATCTCTTGCCTGGTAATTTGTAATTTTTCTGATGACCCTCTGTTGCCACCAATTTCAGCCAATAAAATCATGGCTTTTCATTTTCTACTGACAGACTCATTGATTTCCATACTTAAATCTATTCTTATTATTTTCCCTCTTATTATTTTCCCTTATTCTACTAGACGAATTTGAGATTTTCATCTAGGTACAATATTGGAATTTTTACGCACTTGAACTTCTTTTACTTTATATTGTGCACTCCCTTACAATATTTCCTCTGTGTTTACATTTGATTTATTATTATTATTTTATATTACAATGGAGTAATTTAATTTTATATTTATATGGTTAACACAAATACATAAAAAAAATTAAAACATATTTTTTATTAAAAAATAATTATATTTCAAAAAAATTTACAATCCCATCTACCATTTAATAGACAAAACTAGAAAAATATATGATTAAAAATTACTAAATATACAATATGATGCATAATATCTTTAATACAAATTAAATTATATATTTATATTATTTTTATACACTATATTCTATATTACAATTATAAATCTAAGAAATATTTAATATTTAATAGATTTTCATATAAGATAAACTAAAATAATACATAAACCTAATATATAATTAATATTGTTTCTATTATTAGTAAATAATATAGTTTAAATTTGATATTTTTAGATAACTTTTATGTGTATTTTTATTAGCGAATTTAGATATATGAAAAGAGTTATGCAATGAAAAATATAAATATATTGATAATTATTTTAATGTGAAAAATAAAATAAAATATGTTTCAAGAAATTGTGAAAAATATGTTAAATAGTAATTATTATGAATAATATACAGTTAAAAAATTATTTAAAAAAAAAATTAGTTCCAGTTCAAGTTATGCATTATAGAAAGTATTATTCTAAAAAAAAATACAAAAATATAAAATAAAATATGCTAACTAGCAAATTTAGATATATGAAAAGAGTTATGTAATGAAAAAAATATAAATATATTGATAGTTATTTTAATGTGAAAAAGAAAATAAAATATGTTTCAAAAAATTGTGAAAATATGTTAAATAGTAATTATTATGAATAATATACAGTTAAAAAATAATATGCTAATAAATATTTAAGGATCTCATTTTCAATATGAACACATTACAAATTAATGCTTCTAAAAGTTCATTGTATTATAATACTTATGAGGATAGTGATGCTAAAACATATCATTTCTTATTTAGTAAATATAACTTAGCTCATCTAGGACCCATTATAATTCCATTCTTATTAATGAAAAATAAAGATAGTCGGATATATAGAGGGGGAGAGGAGAGATAATGAGATAGAGATGGAGAGAGAGAGATAGAGGGCTAAGGGTACATAAAGACAGATTTGGAGAGAGGTACAAAAAAAGGGACAAATACTTGGTTAACCTTCCATAACTTTATTTAAATTTTCCATTAACTTTTTAAAAAATGATGAAAAAGCTTTCCATATCTTCAATTATTATGTTATAAATTTAGCCTATATAAAATTTATACTACAATTATAAATTAAATATTTAAATATATTTATTAATTATTTATATTTATCAAAAACATTTATATTAGATATATTTAATATAGATAGGCCTAGATTTTGGTATTTTTTAACTCAATGTTGATAAGCTTCTTTTATATGTAGAACTGTACAATGAACTAAATATAAAATATGTGGAAAAATACAAAAATATAAAATAAAATATGCTAATAAATATTTAAGGATATCATTTTCAATATGAACACATTACAAATTAATGCTTCTAAAAGTTTATTGTATTATAATACTTATGATGATAGTGATGCTAAAACATATCATTTCTTATTTATTAAATATAACTTAGCTCATCCAGGACCCATTACAAATCACAAGGCCTTACACTTCAAAGTGCAAAAATTGACATTGGAAGCATTGATCAACAAGGGCTAATATTCACAACAATTTCTAGAGTTTGTGACCTTGCAAACCTTCACATTCAACTAGCGTACACATTTGAAAGATATGCAAGAATGCCCACTCACCATAGATATTGTGTTTGTCCACATGTGACGACCACTGTCCTACAAAGATAGATGGTCAGGGGAGCCAATAGTAGATTACAATAATCTAAAATGAAAATATAGATGGCTAGGGGAGCAAATAGTAGATTACAAGAATTTGTGCTAATGTTGAAGATCTTGTAGGCCGAATAAATGAAATTGCCTCCACTTATAAATAGTTTTTACCCGCAGATTTTAAGAATTGTAGTCAACTGGCATCAAGAAAATTCTCAAAATTGAGCACACTGGGATAGTCATCATTCCTTAGAAACATACAAGCTGCCCCAATGGTTGTTTAAATGTTCGTTGCTTCACGTTATAAGCATCTCGTACCCCACGTTCTTTCATATATGTGATTTCTCCAGTGCTTCCATCAATCCCAATCCACACATTTTCTGTATTGGCCTTTTCTTGCAAATGTCGTCATGGTTCTAACAACATTCACACCACAATTTTAAGTCAAAGTTCAAAACCAATTGTTGAAATTTGAATGAGAGAACATAATTAATTGTGGAAAGGCATCATTTTACAATGACTAAAATTGAAAATGAGAGGACTAATGTGAAGATTTATTGGAACAAAATTACTTCCCAGTCTTGGAAATATAATCATTGATTTAGCCATTGACTCAACTACAACTATGAGTACTAACATCGAGAATGGTATGCACGAAGTTGATATTAATAAATATGTTAATGTTGAGAAGACATGTACCATGTTTTTTTGGGGTGTGAAATGGTGGAGGATATGTGTGTGATGAAGATCAGTGTTGGAGGGGTGAGAGAATGGTGGAGACATGAAAATGTGGTATCAAAGAGAAAGGTTTTTGTACTTTCTTGAGAGGTTGTGGAATCAAACCCCTGACTAGGTGGGTAGTCTTGCGAAAATGTTGTTGAGAATGGATGGAGGGAGGCCACCCCACAAAGTAAGGTCAATATCAAGAGAAGCACAATGCTCTTTTCCAATGCACAACTTATTATGATTCTTTGTTGTTGTTGCTTTTCTATATGAGATGGATGAGTTAAACTGAAAAATCAATGGTTGATATCATCTATAGAGAGTGGATGACCATCAAAATATCCTAGCCATCTATTTTCCCCTTTGCATTCTTTCAGTTATTATCTTCACTTTTTAATCATTATTATGTTCGACAACATGGGAAATAGTTATTGGACATGTTTTGAACAGTGAGCATGGGTCCAAAGGGAAAGGCAAAAGGGTTCTAGAATGAAAAATTGTAAACCTCAA
>BSBK01001209.1:0-172500 GCA_027943335.1 Chamaecyparis obtusa | reverse complement strand
TCATATTGTCCTACCATGATCTAAATGGTTCTCCTTTTAGTCCTTAAATGGGTGCTAAGGGGCTTCAATTTTTTTAAAGATGTTCGTCATCTCTTACATCACATAGTTTCTTCACAAGGTTCTCTCTAATAGATTTGTTTTCCTCTTGTGCTCTCTTCTTCCTGTTAAAAATTTTCTTGAATAAGTCATCAGGTATCTTGCCCTGAATAGTGTCAAACTTCTTATTAGCCAGAATCAAGTGCTTGACCATTGTATTTTCAAGATTCAATCTCTCTGAGTAGTCATAGAGGTCATAGTATTTATTCATCTTAGTAAAGTCTCCATCTTTTATAATCTCTTCATTCACTCTCTCAACTCTAGGTTTCCATGCTTTCTTCTTCACAGTAGTGTCATCATCTTTAATTTCTGCAACTTTCCTAGGAACTGGTGGCACCAAATTTTTCTGCCTCTTACCAGGCCCAGTAGCAATTTCTTTCACTCTCTTGCTAGGTGTGGAGAAAGAGGATCTAGTAGGTTTCCTTGCTTCTTGTTCCTGCTCAGGTTCCTCTACTTTCACATTGACTTGTGTAGCTTCCTGCTATACTACACTAGATGACAAGGGAGGTACAGACAAAATCTCTTTCTATCCAATATCTCTGATTATTGTTGCTGTCTGCTTTGCCACTAAGAATTCTTGCTCTATCATTCTTGAATCTTTCAATATTCTCTTAATAGTGCTCTCAATTCTTTTCTTAGACTACTTCTCCTCAAGTATAGCCTTTGCAGAGTTGAAATTTTCTTCAAAAGTTCCAAATCTATTATTGTGAGTGTCAACCTTGCACTTAAGTAGCCTATTCATGTATTCTTTTGTCTCAGTTTCAGATATTTCATAGCCAAGAGGGTCTATGAACTCAATTTTAAGTTCTACTGCTTCAATGTAGGTAAAGTCAGTATCAACCATAAAACATACTTCATTTTTGTATTTCTCCACAAGAGACTGTGGGATCCTTGATCTGCTAGTTACCAAGTTCTGAAAAGTCTTCATCACCAACATTGCACTCTCATTTACTTTGTCAATAACATGCCTCATATACACTTTATTGATCCTTTCCATCATATTTTGTCCATCATTCTAGTCATTTGCAATGGTGTAAGGAAATCTTCTTGATAAGTGGAAAAACATGTAAGTGATCAAAGATGAAAATCTAAATTGTGCATACTTTGCCTTCTTAATCTTCTCCAAGTTCTCAAACAATTGAATTCTTAGAATTTCACACATATCAACTGGCACTTTGTCAACACACATCAAATAAGCTATGTGTACCATTCCAGTTGCCATGTCATCCTCTCTTGAATTTGCACAAAACTTAGTTGTAAGGATCTTGCATAAGTATCTAACATCATGTTGTTGGATTTTACTAATTACAATTCCTCTACCATTATAGGATGAACCTGTGTTATCAATGACTATTTTTCTCATGTTCTTCTAATTTAAAGGAATAGCTCCAGATTTAGATAGTCCTGTGACTTCATGAATCAAATCAGCTGTAATGTCTATCACTCTATCTTCTAGCCAAAACTTCCCATTATGAATTCTGCTAAGGATTATCTTAGTGCATTCTTCATTATCAAACTCATACTGCAATGCATACTTAACAATCTCATTGTCTTTCAGATGATCATATCCTTCTTTTAATGACATGTCCTGGTTGTAAATCTTCTGATACTCATTGGTAAAATCACTATCACTGATGGTTTCTAACTTGCATCCAAGATAACTTCTTACATTCTCTAAATGCAAAACTTCATGTGGTACGGATGATAAAGCTAAACTAGGGTCTTCTTCCAAGGGTTCTACTAGTTCCCTCTTCATTCTAGGTCTATTTTTGTCTCTAACATTGTGAATTAAAGATACATCCATGATTACTTCAAATTCCTTTTACCGATTCAAAGATTTGCCAAGTAAAATACCTCAATTTCATGATTTTAGGGCTTGCATAGATTCGACGCTCAAATCCTTCACCAAATCATTGCAAAATGCTTCCAATCACTGCTCTTTGATCTCCTTAACACTTGTATTCACTTTGATGATCAAATAACACCAATCATAACCTTTTATTACTTCAATCTCACTTAGGTCTGACATCACATTTAATTCTTTTGCCGCTTCTTTCCAAAAAGTTGTTTCTGCTAACCTGCAAAACTTAAAACTTCTTGCGACCTCGCAAAACATAATATTTTTCTTTTCCCTCTTAACCATAGCATTAGAACATCATAAACTACCTTGCATTAACTGCGCAAGAATCAATTCATCATAAATCTACTTCTACACTAATCTAAGTTCCTAATCTATTGTAATTTTCATAAATTAAGTGCTTTGAGATAGGTCAAGTAAGGATTCATTCTTACCACTTGATACTTCACCTTTCTGATTACCTTCAATGTTGAGTATGTCTCCTTGATCTGTGCCTTTAATAAACTTCACTTCATCTGTATTGCTACAACAACCTTTCTGTCTGTTTCTTGCATCTACATTTCTTCTTTCATGATTTCTAGGGTTAGGGTTAGGATGAAAAACTCCATTGTTCATTCTGTAAAACTTTTCTGTATGTCCAATCTTATTGCATATTTGACAAACAATTCCATTGTTTCCATATCTTGGTCCAGGTGGATTAATCTGTGATCTGCAGTTTCTAGCAATGTGTCCAACCTTGTTGCATCTATAACATATTACTCCATTTCTTCTGTTCATATCTTCAGTAGGTTTCTTATCTGCATTGTTAGTATTCCTAAAAATTCTACTATTATTGTTATTCTCAATAAACTTAGGTTTTCTACATTCAATAACTCTATGTACAAAACCATGACAATTATAACAATAACCATTAAGAGGTTTAAATTGCTTACCTGTGAAATCTCTCTTCATATGACCAATAATATTACAAACAAAACATCTACCTTTGAATTCTCTTTGCATATCTTTGGGTGATTCATCGTCTTCGATGATTCTTCTTCTTTAGGTGTATATTCAGATTTGTTGATCTCATCAAACTTCTTCTCATCTATGCTTTCAGATACTTTCAGATCTGGTTCCTTTCTTTCATCATTTTCTTTAAGAGTGTTAAATCCAAGACCAGTCTTATCATAGAATGGTTTCTGAAGAGATGCTTGTTCATCAATCTTCTCACTAGTTGAATATAGCCTTTCAAGTTGTTGCTTGGATTGAGTCAGTTCACCTTTCACAATCTTGTTGTATTTTTCAAGTTCAGCATACTGCAAATTGACTTTCTCAAGTTCAGATGTTACATTTTCAAGTTTAGATTTTAGTCCTTCATTTTCAGTCTCAGATTTCAGATTCGCTTCATTCTTGCTATTTCCATCTTTCAAGCTAAGCTTCAAATTTGCTATCTTTAGTTCATGCTTAAGGATCTCATTTTCCTTTTTTAAATTGTCATCACAATCTTCAATAAGAACTTCAGATTCCTTTTCAGATTTTAGATTTTCCAACTTGTTTTTCAATTTCTCAATGAGTTTCTTTGCATCATCATATTTCCCTTTCAAAGTGTCTCTTTCATCAGTAAGCATATCAATCTGTTCAAGAGCTTCTTCAAGATTCTTCTATAGTTGATCCATATCCATAGAGATCTTACTCAAGCTGCTAGGCTTTCCTTGAATGATTCTTCTCCGAGTAACTAAGCTCTAATACCAATTGTTAGAAATAGGGAATACTAAGAGTGGGGGGTGAATCAGTATTCTACAAACTTTATCTTTTTCCCAATTATGGATATAATAGATTATCTTTACACATGTATAACATAAGAAGCTAAACAACATGCATAGCAATAAAACTAAAGAACTCATAACACATGATTTGTTCTCAAGGAAACTCTAGCCAAGGGAAAAACCTGGTGGGGATGGTACCCACAAAGATCCACTAATCAAAAGTATCCTGTTAAGGATGTTGACCCTGTTAGGAGTCTATTACAAGCATATAGTGTATCAGTCCTGATTAAGGGACTATAGGCCTTGTTAGAAGCCTCAACCCTATTAGGAGTTGGTAGTACAAAATGTGATTACCAGCTGAGCCCACTGCCCAAACAAGTAATGTACAATATACACTGATTACAAAAAGAGGTCAAGGTACATAACCTTATACTGCTTACATCAATATCTCTTCGCTGCTCTTTCACTATCGCTATTATATATACATCATAGATCTCGCATATTACATACTTCTTTCTTAGATTTTACAATTACATTTATATAAGTTATTAAGGCTAATAACTTTACTTGGTCAGCTGCCATATTAAAAAATAATTTTATCTAAGGGTAAACATCTAGGATGTCATCCCTTTATATTGTTAAGACATTATTTTGATAAAAAAAATAATCCCTTAACTCTTTACCAATTCTGCCTTCATATTCTATCTTGTCGGCTTCACACTGTCTTTAGAAAAATTGTCATAACTCCTTCCGTACATGTTGTACTAACTTGCACTCTGAGATGGGTCATCATTAGTCACCATAGAGTCTATGTTCAAGTGTGCAAGCACTGAACTTACTCCAGTCAACATCGCAAACAAAAACTGTGTCCAGGTGCACTGGTGAAAATATTGTCTCACACTTAGACAAATTTGCAATGCGCTCTATCATATTTGCTCTCTGACTTTTGTGATCTTCATGTGGATCATATGTTGCCATAATGACAACATCTATGTAATCAACTTAGCCAAATTGCCAACAGTTTTCTTGATTTGATGAATGTTTGATTTTAAGATGTTGTCTTCAATGACTTGCAATTCTCATACCCTTTACTAAGATCTTCATGTTAGTACTTCAAAATGAGGCAATTTGATATTAAAAAATGTTTAACCATGTTGAAGTTAAACAATTTGTCTAATATTTATGAAAAGACTTTATCTTTCTTATTGGAAATCCCAATATTAAGAGATGAGAGAATTTATGTAACTTTTCCATTTTGTGCTAAACACATTTCCATTTATGCAATTTCTATATATCCCCTACTAACCTAGAATAATCCCTTGATTCAATCTGAGAGAAACATAATTTCTCTACACCCTAATACCAAAGAAAGTGTATTCGAAGAATCACTACTGACCACAAAGAATTACACCATAATCCCACTATACATGCACACTTATTTTATTTTGGTTTGAATTTTAACACTCGTGTAATAGGATTCATAAATACATACTACTTAATTAAGACTTAGTTTTAATTTAATGTTTTAATTTCATACTTGTTATTGGACCAAAATTATTTCTAAACCGAAGCTAATTCCAAATATCAAAATCTTTCTTGCTTGTCGTCGATACATAATCAAGATGAAACATGCAATACTTTTAATAAAAACATCAATATCCCCAAAAATCCCCCTAATAAGAAATCCATACGAGTGAACACATGACATTGAGAAAAAACTTGCCTTCATACATCAAAACAAGCCTTTCAGAACTGAGGACAAATAAAATGATAAACCCTTACATTATGCCTACAAATCAATTGATAAAAACAAGAAACATAGCTATCCTAATCACAATTTGAGTATATTTATCGTGAGATTGGAGCATAGTGAAAATATACTAATTTTAGAAAGGTGATACTAGGAGAGGTCCATTAGAGCCATATAGGTGGTTCGAATGCGCGAAGATTCAAATACAAGTTTTTTGTCCCATATGTCAAAAAGCGTTGTTTATTTTGGCATAAACTGAGAATCTGTGCTAGGTAATCCTTAACCTTGCACAGTTCATTTATCTACTTAATCATTTCCTTGTAATGAAATAATTTTAGCAAAAAATTTTAAATCGAGATCAAATATTGCTATCATTTGGATAACTTGAAATCCAAGTTAATACTTTACCTTGCCCATTTGGTTGCTGGAATTAATCTGGAATAGGAAAATGGGAATAGGAAAATTGGCATAAGTTAATTCTAATTTTTGTCCAAAATGAGAATTAATCTTAATCACAAAATAATCGTTAATGACTGTACTACACACAAGATCAAGAGTAAATAACGTACTACTTTTAAACACTGGATAACATAATACTTATATATATTCTTTAATGTGAGAATTTACATATAGATTCTTCTGATATTTCAACTATATGGGAATGAAACCAAAAAACTTATTTACCGATCTTGTCGCTGACCACCTTAGCTATATACAGTCTTTGAAAAGAAATAAAGTTTTCTATAAATGAGGTATTATTAAGTCTAGTCACATATCCCTCACACTAATGACTAAAAACCACTATCTTGGATTAATAAAAGTTGGTGGGTTTAACACTCAGATTTGAAAGTGCTATGATTTGGTGGTAGACTTCCTTATGTTTCTAGATATAAGTAATTTGTAAACATATTATTCTTTATTAGCAATAGATTATTTATTTTGTTAATAGATGATGAATTATATATTTTAGCTATGTTGATGGACTTTCCAAACTTCACCATTTCTCTTCTATATTTGATAATGAAGGGAAGGTAGGGATGGGAGAGAGAGCCTAATTTAGTTATTGTTCAAATTCTTCAATAACAAGGCCATCTATACCTTGGTTGGCTAAGGCATCCACCAACTTGAACTACCCTCTCTCTATATATGAGAGAATCTTGTAGCACTAAATGATCCAAGTAGACCTAATGCCCTTTCTTATCTGGTATTTAACTTCTAGTTTTCTATTTCCCCCATCCTTGGGGCATTTATGATAATCTAAGAGTTGCCTTCTACTTCTAATTGCCTAATTTCCAAGTTTTTATATAAGAGCTGACCTTCCACCAAGGCATCAACTTCAACTATATTTTTTTTAGTAATACCAATAGGTTTGGAAAATTTTGCACATATGTTACCATCCCATTTGTGGATGATGCAACCAACACCAAGCACCCTAGGATTACCTATGGAAGCTTCATCAAAGTTGAGCTTATACCATCCCTGCTAAGGTACTATCCATTGAGAGGTTTCTTTATCTTTTTTACTTTCATTTCTTCTACCAATGAGGAGGCAGATTTTTAGACCATGCCATTCTTTCCTTAAACCTTCGTTCCAATGGGAGAGGGGTCCTTCAAAATTCCTTCTACTTCAAAGGCAATTATTAAAATGATTTCAACTATACTTTCTTTACTTTTATTTTGAAGATTTAAAGTTTTCATCTTCTTCCCTTGAAAGAGTCTTATATTTCTCTATTTCCATAGTTCCCATACCATAATGGATGAGGCTATTACCCAAATGATTCTATAGAGGCTTTTCTTCCATAGGTTTGGCCTCACCCTCAGATATTCTAATAGGTTTTCTTCCATAGATGATTTCCATCCTAATTTTCTAACAAGCCATTTCCAACATTCTTGAGCATAAGGGGGTATGTGCAGGATTGTGGTATACCAAACTATGGCCTTAAGTCGCAATGAAAAATCAGAAAATTAGGTTAGTCAACTTGATGTAAAAGGTTAAACATCTTATGAACCTTATGTGCAAAAGTTGTAAGAATAGAATCTGTAGGAAATTGAATGTAGTTTCTAAACTACTAGCCCTTGTTTGAATTTTTTTTTGTCTAATTGTTCAAAATTTTAGATTTCAATGCAGTACTACAAAAATTTTAGGGAAAAGATAAAAAGCACGTGTATGTCTGACCCCCTTAATCACAATCAAATGATGATATATTTTCCCAAGATTCTAGATATAAGTAGTAGACTCATGCCCGGATGTGACACATATTTTTTTGTAATTTTTGGTCAAATAAATAATTAATTATGAATTTTTTGCTACAACTTTTTCAGAATAAAAAAACTCTCGTGTCTGACCACCTTAACTAATTCAAAATTTTACCAAATTCCAAAAAAAAAATTCTTATAGTAGCCAAAGCATAGAATGTGATGCATGTTTCAGATTTCAAAAAGGTTAAATGGTTTGAAAGTTATAGTTATGTT
Source organism: Chamaecyparis obtusa (assembly GCA_027943335.1). NCBI lineage: Eukaryota > Viridiplantae > Streptophyta > Pinopsida > Cupressales > Cupressaceae > Chamaecyparis > Chamaecyparis obtusa. Next base: position 164,577 of record BSBK01001209.1, on the reverse strand, counting down.
TCAATCAGTATGTCAGTTACGACTTTAAAGATAACTCAATTGAAAAATAAGTAATAATTACTTACAAAACTTGAAATTTGATGGCAATTATATTGATGGAAGGTTGATAATGTCTTTAAGAAACCTTTTCATTTCATCAATTTTCGGTGAAAAAATAGTCGTCAGCTACATGGTCGAAGTCTCGATATCAAGAACTATATCCTGAAACATGCCTAAAGGGTTGACCACCCACATTGGGTAATGCCAAAGCAAATCCCAAGCCTAATCGGATATCCGATAAAGCCCGCCTATTTTGAAATTTTGAATACCCAACTGTTCCCAAATTCAAGTTTCATAATAAATATTATTTTTAATAGTAATATTAATTGTGTTATGAATTAAGTTGTATTCTTTTTATGTTAATATTAATTCAAGTTTCATATTAAATTATATTTTTGTTATGTTAATATTAATTTCATTTTAAATATTAATATTAAATAATAATAGCATAGCATAAATATTATAATATAAATATTTATATTAGTATGTATTATATTAATTGATATACAAAATGATTTCAAAAAAATAACTGTAGAGTTGATTTGAGGACAGACAATTTTAGCCCAAATCCTCTTGAAAATAACCAGCATAGGATTTTTCTAAAGACTCCTTGTAATTTAGGCGGTCTGACTATAATGAATAAGTAGATGTCAATGGACTTCCCCTCAACTAAATACAATCAATTGATTTTTTAACTCTCGAAAAGAAATTTCACACAATTGAAGAACCACCGTACGCTCATCATTTGTTCTAGAAACTAACAGTGGCATAAAAATTGATGTAAGAACATTTAAGGTACTGTTATACCCTAAGTTTGCACCCTTGTCTCAAGTTCTCATAGTCTTGATAACCTAGTATAACATGGGAATCATCTCTAGGTTGTGGGACCTATGCTAACTGAGATGAGACCTCTAGGTTCTAGGCTGGTTCCTCTTGGATAATCACCTTAATTTGCTTCTAGACATGAAAAGTTAAAATTTTGAGGGAAAGGGATAGAAGGAATGCTTGAAAGGGAAATGACTTGAAAGAAAACTACCTACTAGGTGATGCACCGAAATTAGGGTTTGGATCTCAGTATAGAGGATGGAATTTAATGAACAACTCAGGTCTAGGAGGTCACAACTTATTGAATAGACTTGCATAAGTGTTTCATAAAAGGGTCTGCAATAGAAAGAGGCTATTCAGGGAAAGAAAGGATTTCATAAACAATAGCATTCCTAAGGGATTTAGACACAATTTATGACCTGCAAACAAACATTCACCTCTGCAACTCGGTATAGGAATGAGACAAATAGTCAGGAGGTTGAGGTATGTTAGAAATAGGAAATACTGAGAGGGGGGGGTTGAATCAATATTTCACAAACTTTTTCTTTTTCCCACTTATGGATATAATAGATTACTTTAGTGCATACAAAGATTATCAAGCTGATTAACAAACATAACAGTAAATAGAAAGAACTCATAACACATGATATGTTCTCGAGGAAACCTTGGCCAAGGGAAAACCCCAGTGGGGATGGTACCCACAAAGATCACTAATCAAAAGTATCCTGTTAGGGATATTGGACCCTGTTAAGAGTCAATTTACAATATATAGTAGATCTATCCTAGTTAAAGGACTTTAGGCCTTGTTAGAAGCCTTAACCCTGTTAGGAGTTAGATTACAAAACCTGATCACCAGCTGAGCTCACTGCCCAAATAGGTAATACAAAATGTTTCTGACTATAGTATGGTACTGCTTACAACTTCACATCAATAGCCTTTGCTACTATCACAATATACAACTATCGCAAGTTATCCTTTTCTTTCTTTTTACACATCACACACTTACACTTTTTCATTACATTTCAAGTATGCCTAATAAATGAGTTATTAGAGCTAATAACTTTATATGGTCAGCTTCCAAAATATTTATCCAAGAGTAAAAATCTAGGATGTTATCCCTTCATAATGTTAAGTCATTATTTTGACAAGAAAAAATAATCTCTTAACTCTCTCGCTAATACTGTCTCCAAAACTGTTTTGTCTGCAAAAATTATCTTCAGTAAACTTTGAATAACTTTGTCCGTACTACTCCAAACTTTATGCACACTGAGATGGGGTATCTTCATACTCTGTAGAAGCTTTAGTTAATTGTGCAAACAAAAATATTTCTCCAGTGGACGTCGCCAACTAAATCTTCATCAGGTGCTCTGTCAGGATCATTGTATCCATACTTAGACAATTTCTTCCTTCAACTTGCCATACTTGCATTCCAGATTCTGCACTCTCAATAGAGATCATATGTTTCCATAATGACAACATCTATGCATCCACATTAGCCAAATTGCCAACAATCTCCCCCTTTGTCATTGGTGGCAACATATGGGAAAATTGGCTAAGTCTGCAAACAAAACTTCAAAGTATTTACACAAAATTGTGGCCAAATGTTATACAACACATATACAATATTGTACTCCATAGAATAGCTCCCCCTATGAGTATCCTTCCTCAACATATTTTTAATTTTCTGCTATCTCTCCCCCTTTGACAACAATGACAAATATAGGGTGTACAAAAATTTCAAACAAAAACTTGATACCTTGTTATCAGCTATTGCAAAGCCGGTAGGCTTGCAACACAGTCACCAAACTCTGACTTCCATGATTCAAAATCTTTCTCCCATATCTTCCTAATGGATTCAACAACATTGAGTAGAGTACTCAATCCCTATGCTATTGTCTGACAAGCTTGCAGGGAATCAAAGCTAAACTTCTGAAAAGATGTGTTTGCTGAAAGACACTGCTCAATTTGGTCTTCAACAATTGAGGTCTTGATTGAGATATGCTCTCTCAAGATGTTAATCCTGATCATATTTCTGTTCTTCTCCTCTGCTAACATTCTGATTTCATCATTTAACTTCCTTATGTTCTTCTCTACAGAACTTATCTTTACATTTGAGCTTGTCCAGGTGTTTCTTTCAGCTGTAATTGCATCTATCTTCTCTCTGATCTTCTTATCTTCTTCAGCTATTAGGATTTCTAATTTTGTGCATTGTATATACAAAATCTTTCCAGTCTCAAAATGTTGCCTCAAATTCTTTATGCATACATCCAAATTACCAATATCATTTTGAATATTTACACTTAAATTTTGTTGCATTTCTGCTTCAAAGTCTTCCTGAACTTTTATTCTAGCAATATCCTTTAAGTTAGAAAATTGAGAGTCAAAAGAGTTTATTACTATTTTAGCTTTCTCAAGTGGATCCGATTCAAATACCTTAGTGCTGATCACACTCTCAAGTTTCTCTGTCAAAACTCTAACTTTTCCTTCAAGGTCCTTCACCTTCTTATTCTTTCCAATAATTTTATTAAGAGATGTGATGAACTCAAGCTGATCATCATCTTTAACCTCTTTTCCAAGGTCTTCAAAAATTGAACCAATTTGTCTCTTCTTACTATCAAGTGTACTAGGGGTAGTGACCTCTATCAAAATTTGTTTACCTTTAACTATCTGCTCTGCTAGAACTGATTCTGATACAGCTGGTGCTTCCATTGCCTCTGTATCCTTTTCTGATTCTGTAATCTTCTCTTGCTCTTCTAAAGCAAAATTGTCAACAATGTTTCCTAGATCATGAAATACTACATCATCTGACTCTAGTGTCACTTTGGTTCCTTCAATGTCCATTGATTCTTTGCCAATATTGATATGTGAAGAAGATGGGACTTCTTCAATACCAACTTCCTTTGCATGCGGTTCCTCTGATTGCTTCTGCTAAGGATCTGATTCAACATGCTTTCCTGCAACTATATCTGCAAGAACTTGCATTACTGCTTGCTCAGTCTCTTTCTGTACTTCCTCCTTTTTGCCTCCCATTATAAGGATTGTTCTTCTCTTAGTTCTCAATAAAGTTCCAAGAGACTTCAAGAATCTCTTCAAATGATCTTCATCCTCAACTTTATAGAACTATCTGATTACATGTTCTCTCATCTTTATGTCCTCTTCTTGTGCTCTCTATTTTCTATTCACAAGTCTGTTATACAAATCTTCTGGGATCTTACCATGAATAGTGCTAAGTTTCTTATCTGTCACAATCATATGTGTAATCATTGAATTTTCAAAATTCAATCTGTCAAATGATCCATATAGATCATAGAATTTATTTATCTTAGTGAAGTCTCCATGCTTCAATATATCTTCATTAACTCTTTCAATTCTTGGTTTCCAAGTTTTCTTCTTGATTGAAACTTCATCATCATCTTTAATTTCTGCTACTTTTCTAGGTATAGGTGGTACAATCACTTTCTATCTCTTGCCGGGTCTTGTTGCACTCACTTTTACTCTTTTGCTAGGAATAGGAGAAAAAGATTTATCGCCTTCATCTTTTTTAGGTACTTCAACTTTTACCTTTACTACAATAGGATCAACAGGGTCTGCACTAGATGCCTTAGGTGGAATTACAAGATTTTCACTTTGCTTCAAGGCTTCTACAATCTTCTTAGCTATGTCAAACTCGTGACTTGACATACCTAATTCTTTCAGTATTTTCTTCAGAGTAGATTCAACTCTCCTACTAGATTGCTTCTTTTCTCTCAAACTTATTGCAGAGTTGAAATTCTCTTCATAGGTTCCAAACCTATTTGCATGACCATCCAACTCACACTTTAACAGTCTATTCACATATCCTACTATTTCTGCTTCAGATACTTCATAGCCAAGAGGGTCTATGAATTCCATTCTAGGCTCAACTGCTTCAATGTAGGTGAAATCAGTGTCTACCATAAAACAAATGTCATCTTTATGCTTTTCAACTAAGGATTGAGGAATCCTTGATTTGTTCTTAACAATATTCTGAAAAGTCTTCAATACAAGCTTCACACTGTCATTGACTTTACCAATTAGGTGCTTCATGTAGACTGAGTTTATTCTTTCCATTGTGTTGACATTGTCACTCCAATCAACTATGTAAGGAAATCTTCTCAAAATATGGAAAAACATATAGGTTATCAGAGATGAAAACCTAAACTGTGTGTACTTAGCCTTCTTAATCTTTTCTAAGTTCTCAAATAACTAAATTTTCAAAATGTTACATAGGTCTACTTGTTTCTTCTCAATACACATAAGATAAGCTACATGAATCATTCCTATAGCCATGTCATCTTCCCTTGAACTGCCACAGAATTTAGTTGTTAGGATCTTGCAAAGGTACCTAACATCATCTTGCTTAATCTTACTTATCGCAATTGCTCTACCATTATAACTAGATCCAGTGTTGTCTAAAACAATCTTTCTCATGTTCTTTTCATTCAGTGGAATCTCTCCAAATTTTGATAATCCAGTAACATCATGATTTAGGTCAGCAGTTATATCAATAACTCTATCCTCCATCCAGAATTTCCCATTGTGGATTCTACTTAGAATGATCTTGGTACATTCCTCATCATTAAATTCATACTTCATGGAATAATTGATAATTTCATTATTCTCTAGGTGCCCATAAGCTAATTTAACTGACATGTCTTCATTATACAATTTCCTGTAATCATCACTAAAATCTGCATCTCCCAAAGTTTCAAACTTGCAACTTAAATATCCTTTAACATTCTCAATGTGTAATACTCCGTCTGGTACGGATGATAGTGCTAGTTTGTCATCAATTTTAGCTGGTTCTACTGGTTCTTTCTTAATCTTAGGTCTATTCTTATCCTTAACATTATGAACCATAGAAATATCCATCTTATCAACTGATTAAAGATCAAAAAATACCTCAACTTTGCAAATCTAGGGTTTCGGTATGATCGTCGCTACAAACTACTTCCAAACTTCTTCAAATCATCCTCAACTCTCTTTTTCTTCTTTCAAATCTCTTTTCAATCACTTTTTAATCATGATAACTTTGATTTTGACCTTATAAGACTTCACATTAACTCGATCTGACATCGCATTCATTCATTTTGCCGCTAAAACCTCAAAAAGTTGATTCTGCAAACCTGCAACCATAAAACTTTTTGCGACCTCGCAAAACACAATATTTTCTTTTGTGCACTTAACCATACCATTAGTACAACATAAAAAACTTATATCTAAATGCGCAAAACTTAACTCATTCAAATTCCTAATCTACACTAATCCTAAGTCCTAAACTACAGAAACTTACATAATTTAAGTACTTAAAGAAGGGTTAGGTAAAGATTCATCCTCACCATTAGTTACATTACCTTCCTGACTACTTTCAGTGCTGAATATACCTCCTTGATCTATGCCTTTATCAAATTTTACTTCATCTTTATTGCTACAAGAACCTTTCTCTTTGTTTCCTGCATTTTCATTCCTTCTTGCATTGTTCCTAGGGTTAGGGTTATGATGATAACCTCCATTGTTCATTCTGCAAACTCTTGTTGAGTGTCCAAACTTGTTGCATATCTGACAAATGATTCCATTGTTTCCAAATCTCTATCCTTGCTGGTTAATCTATGACCTACAATTTCTAGCAATATGTCCTATTTTGTTGCATCTAAAACATACTACCACTTTTCTTTGATTCATTTCTTCAATAGATTTCTTATCTGCATTGTTAGTATTCCCAATCATTCTATCATAATTATTCAAAATTACTTTAGGTCTTCTACATTTGTTAGCTCTATGTCCAAAACTATGACAATTATAACAATGTCCATTACGAGGTTTAAATTGCTTACTTGTGCAATCTCTCTTCATGTGCCCAATAGTATTACAAGAAAAACATCTACCTTTGAATTCTCTTTGCATACCTTTAGATGATTCTTCCTATTTTGATTCTTCTTGCTTTGATTCTTCTTTCTCTCTAGGTGGTTCTTCTTTAGGTGGATCTTCTAATGTGTTCTCATCTAGCTTTATTTCCTCCACACTTTCAGATGTCTTCAAATCTGGCTTCTTACTTTCATGGTTTGTTCTAAACATACTAAATCCAAATCTAGTCCTATCAAAGAATGGTTCTTCAAAAGAAATTTGTTTTTCAGTCTTATCACTATTTGAATATAGCCTTTCAAGTTGTTGTTTAGATTGAGTTAATTCACCTTTCACAATTTTATTATACTTCTCAAGTTCCACATACTGCACTTTTACTTTTTCAGATTCGGATGTTTCCTTTTCAAGTCTTGATCTCAGATCTTCATTCTCAATTTTCAATTTTTCATTATCAAATCTTAAATTTCCATCTTTCATACTAAGCTTCAGATTTACTATCTTTAGCTCATGTTTAAGGATCTCATTTTCTTTTTTTAATTCATCACAATCTTCAACAAGCATATCAGATTTCTTTTTAGATTTCAGATCTTCAATCTTACCTTTTAATTTGTCAATAGCATTCTTTGCATCTTCATATTTTCTTCTTAAGGAGTTTCTTTCATCAGTAAGCATATCAATCTGTTCAAGAGCTTCTTCAAGATTCTTCTGAAGTTGATCCATATCCATAGAGATCTTACTCAAGCTGCTAAGCTTTCCTTGAATGTTCCTTCTCTGAGAAACTGTGCTCTGATACCAATTGTTAGAAATAGGAAATACTGAGAGGGGGGGGGGGGTGAATCAGTATTTCACAAACTTTTTCTTTTGCCCACTTATGGATATAACAGATTACTTTAGTGCATACAAAGATTATCAAGCTGATTAACAAACATAGCAGTAAATAGAAAGAACTCATAACACATGATATGTTCTCGAGGAAACCCTGGCCAATCGAAAACCCCGGTGGGGATGGTACCTGTGTGCTATAAATGTGTCACACTTCTATGGATCATTACATGCAAGGAAACTCAAGAATGAGCCCTCACAAATCGATCCATAGCTCCCTAGGCATGGAGTGCAAGGGTTTTTAAGAATGCTCTCAGCTAGAGCTATTTAGCCTATAACCTTGCTAGTAAACCATGCAATGGGAGATTCAATGAAGACAAGGTCAAGAATGCCAATATCCTCAAGAATCAAGAATGAAATGCAATGCAAGCTAGATTAAGAATGGAAATGAAAGCTAAACTATGGAAATGAAAGATGCAAGTATTACAAAGCCTTCTAGTTAAACTAGATGAATTAATCTAAAGCATAAAGGAAATCTAAGCTAAGAATGCCATGAAAATGAAGCTACTATGCAAGAAATGAAATCTAACTATGAAGCAAGAAAGCCATGATGATGCAAGAATGAAGACAAGAAGATAGAGTGTTGATGAAGATCTAAGATGAATGCCAACAATGCTCCAAATCTTCAAACCCTAGATGCAAGAATATCTCCAAAAGCTCCAAGATGACCTAGAAAACCTGTAGCATAATATTAGCATAAAAAGTTGGGGATCTAGAATGAAGAAGAGAGCTCTTCTTTTATAGGAAATGAGGAGAAATGGACCATGAAGATTAAGAGGCAAAAGATTTAATCAATGGTGGAGCTTAAAAGAGGAGCAATCCATGTGCACAAGTATCCTCCAATAGGAAAATAAGAGTTGACTTTTGTGTCCATATGAGACAAAAAGTACTTTTTCTCTTTTTATAAATAAGAATAATGCTTTATTTGTGCAACTTAGGATAAGAGGAAAAGTGGGAGATTTTTATTTATTAAAAGGGGAGGAAATATTCCTTTTAAATAAATAAAGACTTAAGATAAGATGGTTAGCCCATAGAAAATAATCGAATAAATGATAGAGCTAGGATTTGATCAAGAATAAGCAATTGCTGATTTAGCAAAAGGGGCTAATAGTCTAGATGACCATTTTTAGGTGTATACATTTGCCCCTCTTTGACTAATGTGTGATCGATCTGGGAACACATGTAGTCAAAGAATGAAGTTGAAATGTGAGATCGATTTGGGATCACAAAGCAACTCAGATCAGCCAAGAAAGCAAGAGATAGCCAAGAAGGCAAGCAAATAGCGATCTGACTCCAAAGAATGAAGTGCAGAAAAATAGCAAATCCTGCATGGTCAGCCTGGTAGTGACAGTACTGAACACTTAGGAAAGAGATAGCCAATAAGATATGATATATTTGCCCCCTCGGGATCGAAAGTGAAATCCAGGTAGAGGGAAAGCAGAAGCAAGAGCAACATGATCAAATCACTAGAAATCATAATCGAAGCTAAAGAGAATAGAACAACCATCAAGCAGTGAAGATATGCCCCACACATGGGACACGGGGCACGAACCAAGCGGTCCCTCAACCCGAAAACACCACGGAGGGGAAGAATTTGAACTTGGGATTTGAAAGTGAATGAAAGACTAGAAGTTTGAAAGAGATGGGGATAAAGAGGTGAAGAATGCCCCAGCGAAGATCGAAGGATCAGGCCTCAAAAAGGTTAGCCAACTGCATGAAAGAGGGGGAAAAGGTTATTTGGATGATCAAGGTGAACTTGGATTTCGGTTTCGATCCTGAAATGAATAGAAAATGATGTGATATGAAAGACAAGAAGTGAAAGACATGATCAGGAAGAAGCAAAAGGTGAGCGCAGTTGATTAACAAGTCCATGAAAGATGAAAGGAGAGCTCTCTCCATATGCAAGATGCAAAACTAAACTAACATGAACTTAAGAAATGCAAGCTACATGAAAAGTGGTTTACTTGCAAGGTTACAAAGCCAATAGACATCTAATATTCATCATCGAGCGTTATTGGTAGCATCGCAAGATCATACAATACACACTAGCATAACTATGTGGATCTGAATATGATCTATATCAGATAGGAATGTGGAAATCTCACCTAGGCATCAAAGACATGTAGGTCAAGATGACTAGCACATTGAGATTACCTAAGTTTAATATAGCAAGATTATACTCGCATCGAGACACAAGGAAAGTCAAGATGGCTACAAGTATGCACTTGCACAAAAATAGTCAAGGATAATACCCTGTCAATCCACAGTGTCAAGTAAGACCAGCATAAATGCTCATGACAGTTAGGATCAACAAAATATACCCACAAGCAGAAAAAGCAATAAAACATGTTCTCATACCCTCAGTCTTCTAGCTATGCATCATCGAAAACTTTTCAGGGAGAGACCACTCATCAAAGAAATCCTCATAGACAGCACACAAAGAAAAATAAAGTCATCATATCGTCAGCGAGTTGATTTTTTAAGTGCGTGTGTTTTGGTCAGAGAGTCAAATTCTGAGTATCATATCTGTAAATGAGAAATATCGCGTCCTACGAGACTGTTTGGGTAAGACACCTGATAAGTGTTAAGAAACACTCGATGCAAGGGTAGTGTTGAAAAACACTATTTGGGGTGGTGTTGAAAAACACCTGTTGTGAAATGCCCCGAGAGACAAACATTTCTAAAAGACCAATGCTAACAGTCATGCCCCCTAGACAAATACAAAGACCAATTCCAGACTAGGCCAAATAAGGTCAAGGCATGATGGGAAGTGGCTAAGTGTCGAGAGCGCATGCTAACAAATAGGGGTGCAAAGGCCTTAAGTAGCGCCTATTGCCAGGTTTTCACCACTTGATAGATTTTTTCAGGACTTTTTTATAATTTTTTTGTATTTTTGCTACCAAGGCGCCTGTTTCCAGGTTTTCACCAAGGCACTTTTTCTATTTTTTTTTTTTTTGAATTTTTTGATTTTTTTGGTGAGACATCAAAGCGCCTATTGCTAGGTTTTCACTAGGATGCTCATTTTTTTGGACATTTTATATGCTTTTTAGGTTTTTTTTCAGCATCATATATGAATTTTTTTGTAATTTTTTCAGGATCATAAAGTATGTACAAGGAATGCCCCAGACAGTAACGGGCATTAAAGATCTGCTTCCTTTGATGTAGAGAACTGATAGGCCCCAGGCCCAAATGCTATAGCTGTGATGATAGGAGGTCTCAACCAGTTCGACCAATAATAACCAGCCCTAAGCAATGTCTGAGTTAGTGGAGGATCATTAGAATGTGATCCACTTATGCCATCATGGATTTCAGCTAGTACTTTTTTTGACTCCTCTATTTCTAGACACCTAAGGAGAGTTCCATCTAGACCCTTCCTATACAAGCCACCAGAGACAAAGGCAAAGTGTAAGGGATAGTGGAAAGAATGGCATGGAGGAGTATGAGGTGGAAGACATGGAAAGATGGTAGGATTGTAAGATTTATGAGCAGGATAGCGTAATTCATCCACCAGGAACTTGAAGTGAGATTTATGCTTTTTCATTTGTAAGATGGATATCAAAGTAACCAAGGCATTAGCAACTCTTTTCTCAGCTTTAGGAATGGGCTGAAGTATAACAGTTATGAGATCATGCTTGAAGTAATGCACCATTTGTTTGTAGAGAATCAGCTTCTCATCTTTTATTTTGGAGTCATTATTTTTGAGCAAATTTTTATCTTTACTTTTCTTAGGTTCAGATACCGCCAAAATGTGGTTTTCGCCATCCGACCATTGCTCTTTTCTTTTGACTTGATGACTGTGATGCTTGATTTCTGATTCAATCTTTTTTGTTGCTAGTTCGCTGGTGGAAGAAGTAACAGGTGTTGATGCGAGATGAAATGGAGTGACTGGTTCAATAGCATTTATGCAAGGGATGTCATCTCTGGTAACAAGAGAGGTTGAGCCTATAGGGTAGGCTCCAAAAGCGTTAAGATCTAGACTTGTCATAGAAGGACCAACGTGGTCCACTAAGGCAATACGAGGAACAAACTCATCAGACCCCACACAAGACCCATCAATCACGTCGGGATGGTTACTACAAGAATGAACCATATCAACATCCATATCATCAGTAGATATACATTTTTCTCCCCAAAGAAGTGAAGTAGAGGGAAGATCATCTCCCATGTGAGCCATAGTGTGTAGCGGTGACTCATCTGTATCTGTGTCTAAATTACTGAGCATGGGAGTATTTCTAGAATCCTCTCTATAGATCCACTCTTGAATAGCTTGTTCTTCTCTTTCTGCTTCTAAAGGAACGGATGAAGGAACAAAAGTATCAAAGATCACCATAGCAGAAGTGGAAGGTTGCATCTGATCAGAAGGTCTCCCATATGACCTAGGAGAAACAGGTATAGAAGCAAAGGAACCCAGTTTATATTCACCCATACCAAGGCTCATCATCTTAAGTGATTTCTCAGTAGCAGCTAGAGATGTACTAGGATCAACAAAAGGTTCATTATGAGGAACAAATTTTTCAGTAGCAGCAAGAGCATTGATAGCAATAGTATGGTCTCCAGGAATCACAACCTCAGTGCCATTGTATGGAAATTTGATGCACTGATGATAAGTGGAAGGAATAGCCTACATGTCATGGATCCAAGGATGACCCAAAAGAATGTTATATGCGAGTGGGATGTCCAATACTTGGAAGCTAATATCTTTCGTGATAGGGCCCACTCGGATAGGCAGCGTGACAAGACCTTTGGAAGATCTTTCCACTTCATCATAAGCTTTTATAGTAATCTTCTTCTTGGAATCCACAGCCAATTTTGACAAACCCAATTGTTGTATGACATTGAAAAAAACAATATTTAACCCTGCACCATTGTCTATCAGGACTCGGCGGACTCGGGTATTGTAGACTAGAACTTCAATGTGTAAAGCTAGATTATGTGGGTGAGCAATAGATATGTCATCTTCTGCAGAAAAGGAGAGAGATAGCGGAGATGAAATGTGGTTGACCATAGCCTGAAATTGATCTGGATCAATGTCATTGGGAACACGTGTTGTACGTAAAGCCTCATCAAGAATCTCTCTATGCGAAGAGGATAACCGAAGCAACTCAAGGATAGATATCTGTGCTGGTGTCTTTTGCAAATGCTGGACAAGATCATAGCTAGGGGTGGCTAAAGGAGCCACTTGTTTGGAAGGCAAAGCTTGCTTGGGATCTTGCGCAGTTTTAAGGACAATCTTGGCTTGCCCCCTATTAACAGCATTCAGTGTCTCACTTCGGGAAGATGAACTACCACATGTTTGCAAGACTAACTTTGGCTTACCATGATTGGTGTTATTATCATCTTGAGACCTCATCATTAGAACACTCTCAATGGGCTCTACCATGTTAATCACAAGCGTATTAGAAGGATACGTGTAATTGATCTTGGCATCATGATTCTTCTTATGTGTTTGAGAGGTTTCCCCCTTATCATGCTTAGGTAGAGGATCTTTGAAAGCTGTGTGATCAGAATTTTTAGTTAAGCCATCAGTGGAGATTGTGCCATTCTCAATAAGATCCTGAATATCATCCTTAAGCCTAAAACAATTGTCTGTTGGATGTCCCTTATTTCTGTGATAATGGCAGTAATGATCCTCTCTCCACCAATTGGGCTTATTTATCGGATCCCAGCTACCAGGTTTATCAGGAAGCGTAAGATATCCATTGTCAACCAAAGTCTTAAGGATCACATCGTAAGGTTCTGCCAACTTGGTATAGACTCGCTTTCGAAATGACTTCTTAGGCTTATCTGCATATTGAGGTTTAGGAGCATTGTGAGTGTTTCTAGCTTCTTGTTGTTTTGCTGCATAGATAGCATTGGAGAGATTGAAAGCGGGCTCTTTAACTTTAGGAGCATCAACAACCCCATCATTAACAACATACTTGTTCTTATTCCAAGGTTTGTTCTTGTCTTTACCATTGCCTTTAGCATCTTTATTAATAACAATATCCCCTTTTCTTATAGCTACATCCTCAATCCGATATGCACTTTCAACCATGTCATTGAAAGAGGAGAACAGTTGCTTCCTTAGATCATAAAATAGCTCAGGCACAAGTGTGTTGACGAAAATGTCAATCTTTTCTCTTTCGGGCAGCTAACGAGGATATCGAGAATACAGTGACCTCCAACGTTGTAAGTAAGTTGCAAATGGCTCACCTTGATGTTGTCTTAGATTACCGAGATCTATCACAGTGACAGGTTGTTGGATGTTGTAAGAGTACTGCTGGGTAAATCGCTGAGCTAACTCATCAAAAGTCTTCAAAGGAGGTGTCAACTTTGCAAACCATTCTAAAGCTTGTCCTCTTAAGCTTCGAGGGAATAATCATAGAAGATATGTGTCTTCATGAAGAAAGTCCATACTAAGAGCATAAAAGTGACGCACATGGTCATGAGGGTCACCATTTCCATCATACTTGTCATATTTAGGAACCTCAATATCCTTAGGAAACGGGACCATGTATAGATCTTTATCAAAAGGAAGAGCACAAATTGATTCTACAAAAGAGACCTTTGGAGGCTCTCTTTCTAATGCCATTTGGGTAAGGCGTTGATTTGTTTGACGTAATTCTTCTTGAAGGACTTCCAATTCAGTTGGTACTCTTTGTTGGACAATTTGTTTGACATCATAGCCGGGAGGAAGCTTGTATCCTCTAGAAGTCATATATTGAAAATATTGATCATTCGTTGGAAATCCACATCTTGTTCACATCTCATAAGATCCTCACTAGAAATCTCATCATTAGTCTCTGCCTCATGTTGAGAGGGAGGAGGTCTAGGAGGTGAAGAAGGCATAGAAAAAGTTGGCCTTGGAGGAGATCTTGGGGGCGTGTTGTTGTCATTGTTGCCATTGTTAAAAAGAGGTCTATGCTCATGATTACTAGTCTCAGGTTGCTCATGAAATGTCCCTCTATAAGCCATGCGCCTAGTAGCATCCATCCTTTGTTGATTGTGTTCTTTGTCTAAGCGCGCTTGATTATCCTTACGCTCAAAGTGTTCTTGCAAGAGTTGAAACTTTTCTTGTTTAGTCAAAGTGAGTGAGACACTGTCTGTGTTTTTGGGGGTCTTGAATGCGGAAAAGAGGAAACCTCCTTTATACCATGGTGTAGCCTTAGATTTCTCAGATTGGTCAGAACTAGAACTGTTGTTGCTAATGGGTACTTTTGAACGTCTAGTTGGAGAAGGTAACTGTGTATAATTGAACGGAGGATGACTCTCCTGCTCAAATTGAGACCGAGTTGTAACCGGCATGAAAAGAGATGTTGGTTGACTAATAGAATGAGGCAAAGATTCTCAGATTTGAGATAAGCAAAGCTAATAAAGATTACTTGTCAAAGTAGAACAATAGAGAGATGACTCGTCAAAAGTGCTCAAGCACTTACAGCAATCAATTGACTAAAGCCGAGCAGCGAGCAAGAAGCTCAATAAGCAAGTAGCTAGAGAGGTAACCGTGATGCGACAAGTGATCAAGAGTAGCATTTGTTAAACTCAAACCCAATAGTTTTAGCTCATTTGTTTCAGTCTAGAACAAATCTAAACATGTAAGTAACAAACCAGTTTCGAGTAAGAACAGAAAAAGACACTCTACGATAGGTTAAAGTGCAAGTTTAGCAACTCTGAATTGTAGTAATGACAGGACAGTAGAAATGACTCAGGATTCTTGGTTGAGGGTATGCAAGGATACTTCAGTATCATATGACTCTTGACCAGTGAACGTGAAAAACTCAGTTTTGAAGCGCTTGGACCAAATTTGTAGATTGAATAGTGCAATTTCTCAGTTTGACAAGCAGTAGCAATAGATAAAAAATAGGTTTGCAAACAGTATGGGATGAAACATGTCATAGAACACTTGAAACAAGGGCAAAAGCAACCTTGCCAAGACAAGCACTTGTGATATCAAAATAGGGAACCTTATGAATGCTACCGTTTGTTTGAATGTTGAGAACGTTTACATTGGTATAGCACAATCGAAGACAATTCAAGCAATTACTACCTAGAAGGACAAGGCTCATTACTTAGCAACGTGGCCCACAACTTGATGCTCCCTTGCCTCACACCAAGTGGTTGCCCACAAGAGATATTGGCATTGTCATGGAAGTGTCAAAGACACAACCAAAGGAACACATATGGTGAGTGTCTTGGGGTGATCCGGGTAAGTCCACTTGGATCAATCCTTGCACCAAGAAGCTAAGCGGCTAAAATAGGGTGGCCTCTATCTAATGGTTCGTAGTAAGGGTTTCCGTTCATAGCACCCCTCTTGCTCCTCATAAAGGACTAGGACCTCGCGGCCTCAAGAGTACCTTAAGCATTCTTGCTTAATGCTTTCCTCATGGTCACAATCCCACAAGTTACTCACATCAAGCGAAGATAAGTACTATGTCTACCAAGGTTTTGTGTCCTCGATAGCCTTGAGATTATAGTGAGTTGGAATCACTCGCCACCAAGGAAAATGATGACAAGGTTGTCCCCACTTGGGTCGTTCCTCTTGATTGCTCAAGAGCAGGCCCGCTAAAGGATCCTAAGCTAAACAAAGAGTGGATTAATTCTTGAGGTTCAAGGTTTTTGATTCACCACAAGGGTGAAGAGCATACTCCCCTATCTCAAAAACTTCTCCCAAACACACCAAACAAGATCCAATTACCCCTTTGCTTCCAAAACCTCAAGATGGGTCAAGATTTTCTGATTCACCTAAAGGTGAAGAGCATACTTCTCCTACCACCCCAAGATTCCTTTCACAAAGTATTAAGTGCCTAATGAAACAACTAGTATATGCCGCACTTAATAAAGAAAGAAATTAAACAAGCACTTGATTTGGTTTTTATGCTTAGGGCAGCCCTGCAAAAACCATTAGTAGCCCTCTTTGACATGCGATTTTAGCAAATTTCAAGCAAGAAGCACCTACAACCACAACTTGTTAGACCAACAAGAGTTAGGAGAATCAAAATCCAAAATCTAACAATGATTAGTACATGAAAAAAATTAGATAATGTGCAAAAATAACTAATCAAATGATAGAATCTGAAAATGAAACCATCATGGTTGGATTGGGCTCGGAAAGACCTTTCCAACGATATATCACACTTAAACTTTTGATACCATTTGCAAAATTTCAAAAAAAATGGGCACCCGTTGTCCAGATGTGATCCCGAATCGACCTCATATCTGAGTTGTTTTGTGATCCCAAATCGATCTCACATTGCAACTTCATTCTTTGACTACATGTGTTCCCAAATCGATCACACATTAGTCAAAGAGGGGCAAATGTATACACCTAAAAATGGTCACCTAGACTATTAGCCCCTTTTTCTAAATCATAAATTACTTATTCTTGATCAAATCCTAGTTCTATCATTTATTCGATTATTTTCTATGGGCTAACCATCTTATCTTAAGTCTTTATTTATTTAAAAGGAATATTTCCTCCCCTTTTAATAAATAAAAATCTCCCACTTTTCCTCTTATCCTAAGTTGCACAAATAAAGCATTATTCTTATTTATAAAAAGAGAAAAAGTACTTTTTGTCTCATATGGACACAAAATTCAACTCTTATTTTCCTATTGGAGGATACTGGATTTGGAAATGCTAGAAATTTCAAAAAAATTTCAAAAAGATAGCTAAGAACCTGAAACTTGCAAGATAGATAAAATAGCCTAAAAATAGCTCACTACCAGGTTCAGACACAGTATCATGTGATACTTCACCCGACACCAGGCGATACTTTTCAGTCCGCGCGATATTTCAGCCAACACCAGGTGATACTTAGCCCGAGACCAGGCAATATACCTCAATACTGCCATGCGATTCTTCTCGGGCGTGAAATATCGCACGCGTATAGTAAGGTATATCGCGCGATATACCTGAGAAGTATCGCGCAATATTCTGAGACAAAAAACCAGAGAACAAAAATTACGCTAAAAACTTGCCGAAAAATTGACGAAAATTGACGAAAATGCAAAATTTAAAGGACAAAGTCTATCTACTCTGCCCCATGGTGGGCACCAAAAAATGTGTGCTATAAATGTGTCACACTTCTATGGATCATTACATGCAAGGAAACTCAAGAATGAGCCCTCACAAATCGATCCATAGCTCCCTAGGCATGGAGTGCAAGGGTTTTTAAGAATGCTCTCAGCTAGAGCTATTTAGCCTATAACCTTGCTAGTAAACCATGCAATGGGAGATTCAATGAAGACAAGGGCAAGAATGCCAATATCCTCAAGAATCAAGAATGAAATGCAATGCAAGCTAGATTAAGAATGGAAATGCAAGCTAAACTATGGAAATGAAAGATGCAAGTATTACAAAGCCTTCTAGTTAAACTAGATGAATTAATCTAAAGCATAAAGGAAATCTAAGCTAAGAATGCCATGAAAATGAAGCTACTATGCAAGAAATGAAATCTAACTATGAAGCAAGAAAGCCATGATGATGCAAGAATGAAGACAAGAAGATAGAGTGTTGATGAAGATCTAAGATGAATGCCAACAATGCTCCAAATCTTCAAACCCTAGATGCAAGAATATCTCCAAAAGCTCCAAGATGACCTAGAAAACCTGTAGCATAATATTAGCATAAAAAGTTGGGGATCTAGAATGAAGAAGAGAGCTCTTCTTTTATAGGAAATGAGGAGAAATGGACCATGAAGATTAAGAGGCAAAAGATTTAATCAATGGTAGAGCTTAAAAGAGGAGCAATCCATGTGCACAAGTATCCTCCAATAGGAAAATAAGAGTTGAATTTTGTGTCCATATGAGACAAAAAGTACTTTTTCTCTTTTTATAAATAAGAATAATGCTTTATTTGTGCAACTTAGGATAAGAGGAAAAGTGGGAGATTTTTATTTATTAAAAGGGGAGGAAATATTCCTTTTAAATAAATAAAGACTTAAGATAAGATGGTTAGCCCATAGAAAATAATCGAATAAATGATAGAACTAGGATTTGATCAAGAATAAGTAATTTATGATTTAGAAAAAGGGGCTAATAGTCTAGGTGACCATTTTTAGGTGTATACATTTGCCCCTCTTTGACTAATGTGTGATCGATTTGGGAACACATGTAGTCAAAGAATGAAGTTGCAATGTGAGATCGATTTGGGATCACAAAACAACTCAGATATGAGGTCGATTCGGGATCACATCTGGACAAAGCATAAACAAAGGCCTTTGAACATGAGGTCGATTCGGGATCACATTCAAAGTAAGAGATAAGAATCTCAAATTTTGAGCAAAAGCTCACAAAAGATGTCTGAATCAGGAAAATCAAGAGAATTTAGGGATGAGAATCCCATAGGTACTGCCCCCTCGGAGTCGAAATCGAAATCAGAGAGAGGAGATATCTAAAGTATCCTATTAGGGATATTGAACCCTGCTAAGAGTCAATTTACAATATATAGTAGATCTATCCTGGTTAAAGGACTTTAGGCCTTGTTAGAAGCCTTAACCCTGTTAGGAGTTAGATTACAAAACCTGATCACCAGCTAAGCTCACTGCCCAAAAAGGTAATACAAAATGTTTCTGACTGTAGTATGGTACTGCTTACAACTTTTCATCAATAGCCTTTGCTGCTATCACAATATACAACTATTGCAAGTTATCATTTTCTTTCTTTTTACACATCACACACTTACACTTTTTCATTACATTTCAAGTATGCCTAATATATGAGTTATTAGAGCTAATAACTTTATATGGTCGGCTTCCAAAATATTTATCCCAGAGTAAACATCTAGGATGTCATCCCTTCATAATGTTAAGTCATTATTTTGACAAGCAAAAATAATCCCTTAACTCTTTCGCTAATACTGTCTCCAAAACTATTCTGTCTACAAAAACTATCTTCGGTAAACTTTGAATAACTTCATCCATACTACTCCAAACTTTATGCACACTGAGATGGGGTATCCTCATACTCTGTAGAAGCTTCAGTTAATTGCACAAACAAAAATATTTCTCCAGTGGATGTCTCCAACTAAATCTTCATTGGGTGCTCTGTCAGGATCACTGTATCCATACTTAGACAATTTCTTCCTTCAACTTGCCATAATTTCATTCCAGATTCTGCGCTCTCAATAGAGATCATATGTTTCCATAATGACAACATCTATGCATCCACATTAGCCAAATTTCCAACAAGGTATACCCACAAGAGCATTCGAAATCAAATCATCCATAATAATACACAAAATTGCAGAAAGAGAGAGGGATTAGGAACCCTAAGATATCACCAAAAACATCATATACTTTGATTCAATAAGAGATACTTCAAACAAGGAAGCATGGGGACATGAAGAATTGTCACAAAATACCTCTGTAATGTTTGGATTACCAATGGAAGAAATACAACTGTATAAGCCAGAGGGTAGGAAAAATACCACAAATGACCCTTAAGAAAAATGAAATCCTTTTACAATTGTCCAACTCTGAGCTCAAAAGCTCCAAAAATACAATATATACATCCTCCCTTGCATGCAGGAAAGAATCAAAAAATCTAACTAGGGTTAGAGAATTTTGCATTAGAATAATGATAAACCCTAGTTCTATCAAGTCTGATCATAAATATATCTCTGCAACATCATAGCCAATCAGATATTTTTTTGAGTTTATGTGTCCATCCCTGTACCTCACAATCAGCTTGCAGACAAGCAACTCGGACTCATCTACCTCTTTGCACAAAGTCTCACCATGAATGACCTGATTTGGTACTCTCAGAAAACAAGAAATGACCAAAGACAGCCACCCAGACCCCTGTCATCATATTCCCCAACTACAATCATCCTTGAAACATAAATCTTTAGCTACCCAGTTTGTCGCAACTGACCATTGGATTAAAACCTAGCAAAAAACCCTCCAAAGAAATATTTAAAATTTTAATATTAATGGCTAATCGGGTGGCACCACACTTTTCTTCTATCGATGACCAACGTTTAAATATCAATCTCCTTTTAAAACATGACCGTTAGATCTTCTTAATTACCTAAGAATTGTTTGACTACAAAATTAACCTCAAGTTCACCTCGGGTTACCCTTTTCCTTTCAGTCGCAGAGTCATTTAAACCTTTGGTTGACCCCGGTTAAGTCTGGCGAACATGGAAAAGCTCTTTAGTCACAGATTCATGGAGTACTCTTAACCCTGGGCCCAAAACTACCACATGTCATTCTTTTATTCGCCCTTGACTACTCTATATGCATACACCTCAGCAAGTTCTGACACGGTTCCACTGCAGCTTAGATTCCAATCTAACGGTGGGTGCATGATCTTATATGTCAGAAAGATCCCTTGCACTTTTATGTCGGCCGTAGATCTTTATTAGACTGGGACCCCTCTGACAAATGAACCCACTAAAAATATAGTCATCACCACGTGGACCAATCAAATGTTGTACACATCAGCCCATCTGACAACACGGACCCATGACCTGCAGAAGGAGCATCAGATGGTTGTCGCAAGATTGCAAGGGCTTGTAAGATCCCTTGCAATCAAGAAACAATCGTAGATCTTTAGTCTACTAACATCCCTATGGATACTCTGACACAGTCCTACCAAAAGAGCCCAGCTGTCATCTAACCGACCAATGAAGAATGAGCATGTCAAAAATTGAGGACCCACTTGATAGAGCCTAGAGAAAAAGTAAGATCAACACTGGGTGCATGATCTCATGTGTCAGAAAGATCCCTTCAGATCATGCACCAACCATTAGATCTTCAGTCAACTGACAACCATCAGGCCCGCACTGACATGGCATCAAATCACAAGTCCTGACCAATCACGAATGCGCAGCTTGGACTACGTGGCAGGACCCACTGACAAATGAACTTACTGTAGGCAGGAAGATCAATGATCATCACAAGATCTCATGGAATCCTCTGAGGCCATGAGATCATGTGACAACTATCGGATCAAAATCTTGACTTGGCTGCTAAACTGAGATCACCAACCAAAATGGTAATTGCTCACAGGATCGCTGAATGTTAAGGAGTTAACCACCGGGAATCAGAGATTTGGTGACTGAAGGATTTTAAAACACACATGCGAAATTGGGACCCTTAAGTTGCCAATAAAGTAACAAAGAATTATAACAGGCTTAGGGTTTGGAGGGTTTATTTAGCTCAAACGACTACTTTTTTGAATTTTTTAAACTGTAGACCAGGGAGTAAAATAGTTTGCAGAGGCCAGAGGACATGGCACAACTTCATGAAATTTTCAGGGATGCTTGGCAGGATAAAAGTAGAGACCATGGGATATATATTAGCCAAATTTACATGCATATGAAATTTGGGTAACATTTTGGCGATTTCTGCTAGATGTCAGCCTACTAGACAGGGAAAACCATTGGCCTTGACATAATTCATTGGGCATGGGGTCACTTTGAGGATCACAAAACTTTGACTGAGAGACAAAATTGGAACCAGAGAGACAAACTTGTGCACAGGCACTTCTTGGAAAGTAGGAAACTAACCTAGAAAATAGGGAAAGAAAGCAAGAACTTATTTATAAATCTTACAGAGAGGGGTTAACCTTAAAATAGGGCTTCAAGTGGAATCCATTCACTGATATTGGAAAGGTATCACCTTCAAGATTTGATAGTTGAAAAGCATTGGATCCCTTGCACTCTATTATAACAAATGGTCCACCCCAAAATGAATCAAATTTGGTATGTCTACCAGGCTTGGATCTAAACTCATCCCATTTGAGAACTACATCTCCAACTTTGAAATTCCTGACCCTGGCTCTTTTGTCAAAACTCCTCTTTGTTTGAATCTGATGGAATTCCATATCTTGCATTGATTTGTCTCTGATCTCTTCCAATTCCATCGACTGAGCATACCTGATCTGCAAAGGATCTCCTTCCTCAAATAGGGCATACTGAGTAGCCAAGTCCAAAGTTGGCAATTCAGCTGAAATGGACAACTTGGCTTCTTTAACATATACTAGCATGTAAGGAGAATTACCAATGATTTTCTTTGGAGTAATTCTCTATCTAGCCATAAGGCAGACCTGAGTTTGGTATGCCAATCCCTCTGATTATCTTGCAAAGTCTTCTTAATTATCCTAATCAAGTTCTTATTTGTTGATTCAGCCAAGCCATTACCCTGAGGGTAATAATTTGAACTAGTATTCAGATAGATGCCATTCTTGACTACCCACTCTAAGACTTTGAGGCCTATGAATGCTAATGCATTATTTGAAATTATGGAATCTGGAATGCCAAATCTGTGAATTATGTCATCATAAAAACTCAATACAGCATTCTCATTGGCCTCACTTAAAGCAATTACTTTTGTCCACCTAGTGAAATAATCTATTGCAGTAATTATCCACTTATGTCCTGCACTAGATGGAGGATTGATCATGCCAATGAAGTCTATACCCCACTTCATGAAGGGCTGCTCTATTCTGATTGGTTGTAGGGGCAAGGTTGCAAGCCTCTCTTTCCTGCAAACATGGCACACTTGATGCATTTTCTCACATACTCATGACTATCCTTAAAGATAGATGGCCAATAGTATCCAGCCCTCATGATCTTAAAAGCAGTAGTCCTAGGAGAAAAGTGACCTCTAGAAGGTCCATCATGAAACTCAAATAGGACATCAGCTATTTTTTTCTGAATCTATGCATCTCAAAAGGACACCATTGTGATCCTTTCTGAAAAGAACCTCATTTATCAGCACAAAAGGAACAGATTGAAACCTATAATATCTTTTTTTTGCTGAATCCAAACCTCCAGGACATTGTCCTATCTTCAAGTAATTGATCATATTAGGCAACTAGCTTGTTTCCTTGGCTTGTTCTTCTATAGAATGCACCACCAGAGATGCATCTATTGTTTGTGATTTCTTTGAACTCTCATCCCCTGCCAAATGTTCACAAAGGCCTCTTCTTCTAACCAGCTTGGTAGTTTGAATATCTATGTCATATTCCATCACCTTGGTGATCCAACCAGCTCTTTTCTCATTTAGGTCCTTGGAAAGCAAAAATTATTTGACACTTGGATGAGTAACCCTTAAATGTACCTTGCTATGGGTCAATAGATATCTAAACCTTTTAAGGCTCTTCACCACATCAAGTACATGTTTTTCTACAAAAGAGTATCACTGTTCATACTCTTCTAAACCTTTTCTAAAGAAAGCAATAGGCTGCTCCAATCCATTTGCATTTTCTTGGGTCAGCATTGTAGAAATAGCATCATGACCTCCATAAGCATAAAGGATAAAATCCTTACTGAAATTTGGGTTTAGGAGAGTAGGGGCTTCTGTTAAGGCCTCTTTGATAGCTTGGAAATTGACTCTCCCTTCTTTGGTCCAACTAAAAACTGAACTCTTCTTTAACATGGCTGTCAAAGGTTTTAGTAAATCTATAATGTTAGGCAAGAATCTCCTAACAAAATTAATCTTTCCTATGAAAGATTGGAGACTTTTCTTATGATGTGGAAATGGTAGCTCCAAGATGGCTGTAATTCTCTCAGGATCTACTGTGATCCCTTCTTTGGATACTACATATCCCAACAATTTTTCTTCATGAACTGCAAACACACATTTCTTGGGATTAAGAGATATCCCAAATTCTCTACATCTTTCAAAAATATTCTTCAAATGTTTGATGTGATCCATTGCATGCTTTGAATAGACAATTATGTCATCTAAGTAGACCAAAAAAAACTTGTACATTAGACTCTTAAAGGCCATATACATTGCCTTTTGAAATGTAGCACCTGCATTTGACAAAGCAAAGGGCATCTTTTGATAAGCCATGGTTCCCCACTTGGTTGTAGATGCAATCTTGTATTGATCCTCTTCATTCACTAAGATCTAATTGTATCTTGAATAGCCATCCAACAATGAAAATCTCTTAGATCCAGAGACACATTTTAGAATTTGTTCCATGGAGGGTAATGGATGGCGGTCTTTTAGAGAGGCTCAGTTAAGATCCCTAAAGTCAACACATAACCTCAACTCCCCATTCTTCTTCCTGATAGGAAAAAGGTTGGAAACCCAACTAGTATGCTTGATGGGGTAGATGATACCACTTTCTATTAATTTGAGCACCTCTTTATGCATGAGTGGCTCAAGCTTGGGATCAACAGGCCTTTGCTTTTGCCTCACTAGTTTGGCATTAGGTTCTAACTCAATAGTTTTTTGAGCAAGGGCAAGATCAAAACCTTTAAGGTCCTCATATTGCCATGCAAATATATCACTGAATTCTTTGAATAATTGGGTATGAGCTTGTTTTTCCAATTCAGTGTTCACTTTCCCAAATTGTAAGCTCTTACCTGGTTCCAACTCTAATTCAACACAATGTTCTTGTTGAACTACTAGGCCAACTTTATTCTTCTTGACTTCATCATCCTTGTTGAAGAGTATCTCTAAGGTGACAAGACCTCTAGGCATCTTATTGGACTTTAGTTGAATCACTTGATCACCATAATTTTGTGATAATCTTTCTTGGTTGTGTTCTGAAAAGACATCTTCTTCAAACAAGAACTATAGAATTTGTTCATCATTGTCAAACACCTACCAATTGACATCATTATTAGGAATAGATGGTCTGACAATCACTTTGATATGCTATTGATCCATTTCTTTTGAAATTCTATTTGCAATGTCATACTGAGATCCAACAGCAACTAACCTATCTGCATTTTGATTTAGCTTTCTAGGGATGACAACAATATTGAAAGCATGGAAATCTTCAATTGCATCCCAAAATCTATTTTTGTATGCTTTCATGGTGTCATTCTTGGTTGTACTTATCCCTCTTACTTGGCTGACAACTAACTCACTATCACCATAAACTTTTAAGGCCTTAAGCCCTCTTTTTATAGCCCACTCTAGTCCATTGACTAGACTTTCATACTCTGCAGTATTGCTAGTGCAGGAGAAATTGAATCTAAAGGCAGTATAATACATTTCTCCTTTTGGGGACACTAGCATAGCACCACCACCAGAACCATGTCTACTTCTAGATCCATCAAAAAATAATTCCCAAACCTGGTTGCTCTGATCCTCCAAATCAGTGTCCTCTTTGAGAAGGCTTGGCTCTATGACATCATTTTCTTGTATCAAATAACTTCCCAAACCAAAATCTCAAACAAGATTTTCTTGGGCCTCTGAAGCTCTTTCATCTAGAAAAATATCAAGGATACTTTCTATCTTTGTGTCTACTTCACTAATGGTTTGGAAGTCACTGTTATCAAATATAGGGCAATTTATATTGATGGTATTGGATACATATGGCTCTATATGGTGTGCTGCCAATGGTTCTAACTTGATGGTGACCTTGGTCCCATATCTTGTATGAAAAAGCATGTGAGACCAGTCAGAAGATAGGTAGCCTCCTATCTTGGCTGTAAACTCCCTTGAAAGACATATAGCAAATAATGCAGGGAGATCTATAATATATATATCAAGGAGGATGGAAAAATTAGGGCTAGCATGAAGGATCAGATTGGTATCTTTAGCCACACCTATAGTATTGACTGAGGATCCATCAAGTTGGGTAACCTTCTTTTAGAAGGGCTCATATTTTAGTCCTAATTGGTCAGCTACTTTCTTGGGCATTACAGTACTAGTAGCTCCACTATCTACCATACAATTATGCACTAAAGATTTTCCAATAATTAGAGATACATAAAAGGGAGGTGGCTTTGAATTCCTACCTTGTGTGGCATTGGCCTTGGAGCTACTACTTGGAACCTCCTTTTCTTGATCAGTGTTAACCAACACTGGCTTTGTAGCTTCTTTTGTAGGTTGAGGAGTTGTCACTTCTGTCATGGCCCTCTTCAAAATTTCAGGCTGTCCTAGAAGAGTGAAAGAGTCCCACATGGACATGGTGACATTCACCTTCTTCATGTTGTCTACAATATTAAAAGGTGTCATAGTGTGTACTCTTTGTTATGTCTTTGGCATGACAGGCTCCACCTCTTTGGAATGTTGGTTCTCTTTTCTTGTAATGACAGGAGCCTCCTTAAGTGTGATGGGAGTAGCTTGTTGCACTAGTTCTATAGATGTAGTGGCTTTGGCATTGGAATCTACTCTCTCCATGTCTTGAGCTCCCCTTTTTTCTCTTGTATAAGCAACAAAAGAAACTTCATCGTTGACTCCATTGAAGTCTGGCTGCTCCTAATTAAAGAGAGTAGTCTCTTTTTCTTGTGATTCTTGTTGAGGTACTGACCCATTGGATGAAGCCTCTAATTGAGCTTATGAGGCATTTTGAACCATTAGAGCTTGGTTCATCCATCCATTTGAACATGTAGCCTGACTGTGAGGCTGATTACAAGGAAAAAACCATTCATTCTCCATAGCCACATTGTTTTGACTAGGGACCATATCCCTCACTAGATTTGTAGAATTTAGAGGTGTAGGGTTATATGGTTGGAATGGTCTCTGATTAAAACTTTGTCTTTGTCCTTGATAGCCTCCTTGGTATGGTGGCCTATTTTGTTGATAAGGCTGTCCTTGATTTTGATATTGTTGATTAGGACCTTGGCCTTGTGTTTGAAATGGTGGTCTAATTCCTTGACCTTGTTTCTTCAAATTTGTAACCTCTTTAGTCAAGGTCTATAATAAGTTTGTCATTTCTTGCTGACTACTCGGTTGGCTATTCTTTATTTCTTGCAGATCTTGAGAGAAACTAGCTGTTAGCTCTTGACAACTAGTACTAGCCTAAGGTGCTAATATAGTGGGAATAGGGGTAAATGGGGGTACTTGTGCAGGTGCAATGGGCTGAAGGCTAGGAAAAATGGGCATTGGAGGCCTTCTAGCAATCATGCCTACTTGGATTAAACAATTTTCAGCCTTGACAGCTATGTCAAAGGCTCGGGGGAGGGAAGTACCACCCATAGACTAAATCATGGTAGAAATTTGACCATTCAAGCTTTGCAAGTAGTATAGGAAAACATGGTTAGCTGATGGTCTCACAGAGACTGGAATTCTATTCCATGTTTTGAGGAATCTACTATTGTAATCTATCATTTATTCTCGAGGGTCTCTCTTAATAGTTGTTAACTGCTCAACTAGAGACAAGTTATCTGATTTATTCTCAAAATGCTTACTTAATGCATCCCCTAATTCATCCCATGAAGTAATAGAACCAACAGTTAAAGTGCTAAACCATTCAAGAGCCTTACCTTTTAGAGAGTCTGCTAATAATTTTGTGGCCACATCCTCTTGAGTTATATTGTGTATGTTGCAGATGGTGGTCACATCCCTTATGTGTTCAAAAGTCATTGTCTACCCTTCACCTATGAAATTAGGTATACTCTTTAGTGCCACCAAGGGCACATCATGATGTTGAGCAAAGGCTAATGGACTCCCTTGGTTGAATGGTGCAAAGGCGAATAGTCTAGCCATTGTAGGAGTTGGAATCTAAAGGTTAACAACTATGTGAGTTGTATCTGCTGCTGGATTTGGATCTTCTTCTAGATCTCTGGTTAGGGATCTACCTCTCCTTCTGGAATTAAATGGAAAAGGTCTCCTTTCTACAGTATCAGGAGGTGTTGACTGAACTCTTCTTACAGGGGATGTTCTTTGAGTTGACCTACCTTTATGACTTCTTTTCAAGGGAAACTCTAAAAATTTAGTAGGCTTTGAGCTCCTAGTCTCAATCTTTCTCATAAACCTTAAACAAGGTTTCCCTAGATCTTTGAAATTAGTGGAGTCACCAGATATACTTGATGAAACAACTTCTTCAAGTTTCTATTATGCAATCTGTATATCAGAGATAACATAATCTTCAATAATGAACTTCTTTTGTAGTCCTATTGAGTGTGTTAGAATTGTTATACACTAAGTTTGCACCCTTGTCTCAAGCTCTCATAGTCTTGATAACCTAGTATAACATGGGAATCATCTCTAGGTTGTGGGACCTATCCTAACTGAGATGAGACCTCTAGGTTCTAGGCTAGTTCCTCTTGGATAATCACCTTAATTTGCTTCTAGACATGAAAAAGTAAACTTTTGAGGGAAAGGGATAGAAGGAATGCTTGAAAGGGAAATGACTTGAAAGCAAACTACCTACTAGGTGATGCACCAAGATTAGGGTTTGGATCTCAGTATAGAGGATGGAATTTAATGAACAACTCAAGTCTAGGAGGTCACAACTTACTGAATAGACTTGCATAAGTGTTTCATAGAAGGGTTTGCAATAGAAAGAGGCTATTCAGGGAAAGAAAGGATTTCACAAACAATAGCATTCCTAAGGGATTTAGACACAATTTATGACCTGCAAACAAACATTCACCTCTGCAACTCGGTATAGGAATGAGATAGATAGTCAGGGGGTTGAGGTATACCCACAAGAGCATTCCAAATCAAATCATCCACAATGATACAAAAAATTGTAGAAAGAGAGAGGGATCAAGAACCCTAAGATATCACCAAAAACATCATATACTTTGATTCAATAAGAGATACTTCAAACAAGGAAGCATGGGGACATGAAGAATTGTCACAAAATACCTCTGCAATGTTTGGATTACCAATGGAAGAAATACAACTGTATAAGCCATAGGGTAGGAAAAATACCATAGATGACCCTTAAGAAAAATGAAATCCTTTTACAATTGTCCAACTCTGAGCTCAAAAGCTCCAAAAATACAATATATACATCCTCCCTTGCACGCAGGCAAGGGTCAAAAAATCTAACTAGGGTTAGAGAATTTTGCATTATAACAATGATAAACCCTAGTTCTATCAAGTCTGATAATAAATATATCTCTACAACATCATAGCTGATCAGATATTTCTTTGAGTTTACATGTACATCCCTGTACCTCACAATTAGCCTACAGACAAGCAACCCAGACTCATCTACCTCTTTACACAAAGTCTCACCATGAATGACCTAATTTGGTACTCTCAAAAAACAAGAAATGACCAAAGACAGCCACCCAGTCCCCTTTCATCATATTCCCCAACTACAATCATCCTTGAAACATAAATCTTTAGCTACCCAGTTTGTCGCAACTAACCATTGGATCAAAACCTAGCAAAAAACCCTGCAGAGAAATATTTAAAATTTGAATATTAACAGCTAACCGGGTGATGCCACACTTTTCTTCTATCGACAGCCAATGTTTAAATCTCAATCTCCTTTTAAAACATGACTGTTAGATCTTCTTAATTACCTGAGAACCATTTGACTCAGGTTACCCTATTCCTTTCAGTCGTAGAGTCATTTAAACCTTTGGTTGACCCCGGTTAAGTCTGGCAAACATGAAAAAGCTCTTTAGTCATAGATTTGTGGAGTACTCTTAACCCTGGGCCTAGAACTACCACATGGCATTCTTTTATTCTCCCTTGACTGCTCTGTAGGCATACACCTCGACAAGTTTTGACATGGTCCCACTGCAGCTTAGATTCCAATCTAACGGCAGGCGCATGATCTTTTATGTCAGAAAGATCCCTTTCACTTTTACGCTGGCTGTAGATCTTTATTTGACTAGGATGTGTCTGACAAATAGACCCACTGAAAATCCAATCATCACCACGTGGACCAATCAAATGCTGCACACATCAGCCCATCTAACAATGTAGACCCATGACCTGCAGAAGGAGCATCAGATGGTTTTTGCAAGATCGCAAGGGCTTGGAAGAGCCCTTGCGATCAAGTGACAACCATAGATCTTCAGTCTACTAACATCCCTATAGATACTTTGACATGGTCCTACCAAAAGAGCCTAGCTATCGTCTGACCGACCAATGAAGAATGAGCACGTCAGAAATCGAGGACCCACCTAACAGAGCCCAGAGAAAAAGTAAGATCAATGGCAGGTGCATGATGTCATGTGTTAGAAAGATCCCTTCAACTCATGTGCCAGCCATTACATTGTCTGTCGACTGACAACCATCGGGCCCACACTGACATGGCATCAAATCACAAGTCCCGACGAATCATGAATGCAAAGCTCAGACTATGTGGTAGGAGCCATTGACAAATGAACTTACTGCAGGCAGGAAGATTGATGATCATCGCAAGATCTCATGGAATCCTTTGAGGCCATGAGATCATGCGACAACCATCAGATCAAAATCTTGACTTGGCCGCTAAACTGAGACTGCCAACGGAAACGGTAACCGCTTGCGAGATCGCTGAATGTTAAGGAATTAACTGCCGTGAATCAGAGGTTTGGCGAATAAAGGATTTTAAAATGCATGTGTGAAATTGGGACCCTTAAGTTGCCAATAAAGTAACAAAGAATTATAATAGGTTTAGGGTTTGCAAGGTTTATTTAGCTCAAACGACTACTTTTTTGAATTTTTTAAATTGTAGACCAGGGAGTAAAATAGTTTGTAGAGGCTAGAGGACATGGCACAACTTCATGAAATTTTTAGGGATGCTTGGAAAGATAAAAATAGAGACCATGGGATAGATATTAGCCAAATTTGCATGCATATAAAAATTAGGGTAACAGGAACATTGTCTACAAAAAAGTATATGAAACCTTTAAATATACATTAAAAAGTGGAGGTGAAGGCTCTAGATGAGAGAGAGATAGAGAGAGAGAGAGAGGTCATGAGGACTTCCTAGGGGTCCTAACATGTGATAAGGGTACTAGGACACCTAGGAAGTTCCTATGACCCCTTTTGACACATTAGAACCCTTGAATGTGTCCCTCAGGGTCATAGGACCCCTTAGGACACACTTGAGCATTCAAATGTGTGGGAAGGAGTCATTGGGAATTCCTAGGTGTCCTAGTACCCCTTATCACGTGTTAGGACCCTTAGGTAGTCCTCATGACCCCTTTCAACACATTAGAAACCTCAAGTGTGTCCTAAGGGGTCCTATGACCCCTTAGGGCACACTTGAGGCTTCTAATATGTCGAAAGGGGTCATGAGGACTTCCCAAAGGTCCTAACACGTGATAAGGCATAGTAGGACCCCTAGGAAGTCCTCATGACCCCTTTTGACACATTTGAATGCTCAAGTGTGTCCTAAGGGGTAGTAGGACCCCTTAGGACATACTTGAGGGTTCTAATGTGTCGAAAGGGGTCATGAGGACTTCCTAGGGGTCCTAACGCATGATAAGGCATACTAGGAGCTATAGGAAGTCCTCATGACCCCTTTTGACACATTTGAATGCTCAAGTGTGTCCAAAGGGGTTGTAGGAAACACTTGAGCATTCTAATGTGTCTAAAGGGGTCATGAGGACTTCCTAGGGGTCCTAGTATGCCTTATCACATGTTAGGACACCTAGGAAGTCCTCATGACTTCATTTGACATATTAGAACTCTTAAGTGTGTCCTAAGGGGTCCTACAACCCCTTAGAACACACTTGAGCATTCAAATGTGTTGAAAGGGGTCATGAGGACTTCCTAGGGGTCCTAGTATGCCTTATCATGCATTAGGACCACTAGGAAGTCTTTATGACCTCTTTTGATACATTAGAACCCTCGAGTGTGTCCTAACGGGTCCTATGACACCTTAGGACACACTTGAGAATTCAAATGTGTTGAAAGGGATCATAAGGACTTTCTAGGGGTCCTAGTATGCCTTATCATGCGTTAGGACCCCTAGGAAGTCCTCATGATCACATTTGACACATTTGAACCCTCAAGTGTGTCCTAAGAAATCTTACGACCTCTTAGGACACACTTGAGCATTTAAATGTGTCAAAAGGGGTCATGAGGACTTCCTAGGGGTCCTAGTATGCCTTATCATACGTGAGGACCTCTAAGAAGTCCTCATGACCCCATTCGACACATTAGAACCTTTGAGTGTGTCCTACAGGGTCCTACAGCTCTTTAGGATAGCCTTGAGCATTCAAATGCATCGAAAGGGGTCATGAGGACTTCCTAGGGGTCCTAGTTCACCTTATCATGTGTTAGGACCCCTAAGAAGTTCTCATGACCCCTAGGAAGTCCTCATGACCTCTTTCAACACTTTAGAACCCTCAAGTGTGTCCTAAGGGGTCCTCCAACCCCTTAGGACACACTTGAGCATTCAAATGTGTCGAAAGGGGTCATGAGGACTTCCTATGGGTCTTAGTATGCCTTATCACATGTTAGGAACCATAGGAAGTCCCCATGACCCCTTTTGACACATTTGAACTCTCAAGTGTGTCCTAAGGGGTCCTAGGACCTGTTAGGACACACTTGAGCATTTCAATGTGTCGAAAGGGGTCATGAGGACCTCCTAGGATTCCTAGTATGCCTTATCACATGTTAGGTCCACTAGGAAGTCCTCATGACCCCATTCGACATATTAGAACCCTCAAGTTTGTCCTACAGGGTCCTACAACCCCTTAGGACACACTTGAGCATTCAAATGTGTTGAAAGGGGTGATGAAGACTTCCTAGGGGTCCTAGTATGCCTTATCATGTGTTAGGACCCCTAGAAAGTCCTCATGACCCCATTCAACACATTAGAACCCTCAAGTGTATCCTAAGGGGTCCTACGACACCTTAGGACACACTTGGGCATTCAAATGTGTTGAAAGGGGTCATGAGAACTTCCTAGGGGTCCCAATATGCCTTATCACATGTTAGGACCCCTAGAAAGTCCTCATGACCCCATTCAACACTTTAAAACTCTCAAGTGTGTCCTCAGGGGTCCTACGACACCTTAGGACACACTTGAGCATTCAAATGTGTTGAAAGGTGTCATTAGGACTTCCTAGGGGTTTGAGTATGCCTTATCACACATTAGAACCCCTAGGAAGTCCCTATGACCCCTTTTGATACATTTGAACACTGAAGTGTGTCCTAAGGGGTCCTATGACCCCTTAGGACACACTTGAGCATTCCAATGTGTCGAAAGGGGTCATGAGGACTTCCTAGGGGTCCTAGTATGCCTTATCACATGTTAGGACCCCTAGGAAGTCCTCACGACCCCTTTCAACACATTACAACCTTGAAGTGTGTCCTAAGGGGTCCTATGACCTCTTAGGACACACTTGAGCATTCAAATGTGTCGAAAGGGGTCATGAGGACTTCCTAGGGGTCCTAACATGTGATAAGGCATACTAGGACCGCTAGGAAGTCCTCATGACCCCTTTCGACACATTTGAACCATCAAGTGTATCCTAAGGGGTCTTACGACCCCTTAGGACACACTTGATGGTTCAAATGTGTCGAAAGGGGTCATGAGGACTTCCTAGGGGTCCTAGTACACCTTATCATGCGTTAGGACCCCAAGGAAGTCCCCATGACCCCTTTCGACACATTTGAACACTCAAGTGTGTCCTAAGGGATCTTACAACTTGTTAGGAGATGCTTGAGCATTCTAATTTGTTGAAAGGTCTCACGAGGACTTCCTAGGGGTCCTAGTAAACCTTATCACATGTTAGGACCCCTAGGAAGTCCTCATGATGCCTTTCGACACATTAGAACCCTCAAGTGTGTCCTAAGGAGTCCTATGACCCCTTAGGACACACTTTAGCATTCAAATGTGTCAAAAAGGGTCATGAGGACTTCCTAAGGGTCCTATTATGCCTTATCACATGTTAGGACCCCTAGGAAGTCCTCATGACCCCTTTCGACACATTAGAACCCACAAGTGTGTCCTAAGGGGTTCTACATCCCCTTAGGACACACTTGAGCATTCCAATGTGTCGAAAGGGGTCATGAGGACTTCCTACTAGTCCTAGTACACCTTATCACATGTTAAGACCCCTAGGAAGTCCTCATGACCCTTTTTAACACATTGGAATGCTCAAGTGTGTCCTAAGGGGTCCTAGTACACCTTATCATGCGTTACGACCCCTAGGAAGTTTTGATGACCTTTTTTGAGATATTTGAATGCTCAAGTGTGTGCTAAGGGGTCTTATGACTCTTTAGGACACACTTGAGCATTCCAATGTGTCGAAAGGGGTCATGAGGACTTCCTAGGGGTCTTAGTACACCTTATCAGGCATTAGGCCCCCTAGGAAGTCCTCATGACCCTTTTTGACACATTATAACCCTCAAGTGTGTCCTAAGGGGTCCTACGACCCCTTGCGACACACTTGATAATTTAAATGTGTCAAAAGGGGTCATGAGTGTATGCACCCTAAAATGGTCACCTAGACTTTGGGCCCCCATTCAACAATTTACCAAATTCCTAAATCAATATTTTCAAAAATTAACATTTTTCAATTATATCAATTTCCTTGATCAAATCCTATTTTATCATTTTCAATTATTTTCCTGGGGTAACCATTTAATCCTAAAGTCTTTATTTATTTAAAAGGACTTTCCTCCCCTTTTATTAAATAACAAGCCCCCACTTTTCCTCTTATCCTAAGTTGCACAAATAAAGCATTATTTTTATTTTATAAAAAGAAGAAAAACACTTTTTGTCTCATATGGACACAAAAGTCAAATCTTATTTTCTCATTGGAGGATATTTGTGCACATGGATTGCTCCTCTTTTAAGCTCCATCATTGATTAAATCTTTTGCCTCTTAATCTCCATGGTCCATTCCTTTTCAATTCCTTTAAAAGGAGAGCTCTTTTCTCATTCTTAGATCCCAACTTTTTATGCTAATCTTATGTTGCAAGATTTCTTGGAGACTTTGGAGCTTTTGGAGATCATTTCTTGCATTCTTAGCTTAATCTTTCATGGCATCTAGCTTAGTTTCCTTTATGATTTAGATTAGCTCACATAACTTAATTAGCAAGGGTTTTTAATACTTTCCTTTCATAGCTTAGCTTGTATCTTGATTCATAGCTTAACATGCATTGCATTGCATTCTCATTGATTCTTGAGGATATTGACATTCTTTCCCTTGTCTCATTGAATCTCTCATTGTGTGGTTTACTAGCAAGGCTGCATGCTTCAATAACTCTAGCTAAGAGCAATATTTCAAACAATGTTGTGACTCCATGCCTAGGGAGCTCTAGGTCTCTTTCTGAAGGTTTCCCATTCATAGATTCTCTTGGAAGTAATGACTTAGAGAAGTGCACTATTTATTGTGTACATTTTTGGTGCCCACCATGGGGCAGAACATTCTTGTTTTTTGCTTCATTTTATGCATTTTCATTAATATTTACTTGCTATTTTGTCAAAAAATTTGCTCTCTGGTTTTTCTGACAGAATTGTCATGCAATAGTTTTCCAGTGTCATACGATACTTTCTTACATACCAGTGTGATATTTTACCAGTTATAATATCGCACACTTTGGTAGATTATATCGCTCTATTGTTATGTTTTCTTTTGCACATAGGTAGCAAGAATTATCACTCGGAAACATATTATCACACTAGTATAGGATGAAATATCGCACGACTATTTCTCTAATAAAAATATCACCCAAGCCTGGCAGTGAGAAATTTTTGTCATTTCTTTGCAAGATCTACTTGGTTTTGATTGAGATTTCTGATTTTCTATTGTAGGTTAGGGGTCTATTTGCAGATTTCATTTGGTTTTTGATGTGCTAACCCTTGTAGGGCTAACAAGTGGTACTTGTAGGTGCTCCTATTGCTTGATTATTTGCTTAAAAGAATGCATGTCAAAGCTTCAAATGCACAAGGGCTACTAACAGTTTTTGTAGGGCTGCCCAAAGCATAAAAACTAATCAAGTGCTTGTTTAATTGCTTTTTTTTGAGTGTGGCATATACTAGTTGTTTCATTTAGTAGGAACTTAATATCTTGTTGTAGGAATCTTTGGGTTTTGGGTGGTAGGAGAAGTATGCTCTTCACCCTTGTGGTGAACCAGAAAATCTTGACCCATCTTTAGATTTTGAAAGCAAGAGGGTAATTGAACCTTTGCTTGGTGTGTTTGGGAGATATTTTTGAGCTAGGAGATTATGCTCTTCACTCTTGAGGTGAAACAAAAATCTTGACACTCAAAGGTAGATCCACTCTTTGTTTAGCTTTTAGAATCTTTTAGTGGGCCTACTCTTGAGCAATCAAGAGGAACAACCCAAGTGGGGACAAGCTTTTCACTAGCTATTCCAACCCACTATAAACTCAAGGCCATCAAGGACACAAAACCTTGGTAGACATAGTACTTTTCTTCTCTTGATGTGAGTACTTGTGGGATTTTGACCATGAGGAAAATGTTGAGCAAGAATGCTTAAGGTACTCTTGTGGCCGCAAGGTCCGTTACTTGCCACAAGGTAAGGAGTCCCTTTGGAGAGCAAGAGGGGTATTGTGAATGAAAGCCCTTATTAAGAACCATAGATAGAAGCCACCCTATTTTTCCACTTAGCTTCTTGGTACAAAGATTGATCCAAGTGGAATAACTCAGATCACCCCAAGATTAATCACCATCTGTGTTCCTTTGGTTGTGTCATTGGCACTTCCACGACAAAGCCAATATCTATTGTGGGTAACCACTTTGTGTGAGGCAATGGAACATCAAGTGTGGGCCAAGTTGTTAAGTATTGAGCCATTGTCTTTTTAGGATAGTAAGTACTTGAAGTGTTCTCATTGTGATCTACCCATGTAAACATTCTCAAACATCAAACATCATGGTAGCATTCACAAGATTTTATTTCTTTGATATCACAATTGCTTGTCTTGGCAAGGTTGCTTTTGCCCTTGTGCAAGTGTTTGATGACATGTTTGATCACCTACTATTTGCAAACCTATCTATTTACTACTGTCACTATGGTTAAAACCAAAAAATCCAACCTTCAAACTAAAATTTTGAACAAACTACCCTTAAAACTGAGATTTTTAGCACTCACTGGTCAAGAGTCGTACGATCCTGAAACTATATCATGCACTGTACTTAGAATTATCATGCAATAGTTCATCACTAGAAGACTATCGCACTATTTGCCTAGAAATTATCACACGGGCTGCCTGGAAACTATCGTCCTACTTATTGAAAAATATCATCTACTTAGAAATTATCGCACTATCTACCTATAAACTGTCGCACAGAGTCTTTTTGCTGCCTATTTGGTTTATGCAATTTTCAATCTTTCCTTAGTCAACCAGATTTTAGTAGGTGACCTACTCTACTGCTATAAACCTATTTGTAACTTGGGTTCTTGATTTTAGACCCCTTGAATTAGTGTTCTATTATTTTACAAAGTAGTCTTTCTTGGCATCGATAAGTTAGAAATTATCCTTGTTGAAAAAGTACACCTTTAGATTCTTTGGTAACACGCTTGGAGAGTTTTAGTACTCTTTTGTCCAATTAGCTTCCATCAAAATTCAATTTCAATTATATATTTGGTTAAATCCATTTTCTTGGCCCATATGTGTTAGGATACTCATCCTTTTATTATACACCTCTATGGTAGGATTGGTTTACACCTTTTTCAACTTTCTATCTTACCATCTCTTTTTGGACAATCGAACACTTTCACTATCCTTGTTTGGTATTGATGTTTCATAAGGTCATCTTATCACCGAGGGTCTTTTTCTTTCATGTCAGTTATGACAAGGTACCAAGTTAGTCAAGGAAAGTGACCTCAAGTTGTTTTTGAACAATTACCCTTAGTCCAAACTCGTCAAAAGTGAAAGGGGAAGAAACATGTCTTTGATCAATCACCTAGGAGCAAGTCTGAGGCTTGGTTTGACCCAAATAGTAATCCTAGTGAGTTGAGCACCTCTTTACCATCCTCTCAATCAAATATGGACATGAGCTACACTTTGACTAGGAAACAAAGAGAAGCAATGGATCAAACTCTTGATGATATTTTCCAAAGACACAGGGATAACATGTTGTTTGGTGATGATAATCAACCTGAATCACCCCCTATTAACTCAATATATTTAGATTCCCATCAAAGAGATGAAAGAAATTATGGGCAAGCTCAGCAAGATGCACTATCACAACATGAAGACCAAAACAATGAATCTGGTGATGTTCATGTGAATGCTGCATTCACTAATGACTTGTTTAGACACTCAAGGTCCAACTCTCCACTCAAAACAACCTCAAGATATGCTAATGAAAGGCTTAGAAGAATTGAACGTGAAAAGAAAGCTTTTTTGGATGAACAAGCCGCTAAAGAAGAAAGGTTTAGACACCTAGAGGAAGAGCAACAAGCCTTGTTGGAATTGAGAAGAAAAGCATTCCAGGAGGAACAAGATAGGCTTGTAGCCCAACAACTCAACAACCAATTTAACAAAAGGGGTACCAACAGTGGAAACAACTCTCCACCCTCTACTCCCTCAAGAACCCCAAGAAGTAGAAGGAGGTCAAGGACCCCTTCAAGATCTCCTAGTCCTAGAGGAAGGAGGATTTCACAACATAGGAGATGAAAACCTCCTAGGAACTCAAGACAACCCTCCCAATGAGCTCATCATGGCCCTCAACATGGAGCAAGTAGTGTAAGTTTTGACGATCAAGACTTTATGAGAATGCAACAAGATCCACTATTCCAACAATATGTGGAGAATTACCTTGATCAAAATAAAGATAGGTTCCTAGAGAGTTTGATTAATAAGGGTGCTAGAGTCCCTTACAACTTTGATGTGGATAGGAGAATCAAGAAACAAGGATCCTCTCAAGAAGAGGAAATCAAGAAACTTAAAAAAATGATGGAAAAGGTGTTGGCACCTAAAATTTTATTTTCACTTGATTCTATTTGTCCCAATCCTTTTGACAAAAGTGTGCCTATGACAGATTTTCCTAGGAAAGTTGAAATTCCCCAATATGACAAGTATGATGGCAATGGTGACCCACATGATCATGTGCATCAATTTTAGATCATGAGTTTTGAGTTCCACCAAGATGACTCTTACCTTATGAGATTATTTCCAAGGAGCCTCAATGGCCAAGCCATGGAGTGGTTTACCAACATAACCCCTCCCGTCAAAACTTTCAAGGAGCTTGTCCAAAGATTTGTTCAATATTTTGCATACAACTTGTCAAGATCAATCAATATGTTGGACTTATGCAATTTGAAACAAAACCAAGGGGAATCCTTTGTTACCTTCTTGCAAAGGTGGAGACAAATGTGCTCTCGCTAGTCTAGGAATATTCCTGAGCATGAAAGGATTGACATCATTGTTAGTAATTTGGTGCCTGAAATGCATTATGAGGTTTGAAAAATGGTCTTTGATTCCTTTGATACTATGGTTGAGATAGCATTTCAAATTGAGGAGGTCTTAAAAGAACAAGGCATTTTGACCAAACATAGCAATACCAACAACGGTCAAAATCCTAACAATGCTAATAAGGATAAAGGAAAACACTCACACTGGAATAAGAATAAGCAAGTAGTCAATGATGGAGTTGTGGAATCTTCCCAACCCAAGGATAAAGGAGTCTTACATTTGTCTAGTGCAGTCCAGGCTATGAAGCTCAATACATCCTCCAGCCAATAAGAGAATAAACCTAAGTATCAAGAGACGCCCAAGAAAAAGTCAAGATAGTTTTCTAAACTGGGTGAATCCTATGAGGATGTTTTCAAGACCCTTATTGCCAATAGTCTTGCACAAACACAAGATCCAAAAAACTTTCACATACTTGATGTTAAGCCACATTGGTGGAATGAAAAATCTTTCTGCAAATACCACAATGGCATTGGACATGACATTGAACATTGCCAAAAACTTAAACACCTCATTCAAGATCTTATTGAAAGTGGAAAACTTCAGATTGATGGGTTGAATATAAATGTAGGCCATAAGGCATTCAAGGAGCCTTTGCCCAAATATGAAAAGGGGGAAACCTCTAAACCCAAGAATGGAAAAGCTGAAATCAACTATACCTACACAGGTGCAAATAATGTGGTTAATATGCTTGAGATTATTGGGGAAAATGTCAACATGATGCGAAACAAAGATTCTTATAGTCATGATGTAAGCTCTCCTCCTATATTTGATGAAGAACCCATGGTGGTGCTTAGGGTTCGTCACTCTCAAAGGTCATCCCAAGCTCTTAATGCTAGCACTGGAAGCCAAATTCAAGGTGTTGTGGTTATTAGAGGTCCTAATTCCAACCAGTCTAGAAAACCCAAGAAAGTGACATCCAAGAATGTCACCACCAAGTCAGTAGTCAATCCTAAAATGAGCTACAATCTTGTTGACCAGTTACAAAGAACACCAGCTCAAATCTCAATTTTTGAACTCCTAGAATTGTCTCCAAGACA
The DNA here is from genome assembly GCA_027943335.1 of Chamaecyparis obtusa. NCBI lineage: Eukaryota > Viridiplantae > Streptophyta > Pinopsida > Cupressales > Cupressaceae > Chamaecyparis > Chamaecyparis obtusa. The sequence goes on along the minus strand of BSBK01001209.1, from coordinate 123,942 downwards.
TAAGCGTGTCCTTGAAGATGCTTTGTGTACATCCAATGTTCCTAACAACATAGACCTTGACCAATTCCAAAATATGGTTAACCACCTTGCCAACCCTCACTACCTCACATTATCAGAAGAAGATGACAAATCCTTGAGCCATCTGCATAATTTTTCCCTTCATATCAAAGTCATGATTCACAAGACACGTGTCAGGCATGTGTTGATTGATGGGGGTGCTGGGCTCAATATTTGTTCCTTGAGTTTGTTGAAGATATTGGGTTACTCCAAGAAAGTTATTGATACTCATAAGAAAATCACCATTAAAGCCTATGATGAGGTAGAGAAAAGCTCTAAAGGCTTGGCCATCCTTCCTGTTAGGATTGGCCCCGTTGAAAAGGACATTTTGTTCCAAATTGTTGATGCTGGTCCTTTAGCCTATAATATCCTACTTGGTAGACTATGGATCCATGACATGTAAGTAGTGTCATCCACCTACCACTAATGTGTTAAGTTCCCCTATAATGGAGTAGAAGTTTGTATACTTGGGGTTAGCACATTATCTATTAATGCAATTTCAGCAGGGACTCATGTTCCTCTCAACAGAGAAGTTGAAGATTTTGATGCCACTTTAGCATAATGCTAGAATAATTTTAAAGCCATAAACCTTGGTATGGGGGGTTATCAAATTGACTCCACAAAAATGCCAGTCTCACCTAGGTCCTATGGTAAACCTTCACAAGAGATACGTCCCTCATCTTCAACAATGACTCTATTTGGTACATTTGTAGAGTCCTCAATGCCGATACAAGATGAAAAAGAAGAGGTAGCTATTTGAGATTGGATTTACAAGGAGGATAAATACAAGCATAATGAAAATTTCTCCCCATCTCCTAAAGCTTATGGGAGAGGATACACTTTGGTCAAAAATATGGGCTACCCAAGTCATGGTCCTCTTAGTCACAGATTAGATGCTAAGGCTGAACCACTCAATCATGCTCTCTTTGGCCACAGATCTAAGAAAATGGTTGGCCTAGTTTTTGAAAGTCAGAATAAGAAACCTAATCCTATCCTTGTTGTGACAGATAGTGATGATGAATCTAGCTACATTCCCAATTTGCACAATCAACAAGATAGGTGTGAAGATTGGGTCCCTTCCACCAATCTCCTTTGGGGAGATTTAGATGCTCCAGTTATCAATCCAATAGTTTAAGACCTAGAACAAGAACAATCCACTATTGAAGATCATGTTGAGGATCTTATTCAAGAACATCAGTACACAAATGGCATCCAAGAAGGTGTTACCCTTGGTGACATCAAAGCCTCTACCTTAAGCCCTAAAAAACATGCTTGGTGTAAACATCCCAGCTGGGATTCAGATATAGACTCACATGAGTATGAGTGGGAGACTCTTTCTGATTGTTCTACAGTTGACATGGACATTGATGTTATCCATACATATAGTTCCCAACTTGAGGTAGCTAATGAGTCTAGTGTAGGAATAGAGGATTGGAATCCATGAGTTGATTTAGTGGACGACGCTTCACTTGGTAAGATAAGTCCTGAGTTGGGTACCTTAGAGGGATACTAGACGAATCCTAACTTTTTAATCACCAGAGATGATACCATTCGCATACACAACATTGAACTAGTCATTGACCTACCCCTTGCCAATCCTCACTTAATTGATTGGTCTCAGTGCTATCAAGAGCCTTAGCTCCTAACTTTTCAAAATGACTACGAGATAGACTGTTACCTAAATGCTCTCGAACCTGTAGTCTCTTCCACTAGTGAACCAACTAAAAGCATGATAGAACTAGATATCAAGTACCTTAGTCACAAAATGAAAAGAAAAGAAAAAAAAAAAAAGAGTTTTGATGGTAAAAACCACTATGTGGTGGTGTCAAAACCTAAAAAAATAAAAATAAAGGATGTATTTGAGGGTGAAAACCTCTCCAAGGCACCTAAGGATGAGGTACTTGATCATCTCCCAAGTTACTTTCAAGATAGATCTTAAGTACTTATTTAGCCTACACAGCCAGTCAATTTGAATATAGAGGAGGCTCCAAAAATTGTGCATTTAGCTCAGTCTCTATCAATACAGGAAAAAAAAGCATATACCAAGTTCCTACAGAGCAAGAAAATTAATTTTTCTTGGACTTATTCAGACATGCCAGTATTGGACACTAATATCATTATGCATCACTTGCCCATAACTCTAGGTATCAAACTAGTAAAACAAAAATTGAGGAAAATGCATCCTCACATAGCTCTTCTTGTCAAAGCTGAGTTAGAAAAAATCCTCAGTGCAAGATTTATAAGAGCCATTGATTATATCGAATGGATATCCAATATTGTACTAGTTTCAAAACATGACAAGTCCATTTCTTGTTTACATAGATTTTAGAGATCTTAATAAAGCATGCCCAAAGGATGATTTTCCACTTCCAAACATAGACATGATAGTGGACATGACCGTGGGCTATGAGATCTATTCTTTGATGGACGGTTTTTCTGGGTATAATCAAATCAAAATAGCTCCTGAAGACTAGGAAAAGATTGCATTCACTTGTGCATGGGGGAACCTATTGCTAGAATATCATTCCATTTGGATTAAAAAATGCAGGAGCTACTTATCAAAGAGCTATGACTACCATCTTCCATGATATGATGCATAAGAATATGGAAAATTATGTGGATGACACCCTGGAAAAATCTAAAAAAAGGGATACACACCTAGGTGATTTGGAAGTAATTCTGGAATGTATGGAATAGTTTCAATTGAGATTAAATCCCAAAAAGTGTGCATTTGAAGTCACCTCTGGAAAACTCCTAGGATTTATCATTTCAGTTAAAGGAATAAAGGTGGACCTAGAAAAAGTTCAAGCAATAATGGATATGCCACCTCCCAAAAACATCAGTCAAATGAGGAGTCTTCAAGGATGCCTTCAATCTATAAGGAGGTTTATTTCACAACTGGTTAATAGAGCCCAAACCTTTAACAAGACTTTACAAAAAGGGGTTAAATGTTTCTGGAATGAAGCTTGTCAGCAAATCATGGACCAAATCAAGAAATACTTGGCCAATCCTCCAATCTTAATGCCTCCTATCCTAGGAAAACCACTCATATTGTATGTGTCAGCAATAGAATCTTCCTTGGGGGCATTATTGGTTCAACTTGATGATACTAGAAAAGAAAGAGCTAGCTATTACATTAGTTGTACTCTTATGTCATATGTGTATACACCTAAAAATGGTCACCTAGACTATTAGCCCCTTTTGCTAAATCACTAATTGCTTATTCTTGATCAAATCCTAGCTCTATCATTTATTCGATTATTTTCTATGGGCTAACCATTTTATCCTAAGTCTTTATTTATTAGAAGGAATATTCCCTTCCCTTTTAATAAATAAAAAGCCCCCACTTTTCCTCTTATCCTAAGTTGCACAAATAAAACATTATTCTTATTTATAAAAAGAGAAAAAGTACTTTTTGTCTCATATGGACACAAAAGTCAACTCCTATTTTCTCATTGGAGGATATTTGTGCACATGGATTGATCCCTCTTCAAGCTCCACCATTGATTAAATCTTTTGCCTCTTAATCTCCATGGCCCATTCCTTTTTCATTCCCTATAAAAGAAGAGCTCTCTTCTTCATTCTAGATCCCCAAATTTTTATGCTAATATTATGCTGCAGGTTTTCTAGGTACACTTTGGAGCTTTTGAAGATTTGGAGCATTCTTGCATTCTACATCTCATTCTTGCATTCTACATCTCATTCTTGCATTCTTAGCTTAACTTCATATTTATGCTTTCTTAGATTAGCTTCATTTCTATGCTCTAGATTAGCTCACATAGATTAATTAGCTTGGGTTGTAACACTTGCATATTTCCTTTCATAGCTTAGCTTGCATTTCCATTTCTAGCATAACATTGCATTGCATTTTCATTCTTGATTCTTGAGGATATTGGCATTCTTGCCCTTGTCTTCATTGAATCTCCCATTGCATGGTTTACTAGCAAGGTTATAGGCTAAATAGCTCTAGCTGAAAGCATTCTTAAAAGCCCTTGCACTCCATGCCTAGGGAGCTATGGATCGATTTGTGAAGGCTCATTCTTGAGTTTCCTTGCATGTAATGATCCATAGAAGTGTGACACATTTATAGCACACATTTTTGGCACCCACCGTGGGGCAGAGTAGATAGAATTTGTCTTTTAAATTCTGCATTTTCGTCAATTTTCATCATTTTTTCGGCAAGTTTTTAGCTTAATTTTTAGTCTCTGGTTTTTTGTCTCAGACTATTGCGTGATACTTTCTAGAAGTATCGCGCGATATACCTCTGTATGTGCGCGCGATACTTTGCCTGTCATAAGAAGTATCACGCGATATACCTCTGTATGCGCGTGTGATACTTCACCTGTCAGAAGTATCGCCTGGCTATAGTAGAGAATATCACCTGGTCTCGGGTGAAGTATTGCCTGGTGTTGGGTGAAATATCGCGCGGACTGATAAGTATCACCTTGTGTCGGGTGAAGTATCGTGTGATACTATGTCTGAACCTGGCAGTGAGCTATTTTTGGGCTATTTTATCTATCTTGCAAGTTTCGGGTTGTTAGCTATCTTTTTGAATTTTTTTGAAATTTTTAGCGTTTTCAAATCCGTGCCACTATGGAAAATGGGTGCCCATTTTTTTTGAAATTTTGCAAATGGTATCAAAAGTTTAAGTGTGATATATCATTGGAAAGGTCTTTCTGAGCCCAATCCAACCATGATGGTTTCATTTTTAGATTTTATCATTTGATCAGTTATTTTTGCACTTTATCTAATTTTTTTCATGTACTAATCATTGTTAGATTTTGGATTTTGATTCTCCTAACTCTTGTTGGTCTAACAAGTTTTGGTTGTAGGTGCTTCTTGCTTGAAATTTGCTAAAATCGCATGTCAAAGAGGGATACTAATGGTTTTTGCAGGGCTGCCCTAAGCATAAAAACCAAATCAAGTGCTTTTTTAATTTCTTTCTTTATTAAGTGCGGCATATACTAGTTGTTTCATTAGGCACTTAATACTTTGTGAAAGGAATCTTGGGGTGGTAGGAGAAGTATGCTCTTCACCTTTAGGTGAATCAGAAAATCTTGACCCATCTTGAGGTTTTGGAAGCAAAGGGGTAATTGGATTTTGTTTGGTGTGTTTGGGAGAAGTTTTTGAGATAGGGGAGTATGCTCTTCACCCTTGTGGTGAATCAAAAACCTTGAACCTCAAGAATTAATCCACTCTTTGTTTAGCTCAGGATCCTTTAGCGGGCCTGCTCTTGAGCAATCAAGAGGAACGACCCAAGTGGGGACAACCTTGTCATCATTTTCCTTGGTGGCAAGTGATTCCAACTCACTATAATCTCAAGGCTATCGAGGACACAAAACCTTGGTAGACATAGTACTTATCTTCGCTTGATGTGAATAACTTGTGGGATTGTGACCATGAGAAAAGCATTAAGCAAGAATGCTTAAGGTACTCTTGAGGCCGCGAGGTCCTAGTCCTTTATGAGGAGCAAGAGGGGTGCTATGAACGGAAGCCCTTACTATGAACCATTAGATAAAGGCCACCCTATTTTAGCCGCTTAGCTTCTTGGTGCAAGGATTGATCCAAGTGGACTTACCCGAATCACCCCAAGATACTCACCATATGTGCTCTTTTGGTTGTGTTTTTGACACTTCCATGACAATGCCAATATCTCTTGTGGGCAACCACTTGGTGTGAGGCAAGGGAGCATCAAGTTGTGGGCCAAGTTGTTAAGTAATGAGCCTTGTCCTTCTAGGTAGTAATTGCTTGAATTGTCTTCGATTGTTCTATACCAGTGTAAACGTTCTCAACATTCAAACAAACGGTAGCATTCATAAGGTTCTCTATTTTGATATCACAAGTGCTTGTCTTGGCAAGGTTGCTTTTGCCCTTGTTTCAAGTGTTCTATGACATGTTTGATCCCATACTGTTTGCAAACCTGTCTTTTATCTATTGCTACTACTTGTCAAACTGATAAATTGCACTGTTCAATCTACAAATTTAGTCAAAGTGCTTCAAAACTGAGTTTTTCACGTTCACTGGTCAAGAGTCATATGATATTGAAGTATCCTTGCATACACTCAACCAAGAATCTGGAGTCATTTCTACTGTCCTGTCATTGCTACAATTCGGAGTTGCTAAACTTGCACTTTAACCTGCTATAGAGTGTCCTTTTCTGTTCTTACCTGAAACTGGTTTGTTACTTACATGTTTAGATTTGTTCTAGACTGAAACAAATGAGCTAAAACTATTGGATTTGAGCTTAACAAATGCTACTCTTGATCACTTGTCACATCACGGTTACCTCTCTAGCTACTTGCTTATTGAGCTTCTTGCTCGCTGCTCGGCTTTAGTCAATTGATTGCTGTAAGTGCTTGAGCACTTTTGATGAGCCATCTCTCTATTGTTCTACTTTGACAAGTGATCTTTATTAGCCTTGCTTATCTCAAATCTGAGAAACTTTGTCTCATTCTATTAGTCAACCAACATCTCTTTTCATGCCGGTTACAACTCGGTCTTAGTTTGAGTAGGAGAATCACCCTCCGTTCAATTATACATAGTTACCTTCTCCAACTAGATGTTCAAAAGCACCCATTAGCAACAATAGTTCTAGTTCTGACCAATCTGAGAATTCTAAGGCTACACCGTGGTATAAAGGAGGTTTCCTCTTTTTCGCATTCAAGACCCCCAAAAACACAAACAGTGTCTCACTCACTTTGACTGAACAAGAAAAATTTCAACTCTTGCAAGAACACTTTGAGCATAAGGATAACCAAGCACGCTTAGAAAAAGAACACAATCAACAAAGGATGGATGCTACTAGGCGCATGGCTTATAAAGGGACATTTCATGAGTAACCTGAGACTAGTAATCATGAGCATAGACCTCTTTTTAACAATGGCAACAATGACAACAACACGCCACCAAGATCTCCTCCAAGGCCAACTTTTGCTATGCCTTCTTCACCTCCTAGACCTCCTCGCTCTCAACATGAGGTAGAGGCTAATGATGAGATTTCTAGCGAGGACCTTATGAGATGTGAACAAGATGTGGATTTCCAACGAATGATGCATAAGCTTTTAGAGCGTAATGGTGATCAATATTTCAATATATGACTTCTAGAGGATACAAGCTTCCTCCCGGCTATGATGTCAGACAAATTGTCCAACAAAGAGTACCAACTGAATTGGAAGTCCTTCAAGAAGAATTACGTCGGACAAATCAACGCCTTACCCAAATGGCATTAGAAAGAGAGCCTCCAAAGGTCTCTTTTGTAGAATCAATTTGTGCTCTTCCTTTTGATAAAGATCTATACATGGTCCCATTTCCTAAGGATATTGAGGTTCCTAAATATGACAAGTATGATGGAAATGGTGACCCTCATGACCATGTGCATCATTTTTATGCTCTTAGTATGAACTTTCTTCATGAGGACACATATCTCCTACGCTTATTCCCTCGAAGCTTAAGAGGCCAAGCTTTGGAATGGTTTGCGAAATTGACACCACCGCTTAAGATTTTTGATGAGTTAGCTCAGCGATTTACCCAACAGTACTCTTACAACATCCAACAACCTGTCACTGTGATAGAACTCGGTAATCTAAGACAACATCAAGGTGAGCCATTTGCAACTTACTTACAACGTTGGAGGTCATTGTATTCTTGATATCCTCATCAGCTACCTGAAAGAGAAAAGATTGACATTTTCATCAACACACTTGTGCCTGAGCTATTTTATGATCTAAGGAAGCAACTGTTCTCCTCCTTCCATGACATGGTTGAAAGTGCATATCAGATTGAGGATGTAGCTATAAGAAAAGGGGATATTGTTATTAATAAAGATGCTAAAGGCAATGGTAAAGACAAAAACAAACCTTGGAATAAGAACAAGTATGTTGTTAATGATGGGGTTGTTGATGCTCCTAAAGTTAAAGAGCCCGCTTTCAATCTCTCCAACGCTATCTATGCAGCAAAACAACAAGAAGCTGGCAACACTCACAATGCTCCTAAACCTCAATATGCAGATAAGCCTAAGAAGTCATTTCGAAAGCGAGTCTATACCAAGTTGGCAGAACCTTATGATGTGATCCTTAAGACTTTGGTTGACAATGGATATCTTACGCTTCCTGATAAACTTGGTAACTGGGACCCGATAAATAAGCCTGATTGGTGGAGGGAGGATCATTACTGCCATTATCACAGAAACAAGGGACATCCAACAGATAATTGTTTTAGGCTTAAGGATGATATTCAGGATCTTATTGAGAACGACACAATCTCCACTGATGGCTTAACTAAAAATTCTGATCACACAGCTTTCAAAGATCCTCTACCTAAGCATGATAAGGGGGAAACCTCTCAAACACATAAGAAGAATCATGATGCAAAGATCAATTACACGTATCCTTCTAATACGCTTGTGATTAACATGGTAGAGCCCATTGAGAGTGTTCTAATGATGAGGTCTCAAGATGATAATAACACCAATCATGGTAAGCCAAAGTTAGTCTTGCAAACACATGGTAGTTCATCTTCCCGAAGTGAGACACTGAATGCTGTTACTAGGGGGCAAGCCAAGATTGTCCTTAAAACTGCTCAAGATCCCAAGCAAGCTTTGCCTTCCAAACAAGTGGCTCCTTCAGCCACCCCTAGCTATGATCTTGTCCAACATTTGCAAAAGACACCAGCACAGATATCTATCCTTGAGTTGCTTCGGTTATCCTCTTCGCATAGAGAGATTCTTGATGAGGCTCTATGTACAACACGTGTTCCCAATGACATTGATCCAGATCAATTTCAGGCTATGGTCAACCACATTTCATCTCCGCTATCTCTCTCCTTTTCTACAGAAGATGACATATCTATTGCTCACCCACATAATCTAGCTTTACACATTGAAGTTCTAGTCTACAATACCCGAGTCCGCCGAGTCCTGATAGACAATGGTGCAGGGTTAAATATTGTTTCTTTCAATGTCCTACAACAATTGGGTTTGTCAGAATTGGCTGTGGATTCCAAGAAGAAGATTACTATAAAAGCTTATGATGAAGTGGAAAGATCTTCCAAAGGTCTTGTCATGCTGCCTGTCCGAGTGGGCCCTATCATGAAAGATATTAGCTTCCAAGTATTGGACATCCCACTTGCATATAACATTCTTTTGGGTCATCCTTGGATCCATGACATGCAGGCTATTCCTTCCACTTATCATCAGTGCGTCAAATTTCCATACAATGGCACTGAGGTTGTGATTCCTGGAGACCATACTATTGCTATTAATGCTCTTGCTGCTACTGAAAAATTTGTTCCTCATAATGAACCTTTTGTTGATCCTAGTACGTCTCTAGCTGCTACTGAGAAATCATTTAAGATGATGAGCCTTGGTATGGGTGAATATAAACTGGGTTCCTTTGCTTCTATACCTATTTCTCCTAGGTCATATGGGAGACCTTCTGATCACATGAAGCCTTCCACTTCTGCTATGGTGATCTTTGATACTTTTGTTCCTTCATCCATTCCTTTAGAAGCAGAAAGAGAAGAACAAGCTATTCAAGAGTGGATCTATAGAGAGGATTCTAGAAATACTCCCATGCTCAGTAATTCAGACACAGATACAGATGAGTCACCGCTACACACTATGGTTCAAATGGGAGATGATCTTCCCTCTACTTCACTTCTTTGGGGAGAAAAATGTATATCTACTGATGATATGGATGTTGATATGGTTCATTCTTGTAGTAACCATCCCGATGTGGTCGATGGGTCTTGTGTGGGGTCTGATGAGTTTGTTCCTCGTATTGCCTTAGTGGACCACACTGGTTCTTCTATGACAAACCTAGATCTAGCTACTTTTGGAGCTTACCCTATAGGCTCAACCTCTCTTGTTACCAGAGATGATACCCCTCGCATAAATGCTATTGAACCTGTCACTTCATTTCATCTTGCATCAACACCTATTACTTCTTCCACCAAAGAACTAGCAACAAAAAAGATTGAATCAGCAATCAAACATCACAGTCATCAAGTCAAAAGAAAAGCACAATGGTCAGATGGCAAAAACCACATTGTGGTGGTATCCGCACCTAAGAAGAGTAAAAATAAAAATCTGCTAAAAAATAATGATTCTCAAATAAAAGATGACAAGCTGATTCTCTACAAAAAAATGGTGCACTACTTCAAGCATGATCTCATATCTATTACACTTCAGCCCATTCCTAGAGCTGAGAACAAAGTTGGTAATGCCTTGGTTACTTCAGCATCCATCTTACAAATGAAAAAGCATAAATTTCGCTTCAAGTTCCTGGTGGATGAATTACGCTATCATGCTTACAAATCTTACAATCCTACCATCTTTTCATATCTTCCACCTCATATTCCTCTTGCAAATCCACCACACCATCCCTTACACTTTTCCTTTATCTCTGGTGACTTGTATATGAAGGGTCTAGACGGAACTCTCCTTAAGTGTCTAGAAATAGAGGAGTCAGAAAAAGTGCTAGCTAAAATCCACAATGGCATATGTGGATCACATTCTAACAATCCTCCGCTAGCTCAAACATTGCTTAGGGCTGGTTATTATTGGTCGAACTGGTTGAGACCTCCTATTGTCATAGTTGCAGCATTTGGGCCTCGGGCCTATCAGTTCTCTACATCAGAGGAAGCAGATTCTTGATGCCCATTTCTATCTAGGGGCATCCTTTGTACATATTTATTGATCCTGAAAAAAATTCCAAAAAAATTCATATATGATGCTGAAAAAATCCTAAAAAGCATAAAAAGTACTAAAAAAATGAGCATCCTAGTGAAAACCTAGTAATAGGCACTTTGATGTCTCACCAAAAAAATCAAAAAAATTCAAAAAAATTGAAAAAATTGAAAAAGTGCCTTGGTGAAAACCTGGAAACAGGCGCCTTGGTAGCAAAAATACAAAAAAATTATAAAAAATCTTGAAAAAATTGCAATAAATCTATCAAGTGGTGAAAACTTGGAAACAGGCACTGCTTGAGACCCTCTGCACCTATGTCTATCAGTCTTGCGTGGCGCTCCTTCGCTCCACTTCTCGCTTTGTCTCTCCTAGCCTGGAATTGATTCTTGTCTTAGTCTAGGGGGCATACATTGTTTTAAGCTTATCTTGGGTCTCTTTGTGTATCTGGGTTTCTTAGGCACCTCGCAAATGGTGTTTTTCAACACCACCCCAACTGTGTTTTTCAACACTACCCTCGCGTCAAGTGTTTCTCAACACTTATCAGATTTCCTACCCACAGTCTATATGATGCAATATTTCTCACTGGCAGATGCGATACTCAAAGTTTGACTCTATGACCTACACACACGCACTTGACTCACTGAGACTTTCTTGGCTTTATTTTATTTGTGTGCTATCTATGATGCTTTCTTTGCTGAGTGTTCTCCCCCTATGATCATTTTCGATGATGCATAGCTAGAAGACTGAGGGAATGAGAACATGTTTTATTTCTTTATCTGCTTGTGGGTATATCTTGTTGGTCCTCACTATCATGAGCATTTATGCTAGTCTTACTTGACACTATGGACCTACAAGGTATTATCCTTGACTATTTCACTAGTGCATGCTTCTAGTCATCTTGACTTTCTTGTGTCTCGATGCGAGCATAATCTTGCTGTATCAAACTTAGGTAATCTCACTACACTAGTCATCTTGACTTGCATGTCTTTGATGCTTAGGTGAGATTTCCACATTTCTATCTGATATAGATCATATTCAGATCCACATAGTTATGCTAGTGTGTATTGTATGATCTTGCAATGCTACCAATAACGCTCAATGATGATTATTAGATGTCTATTGGCTTTTTAACCTTGCAAGTAAACCACTTTTCATGTAGCTTGCATTCTTTAAGTTCATGTTAGTTTAGTTTTTCATCTTGCATATGGAGAGAGCTCTCCTTTATCTTTCATGGACTTGTTCATCAATAGCACTCACCTTTCGCTTCTTTCTAATCATGTCTTTCACTTCTTGTCTTTCATATCAAATCATTTTCTATTCATTTCGGGATCGAAACCGAAATCCGCGTTCACCTTGATCTCCCAAATCATCTTTTTTTCTTTCTTCTGTGCAGTTGGCTAACCTTTTGAGGTCTGATCCTTCGATCTTCGTTGGGGCATTCTTCACCTCTTCATCCCCATCTCTTTCAAACTTCTAGTCTTTCATTCACTTTCAAATCTCAAGTTCAAATTCTTCCCCTCCATGGTGTTTTCGGGTTGAGGGACCGCTTGGTTGGTGCCCCGTGTCCCATGTGTGGGGCATATCTTCACTGCTTGATGGTTATTCTATTCTCTTTCTTCGATTATGATTTCTAGTGATTTGATCATGTTGCTCTTGCTTCTGCTTTCCCTCTACTAGGATTTCGCTTTCGATCCCGAGGGGGCAGACACATCATATCTTATTGGCTATCTCTTTCCTAAGTGTCGCTACCAGGCTGATCATGCAGGATTTTCTATTTTTCTGCAGTTCATTCTTTGGAGTCAGAATGCTATTGCTTTCCTTCTTGGCTATCTCTTGCTTTCTTAGCTGATCTGAGTTGCTTTGTGATCCCAAATCGATCTCACATTTCAACTTCATTCTTTGACTGCATGTGTTCCCAAATCGATCACACATTAGTCAAAGAGGGGCAAATGTATACACCTAAAAATGGTCACCTAGACTATTAGCCCCTTTTGCTAAATCACTAATTGCTTATTCTTGATCAAATCCTAGCTCTATCATTTATTCGATTATTTTCTATGGGCTAACCATTTTATCCTAAGTCTTTATTTATTAGAAGGAATATTCCCTCCCCTTTTAATAAATAAAAGCCCCCACTTTTCCTCTTATCCTAAGTTGCACAAATAAAGCATTATTTTATTTATAAAAAGAGAAAAAGTACTTTTTGTCTCATATGGACACAAAAGTCAACTCCTATTTTCTCATTGGAGGATATTTGTGCACATGGATTGATCCCTCTTCAAGTTCCACCGTTGATTAAATCTTTTGCCTCTTAATCTCCATGGCCCATTCCTTTTTCATTCCCTATAAAAGAAGAGCTCTCTTCTTCATTCTAGATCCCCAACTTTTTATGCTAATATTATGCTGTAGGTTTTCTAGGTACACTTTGGAGCTTTTGAAGATTTGGAGCATTCTTGTATTCTACATCTCATTCTTGCATTCTACATCTCATTCTTGCATTCTTAGCTTAACTTCATATTTATGCTTTCTTAGATTAGCTTCATTTATATGCTCTAGATTAGCTCACATAGATTAATTAGCTTGGGTTGTAACACTTGCATATTTCCTTTCATAGCTTAGCTTGCATTTCCATTTCTAGCATAGCATTGCATTGCATTTTCATTCTTGATTCTTGAGGATATTGGCATTCTTTCCCTTGTCTTCATTGAATCTCCCATTGCATGGTTTACTAGCAAGGTTATAGGCTAAATAGCTCTAGCTGAGAGCATTCTTAAAAGCCCTTGCACTCCATGCCTAGGGAGCTATGGATCGATTTGTGAGGGCTCATTCTTGAGTTTCCTTGCATGTAATGATCCATAGAAGTGTGACACATTTATAGCACACAATATGAGGTTAACTACACTAGTATTGAAAAATCTTGCCTAGCGGTGGTGTTTGCTTCCCAAAAGTTGTGACATTACATGCTTGCACATACAATACACCTCATTGAAAAAATTGATCCTCTCAAATATTTTCTTGTTAAGGCTACTCTCACAGGTAGACTTGCTAAGTGGATGATGATCTTATCAAAATTTGACATAGAGTATGTTGAGCGTAAGGGTATAAAAGGACAAGCCATTGTAGACCAATTGGCTAATTTTCCAATACAAGACAAAGCACCAATTCAAGTTAAATTTCTAGATGGGCACATAATGTACATGACTAAAAGAACATGGAAGATGTTCTTTGATGGCTATTTCATGCAAAATGGTTCAGGTGTAGGACTATTGTTTGTTTCTCCTCATTGGCACACGATTCCTAAGTCTTACAAACTATTGTTCCCATGCAAAAATAACATTGCTGAGTATGAGGCCTTGACAAATGAACTAAAAATGGCTATAGAGTGGAGAATCATAGAGCTACATATCTATGGTGATTCACAATTGGTAGTCAACCAAGTTAATGAAGAATACCAAACCAAAGATGAAAAACTAGTACCCTACAAGAAAATGGTTGGTTCATTGTGATGATACTTTACCTTTGTTACATTTCAACAAATCCCTAGGGAAAAGAATAAAGTAGGTAATGCTATGGCTACACTAGCCTCACTTCTTCAGCTAGAACAACATGAGTCCAGATTTGAATTCCTGGTGGAAGAGCTACGCTACCCTATCTATGACTCCCAAGAAAGCCAAGTTGTTTGTACCCTTATTGGCCATAATTCATCCTGCTATGGTGCCATTTATTCATACCTCCATGATGGTACTATTCCCGAAACCTTCAACCATTCTGAATGAAGAAACCTAACCCAAAATGCCTCTCACCACACCCTTATCTTTGGTGATCTATATAGGAGGGGTTTAGATGGGACACTTCTTAGGTGTTTAGAGAAGGATGAGTCCAACCAAGCATTAGTTGACATTCATGAGGGCATTTGTGGAGGACATTCTAATTGTCTTGCCATGGCCCGAAGGTTGCTTAGGGTGGGGTACTATTGGCCTACCATGCAAACAAATGTAGTAGCTTTTGCTAAATCTTGTGAAAAGTGTCAGAAACATAGTAACCTGATACATGCTCCAAGTAGGGAGCTTATTCCTTCTATTTCTCATTAGCCATTCCAGCGGTGGGCCTTTGACCTTGTTGGGAAGATTCATCCCAACTCATTAGGTGGACACAAATTCATTATCACTGCTACTGATTACTTTACGAAATGGGTAGAAGCTGTCCCACTTTCTGTTACCTCAGGCAAGATAGTTTCTTTCTTTATTTTGAACCATATCATTTGTCGATATAGAGTGCCTTCTAAAATAATCACTGACAATGGGGGTTAGTTTAAAAACAAGGACCTTAAACATCTCTGCAAGAAATTCAAGATAAAATAGCATTGGTCCTCCATTTACTTCCTACAAGGAAATGGACAAGTAGAGGCTTTGAATAAAACCATTCTTAAAATCCTCCATAGAACAGTTCATAAGAATGGTAGAGATTGGCATTTACAGATAAATCCAGCCTTGTGGACCTATAGAATGAGTATTCATACTCCAATAGGGGCTACTCCTTTTTCCCTCACTTATGGTGCTGAACCAGTGTTACCTTTAGAGGTGGATATTCCTTCTCTTAGAGTTTCCCTTAAAGGTTTAGTGATAGATGAAGACTACCACGCCATGAGACTTCAAGAACTAGAACTTCTAGATGAAAAGCGTAAAACATCTTTTGATCACATGAAAGTTTACCAAAAGTGTATGTCCAAAGCATTCAACAAGAAGGTTCACCCTAGAGAATTTCAAGTGGGGGATCTTGTCCTATGAGAAAACCCTAAGAACCAACGACATAGAGAGCAAAAGGGGAAATTCAAACCTAATTGGCTTGGACCATACATTATTACTACTGCTCTTGGTACAGGTGCTTATTTACTATCTGATCTAGAGGGGGAATAGCTCCTTGAGCCTATCAATGTCTTGCACCTCAAGAAGTTCTATTCATGATGCCTATTCTGTTTGGGGGCATCCTTTGTACATATTTATTGATCCTGAAAAAATTCCAAAAAAATTCATATATGATGCTGAAAAAAATCCTAAAAAGCATATAAAGTCTTGAAAAAATTAAAAAAATTAAAAAAAAAAATAAAATTAAAAAAGAAAACAAAAAAAAAAGAAAAAAATAGAAAAAGTGCCTTGCTGAAAACCTGAAAACAGGCTCCTTTGTAGCAAAAATACAAAAAAAATTGAAAAATCAAAAAATATCTCCAAGTGGTGAAAACCTAGAAATAGGCACTACTTGAGGCCTTTGCACCTTTGTTTCTTAGCATGCATTCTCAACACTTAGCCTTTCTCCATCATGCCTTGACCTTGTTGCCTTGGTTTGGAATTGGTCTTTGTCTTTGTCTAGGGGGCATACCTGTGTTAGCTTTGGTCTCTAGGTTGCATTGGTCTTTAGGACATCTCGCAAATAGTGTTTTTCAACACCACCCCAACTGTGTTTTTCAACACTACCCTAGTGTCAAGTGTTTCTCAACACTTATCAGATATCTTACCCGTAGTCTAGCATGATATGGTATTTCTCACTCATAGATGTGATACTCAAAGTTTGATTCTATGACCTACACACACATGTGCTTAAACACTTGACTCGCTAAGACTTGTTGGACTTTATTTCTTTGTGTGTTGTCTATGATGATTTATTTTATGAGTGTTCTTTCCCTAAGAAGTTTTCGATGATGCATAGCTAGAAGACTGAGGGCATGAGGACATGTTTTATTGCTTTTTCTGCTTGTGGGTATATTTTGTTGGTCCTAATTGTCATTAGCATTTATGCTTGTTCGACTTGACATTAGGACTTATAAGGTATTATCCTTGACTATTTTTGCAAGTGCATACTTATAGTCATCTTGACTTTCCTTGTGTCTCAATGCAAGTATAATCTTGCCATATTAAACTTAGGTCATCTCACTACACTAGTCATCTTGACCTATATGTCTTTGATGCCTAGGTGGGATTCCCACATTCCTATCTGATATAAGATCATATTCAGATTCAAATAGTCATACTAGTGTGTATTGTATGATCTTGCAACGCTACCAATAATGCTCAATGATGAAAATTAGAGTCTAAAAGCTTTGTGACCTTGCAAGTAAACCACTTTTCATACTAGCTTGCATTTTTAGGTTCATGATAGTTAGTTTTGCATTTTGCATATGGAGAGAGCTCTACTTTTATCAACTACACTCACCTTTCCTTTTCTCGATCATGTCTTTCACTCCTTGTCTTTCACATCATGTCCTTTGTCCTATCATCACAAGGGGTTAATCTTATCATCATATCTATTCTAAAGAGATCATTTTCAAAAACATGAGTTTATATCATAAGCATGAGAACTAAAACATACATCTATGAGAGAGATTATACATGAGCATATATGACATACATTTTGAAGAAAAATGACAAGACAATATAAACACTGAAACATCCATCACAAGTGGGACAAGTACACAAGATATATGATCAATCCAATAATCTCATATATATAAAAATGTGTCATGATACAATGTGGGATACAAAAATTTGGATAAAATCCCAGGATATGTCTCTATACATCTATCTAACCTAGACCTAAGACTCACTAGCACCATCATGTGGTGCTAGTGGTGGAGGTGGTGCTATGTCCAGCACCATATCAGATCTCCTAGCTATAGCCGAATAGGGTGGTGCCCTCTGACCCTATGGAACAACCTGTATATAGAGCCCATGATAGTTTGCAGCTTGTGCTGCCTCTCTCTGCGACTCTGAAGTAGCAACTTGTATGGCCCTATCCTGCCACTCAAGCTTGGCTCTTAGATCTATCAGCTACTACTATTTGATAGATATGGTGATCCGTAGTTGTTGCATCTCTCTCTCCAAGACTTGGATCCTAGCTCTCAAGTCCTCTCCCCCTACAGGCTAATCCTGCCTAGCATCCACCCAATGGAAAGCTGGCCTTGCCCTATCATCATCCTCGTCTGTAGAACCCTATCCCCATGGCTATTTTTGGCCACCTGCTCGAGAGATTTGTCCTATCTCTCTCCCTCTCCCTCTTCCTCCTCCATCTCCTCTGTCCCCATCATCTCTGTCATCCCCTTGTGCTGCTAGCTATGTATTAGGTATAATGAACCTAGGGAACGGGAACCTCTACCACTCTGCCCTATAGGTCGCATCAGCCCCTGCATCTACCATATCTAGGAGGTAGTCCCATGGCTCATGTTGTATCATAGCTATATCTTGTACTGCCTACTAGTAATCCAACATTAACAGCCAACCCTTGCCCTCCTCATCCCTAACCTGAGCATATGTGGTAGTCTCGATGGGAACTCTCTACTGGCACCCAAACTATCTCCAGACATGGGTGATCACAAATCTCTCCATAATATCTAAATGTCAACCTACCAGTGGCTGACTGCATAACATATAATCAAACTCATCTCGGTCACCCCACTACTTGCATGCCTTGTATTGTCTCCACTGGAATGAGGTGAGCTCATCCAGTACCCGACAGTAATATGTGACATCTTCGCTATGTGGCTGGGAGATGAACCCTGTGTACCTATATATGTAGGGGCATCTCCGCTCCCTCAACTGCACTTGTGGTCGCACCATAGCAATGTGCTCCCATGCCTATACCTGAGTGAGAATGGCTCCACATGCCCAGGTCCTACTCTCCTAATAAACTATCTCATGGAGCTCGTGGTACATGTCTACCAAGATGGTTGGCCCCCATGCCATCTGCCATGGGTGAGAAATCAAATCTACCACTAACCTCCCCCAGCCCAATGGAAAACCCTTCTAACTCTTGTCAGTAATAAGGGCCTATGCAAAAATAGACCAAATGATACATGGGATCAGGAAATCCCTACCAAAATCCTCGACTAATCGATCCCAGCTCAGATGCCTGTCAATAATCATAACATCCTAAAACATATCCTACATGATCTACCTACCCTCTGTCAGATCCTGATCATTGTACACCTAGGCCAACAAATAATCATGTTAGTTTCTATCATATGGAAACTTTACATCTATGAATTTCTACAAACATGATTATACTTACAGGATCTCCATGGCTCAGAACCCGTAGGATCCAATAGACATCCTCGAGACTAATCATAGCCTCTCTAGTGGGTAGGTGGAAGGTGTTGTGCTCACTATGCCATCTCTTAGCTAGCGTAGTCAAAAACCCATGATCTACCTGAATATGGGGCATGTGTAGCAAGTAGCCAAACCTCATCTCCCTCAGGTCCACTCATCCTGGGTCGTCAAGATCCCAAACACATCCTAGTCTAGTCACTCGAGGCACCCTAACGAGTAGTGCTAGAAAGTTATCCTGCAAACCATTAACCCAAACTAGATGTCAAAAAATATCATGATGGATGTATAAACTCAGTATAAAACATCTTAAAAGAAAACATTGTTAGGACCCATGTCATTTTTCTATACTGTGCGATCCTATTTTTTGACTACGTATTATGCGATACTTTCTTCAATAGTAGTGTGATGGTATCTTTGCTTGTGATACTTCACATAGCATCACATGATATTTCATCTAGTGTCGTGTGACACTGGATCCAATATTGATGTGACACTATTTTGACCCACAAAGTATCACACGATAGAGATCCTCAAAGGGTGCGATACTTACAAAGTATCATACAACTTTTCATACAAAGAAAATTTTAAAATTTTAAAAAACTTTAAAAATGTGTTTTAATTTGACATTAAAACTCATAAATGACCAACAAAGCGAGTTTTTCTGAAAACATACCAGGGCACCATACTGCGGAGGCTGGTTGTGCAATCGGACATGCTCAAATCGATGCCTATGGACTGGGATCACTTCTTGCTGGGCCATTTTCTCTCTCTAAGCTCTTAAGATTCTCAAATCACTAAAAGACATGATTTTGAAAATGACCTTTTTACCCCCTTTTATAACATTTTGACTTTTTGACCTAATTTTCAAAATACCTCAGAATTGCATGAAAATTGCACCCCTACCTAATTTTGACATCCTGGATCCATTTTCAGGATTGAAATCAAAATCTAAGTTCATCTTGATAGTCAAATTCACATTTCAAACTTTCACCCTCTTTTGCGTGATTGACTGACCATTTGAGGCTTTATCCTTTGATCTTTGTTGGGGCATCTTCATTTCTTCATCCCCATCTCTTTCAACCTCCTAGTCTTTCATTCATTTTCATTCACTTCATCTCTCTAAGGTTTGACTTTATTTTTATCCTATATTTTTCTCAGTCAAACCTAGTCAAACCAGGCATTCACTACTTAATTGTTATCCTATCATCTTCGATTATGATTTCTAGTGACTCGATCAATTTTATCAATTTTCTGTTCTCCTCTACCTGATTTCAATTTCAATTTCGAGGGGGTAGTACCTATCAGCTTCAATCCTTGATTCAGCTCATCAATCAGCTTTGCTTCAGATTATTATCTCTTATTTAAGACTTGATTATCACCTAGCTATACAGGTGTTGACCTTGTCTTTTAGCTTATCTTTGTCAGCTTTTGCTTATCCTTGTCCTGATGTGCTCCCATCCCTTGAAAACACATCTGGATTGTTTTGTGATCCCATATCGATCTCACATTTCAATTTGATTCTTTAACTACATGTGATCCCAAATTGATCTCACATTAGTCAAAGAGGGGCAAATGTATGCACCCTAAAATGGTCACCTAGACTTTGGGCCCCCATTCAGCAATTTACCAAATCCCTGAATCAATATTTTCAAAAATCAACATTTTTCAATTATATCAATTTCCTTGATCAAATCCTATTTTATCATTTTCAATTATTTGCCTTGGGCTAACCATTTTATCCTAAAGTCTTTATTTATTTAAAAGGAATTTCCTCCCCTTTTATTAAATAAAAAGGCCCCACTTTTCCTCTTATCGTAAGTTGCACAAATAAAGCATTATTCTTATTTTCTAAAAAGAAGAAAATCACTTTTTGTCTCATATGGACACAAAAGTCAACTCTTATTTTCTCATTGGAGGATATTTGTGCACATGGATTGCTCCTCTTTCAAGCTCCACCATTGATTAAATCTTTTGCCTCTTAATCTCCATGGTCCATTCCTTTTCAATTCCTTTAAAAGGAGAGCTCTTTTCTCATTCTTAGATCCCAACTTTTTATGCTAATCTTATGCTGCAAGATTTCTTGGAGACTTTGGAGCTTTTGGAGATCATTTGTTGCATTCTAGTTTCATTTATTGCATTCTTAGCTTAAGCTTTCATGGCATCTAGCTTAGTTTCTTTTATGCTTTAGATTAGCTCACATAGCTTAATTAGCAAGGGTTTGTAATACTTTCCTTTCATAACTTAGCTTTTATTTTCATTCATAGCTTAGCTTTCATTATATTGCATTCTCATTGATTCTTTAGGACATTGGCATTCTTGCCCTTGTCTCATTGAATCTCCCATTGTGTGGTTTACTAGCAAGGTTGCATGCTTCAATAGCTCTAGCTGAGAGCAATATTTCAAACAATCTTGTGACTCCATGCCTAGGGAGCTCTAGGTCTCTTTCTCAAGGTTTCCCATTCATGGATCCTCTTGGAAGTAATGACTTAGAGAAGTGCACTATTTAGTGTGTACAATGAGGACTTCCTAGCTTCCTAGTATGCCTTATCACGCGTTAGGACCCCTAGGAAGTCCCCATGACACCTTTTGACACATTTGAATACTCAAGTGTGTCCTAAGGGGTCCTATGACTCGTTAGGACACACTTGAGCATTCAAATGTGTCGAAAAGGGTCATAAGGACTTCCTCAGGGTCCTAGTATGTCTTATCACACGTTAGGACCTCTAGGAAGTCCTCATGACCCCTTTGAACTCATTAGAACCCTCAAGTGTGTCCTAAGGAGTCCTACGATCCCTTAGGAAAAACTTGAGCATTCAAATGTGTCGAAAGGGGTCATGAGGACCTCCTAGGGGTCCTAGTATGCCTTATCATGTGTCAGGACCCGTAGGAAGTCCCCATGACCCCTTTCGACACATTTGAACACTCAAGTTTTTCCTAAGGGGTCCTACAACTTTTTAGGACACACTTGAGCATTCAAATGTGTTGAAAGAGGTCATGAGGACTTCCTAGGTGTCCTAGTATGCCTTATCATGCATTAGGACCCCTAGGAAATCCTCATGACCCTGTTCGACACATTAGAACCATCAAGTCTAACCTAAGGGGTTCTACGACCCCTTAGGACACACTTGATCATTCAAATGTGTTGAAAGGGGTCATGAGGACTTCCTAGGGGTCCTAGTACACCTTATCATGCATTAGGACCCCTAGGAAGTCCTCATGACCCCTTTCAACACATTAGAACCCTCAAGTCTATCCTAAGGGGTCATAGGATAGACTTGAGGGTTCTAATGTGTCGAAAGGGTTCATGAGGACTTCCTAGGGGTCCTAGTATGCCTTATCACATGTTAGGACCCTTAGGAAGTCTCCATGACCCATTTCAAAACATTTAAATGCTCAAGTGTGTCCTAAGGGGTCCTATGACTCATTAGGACACACTTGAGCATTCCAATGTGTCAAAAGGGGTCATGAGGACTTCCTAGGGGTCCTAGTATGCCTTATCATGTGTTAGGACCCCTAGGAAGTCCTCATGACCCCTTGTGACACATTAGAACCCTCAAGTGTATCCTAATGGGTCCTACGACCCCTTAGGACACAATTAAGCAGTCAAATGTATTGAAAGGGGTCATGAGGACTTCCTAGGGGTCGTAGTATGCCTTATCACATGTTAGGACCCCTAGGAAGTCCTCATGACCCCTTTCAACACATTAGAACCCTCAAGTGTGTCCTAATAGGTCCTACGGTCCCTTAGGACATATTTGAGCATTCCAATGTGTTGAAAGGGGTCATGAGGACTTTCTAGGGGTCCTAGTACTCCTTATCATGTGTTAGGACCCCTAAGAAGTCCTCATGACCCCATTCAACACATTAGAACCCTCAAGTGTGTCCTAAGGGGTCCTACGACCCCTTAGGACATACTTGAGCATTCATATATGTCAAAAGGGGTCATGAGGACTTCCTAGGTGTCCTAGTATGTCTTATCACATGTTAGGACCCCTAAGAATTCTCCATGACCCCTTTCGACACATTAAAATGCTCAAGTGTGTCCTAAGGGGTCCTACAACCCCTTAGGACATAGTTGAGCATTCTGACGTGTTGAAAGGGCTCATGAGGACTTCTTAGGGGTCCTAGTATGCCTTATCATATGTTAGGACCCCTAGGAAATCCTCATGACCCCTTTCAACCACTTAGTCAGCAGAACATTCCAGACCATGCCGTACCAAAGTGTCCCCAAGGTGCACTAAGCACGATTGGGCAACAAAATTTTAAGCCTCATAACTCAGACCTCATTAGAGGTATTGGAGTTTTGTGAGATGCTAAAGGATGATGTTTTGGAGGCCTACAATAACCTCTCTCTATTTTTGGAGATTCAATTTTTTTTGAATTTGGCATGCCAGTCTCGCTCGATGCCAAAACTTGCAGTGAGGGTCAGTTGAAAGTTGCAGTAATGGATTACTTTCAAACCGTTCATCTTGATAGTGAATGGATTGTGCCATTAGCTCTGGTTGGGTGGGTAAACACTAGGCACAACCATATTTTGACCACTGAGTCAGCAGAATGTTCCAGACCACGCTGAACCAAAGTGTCCCTAAGGTGCACTAAGCATGATTGGGCAGTGAACTTTCAATTTTTGTAACTCAGACCCTATGAGAGGTATCAGAGATCCATGAGATGCTACAAGATGGTGTTTTTGATGCCTACAATAACCTCTCTCTATTCTAGGAGATTCAAATTTTTTTGAATTTGGCACACCAGTCTCGCTCGATGCCAAAACTTGCAGTGATGGTCAGTTGAAAGTTGCACCAATGGATTAGTTCCAAACCGTTCATCTTGGCACTAAATGGACTACACCAGTAGCTCCAACTAGGTGGGTAAATGCTAGGCACAAACCAAATTTGACCACTGAGTCAACAGAACATTCTGGACCACGCCAAACCAAATTGTCCCCAAGGTGCACTAAGCACGATTGGGAAGTGAACCTTCAAGGCTCATAACTTGGACCCTGTGAGAGGTATCAGAGATTTGTGAGATGCTAAAAGATGGTGTCCCTAAGGCCTAAAATAACCTCTCTCCATTCTAGGAGATTCAAATTAGTTTGAATTTGGCATGCTAGTCTCGCTCGATGCCAAAACTTATAGTGAGGGTCAGTTGAAAGTTGCACTAAGCACGATTGGTCAACAAACTATCAAGCCTCATAACTTAGACCCCATGAGAGGTATTGGTGATCCATGAGATGCTAGAAGACCATGTTTCTTAGGCATTCCTAGTGTATTTGTAGGGGTACAGACAGAGTACTGATATTTTGTCCAAAAAACCAATATGTTTTGATATGGCCAAAAGGGTGTTTGATTATGTAATTAGGCCAGTTTGAATTCTTTTAGCCATTGGGAGTAAAAGGTAAGTCTACAAACCTTGAAACCACTTTAATAGATATCCTTATATACCTCAATGATGAATTACACGTGTGAACACACGTAGCACATAAAGCATACACATAAATTTTCTTAGGTCATGAAGCATACATGTAGCACATAATTATAAAGCATTTAACATGAATTCACTTAAGTCATGCACGTAGCCCATACACATGAATTTAGGTTATGAATATTGTACTTGAATATACATGAATATAATTAAGGCATAACTTGTACACAAGAGTACATACACAAGCATATTTACATACTAACAATGAATAAATGAACACGCAATTAACAAATTGGATCGAATATCAAGTTTCATATATATATATATATATATAAATGAACAATAATTATGTCCTCATGATTATATGTCAACATATCTAGATACAATGTGGCATATGCCATCTCAAAATATGTCGTATGACATCTCAAAATAAGAAGTTCAACTATAAATATTTCTAGGACATCCTATTCTACTGGTGGATCATCAAAATGGAGCCTCTTTGAAGTACTCTTCAGCTCTAATGGATCCTACATTCAAACACAAAAGTGAAACCCCAAGTTAGATTAAAATTCATAATCATAGTCAACAATAATAAATAAAATTTAAACTAAAATTGAACTCTCATATACCTCGCCTCTCTGTCTCCTCCCGCAGGTAGGAGACCTAATATATGTCGTAGGTAGCGCAAGAATAGTGCCACCAATGATGACTCCCACCTCTATATGTTTACGAACATGAGATTGATCTATGAGTTATACTATTTAATGTTAAAAACTTGGTAGCAAATATATGTTACAAAATAACTGAATTAACATTAAAACTTACCTCTGTTGAACTTTCTTCAGGAATTGTTGGATGAGTCATCAATGATACAAACCCTTTCCATTCCCTCAAACTAGGAGTGACCTACAAAAGTCAAAAAGATACTTCATATTATCATAACTTGACCATATTATATATACTTGATAGAAAAATACACACAAATAACTTTAGAAATGTATGTACCATGGGGCTATCACTCCAAATGGATATGTCTGTGACTCTATCATGATGACAGGGTCTCATTACATCATTGCATGCCACTCTCTATCAAATTAACCATGTAAATTAAAAATGAGTACGCACAATTGACAAGTATACATGTATGCATAAAAAAACTAAATTACTTAATTACCTTTCCTTTATGAATAGCTGAGACCTGCACCCCCCCACATTGCCCCCCAGTGGCAACTAGTGACACCTACATTAGTATGTAAAAGATGATCATAAAAATTAGAAAATAATGTACACATACTATTATCATAATTTAAAAGGAAACCAATGAGTACATTAAAACATATGTACCGTGGAAGAGTCAAGACCAAATGATATGGCCGAAAGCATGGACCCCTCCACCTGTGCCATCTCCTCCTTTGTCATCAACTGAACATAAATGTAACACATAAAAAGACATAATTGAAAAATTATTATAAAGAAATTCTACTAAAAATACAAACAATAAAATTTAAAAACAATGTAAAAAGTGAACGGTTTACCCTTACTATAACAGTGGGAGTCCATGGCACTGTAGGCTCCTGATGCACATCTCCATGAGCTGCTTTAGTGCTTGTAGTGTGCTATGTAGAATCATGCCCATCGAAGTTGAAACTATATGTATCACTATCAGTCAGGGGACCAAGGCAAATATTCTTTCATATAAAAGCAAGTGTGGGCCACACAAACATGTGAGCTCATGAAAGTGCCAGAAGCATTAGAATGAGGAGGCAACAATGTTGTGCTCTATGTAACCAGTAGATCACTCAATGTGTGTGTTAGCTTGTGGTGACTAATCAGGAAAGTACTATCCAGGAAAGTACTGTACACTTTTCCTCCCAACCTCGCTGGGATTCGGGGCCGGGCCGGGCCCCGAGCGGGGGTTTCGGGGCGGTAGCCCCCAAGAGCAGGGGTTTGGGGGCGCAGCCCCTGAGGAAATTTTTTTTGAGGCCGACTACTTTTTTTAGTTTTTTGGGCTGACTACTTATAACTCATTCTAACTGTAAAGCGGGAAAATATTGTATAATATGGCTTAGGATTAGGGATTTTCATCAAGTATGATTTTAGTACTTGCGGCAGAATTGGGCTGTAAGGGATTACGGATTGTAATCAGGTTGTAATCACTGGATAATAATAATATTGGACTCACTATTGGTGGACGTAGCCCAGGGATTGGGTGAACCACGTTAAATCTGTGTGTCTTGTGTTCTATTCTGTGTGGTTTATTATTTTCTGATATTAGTTGTATTTGCACATAATTGTTATTTCTGCCTTGTTAATCCTAACAAGTGGTATCAGAGCGAGGTTATTTCATTTGTTCTTTCATCTATTCTCTGAAGCAGGTCTCACGAGTTAGTGGGAGAGTCTCTCAGTTAAGTGGGAGAAATGGCAGACGAGGGTAGGGTGAAGGTTGATAAGTTTAATGGGCAGAACTTTCAGTTATGGAAGATGCAAATGGAGGATTATCTCTATCAGAAGGATCTATGGCGGCCACTAGAGGGAGTAGCCAAGAAAGAGCAATCAATGTCTCAGGAGGATTGGGATATTTTGGATAGGAAGGCACTGGGGAGTATTCATCTATGCCTGGCACAATCGGTGGCATTCAATATTACTAAAGCAAAGACAGCTAAAGATCTAATGGAAACCCTAGTGAAGTTGTATGAAAAGCCTTCAACTTCAAACAAGGTATTTCTTATGAAGCATTTATTTAATATGAAAATGGTAGAAGGTGGATCAGTTATAGATCATTTGAATGAGTTTAATACAGTTACAAGTCAATTAACCTCAGTTAAAATTACTTTTGATGAAGAGGTTAGGGCTCTCTTGATTTTGTGTTCTTTGCCAGAAAGCTGGAATGGCTTGGTAATGGCTGTTAGTAATTCTGTTTCTGGTTCTAATACCCTAAAGTATGATGATGTTATTGGTGTTATATTGAGTGAGGAAATTCATAGGAAAAGCTCAGGGGCATCCACATCGGGTAGTGTATTGAACACAGAAAGCAGAGGCAGAACAAGAGATAGAGGAAACAATTCTAGAAATCATGGGAAATCAAGAGGAAAATCAAAGGGAAAGAGGTCCGAATCTAAAGGGCCAAATGATTGCTGGTACTGTGGAAAACTAGGTCATAAGAAGAAAGATTGTTGGTCTCGGAAGAAAGATCAAGGAGACAAAAATGATGGAAACAAGGAGGCAAATGTGGTAAGTAACAAATCTGAGGAGGATGCTTTGCTCTTGTCCTTAGAAAGTATTGATGATTCATGGGTTTTAGATTCTGGGGCTTCATTTCATGCTACACCCCATAGAAGTTATTTTGTTGATTATGTCCAAGGGGATTTTGGGCTAGTTTATTTGGGAGATAATGAACCCTGTCAGATTGTTGGAAAGGGAAAAATTAAGATTAAGTTGCAGAATGGGAATCATTGGCTACTTCAAGAGGTAAGACATGTTCCAAGGCTGAGTAGGAATTTAATTTCAGCAGGGCAACTGGGTGATGAGGGTTGCACAGTTACTTTTAATGATAAAAATTGGAAGGTTTCAAAAGGTTCCGTAGTAGTAGCAAAAGGTGTGAAAGTAGGCACCTTATATCTTTGTACAGGTCATACTGTTCCTTCTACTTTAATTTTTTCAGAAGATAATGAATGTTTAGGAACAGTGGCTGCAGTTGAGCAGGAAGAACATCAAACTATTGCTGTAGATTCTGACACAACACTATGGCACAACAGACTCAGGCACATGAGTGAAAAAGGTATGAAATTACTTCATTCAAAGAAAGTTTTACCTGGTTTGAAATGTGTCAATATGGATTTCTGTGAAAGTTGAGTTTATGGAAAACAAAAGAGAGTTAGTTTTGTGAAGAGTGGGAAGGAAAATAAAAATGAGAGATTAGAGCTTGTGCATACAGATGTATGGGGACCAGCTCAGGTATCTTCCCTTGGTGGCTCTCTGTATTATGTTACATTTATAGATGATGCAACAAGAAAAGTATGGATTTATTTTCTTAGACAGAAATCTGATGTATTTCAAACTTTTAAGAAATGGAAATGCTTGGTTGAGAATGAGACTGGTAAAAAGTTAAAATGTCTCAGATCTGGTAATGGTGGTGAGTATTGCAGCACAGAATTTGAAGAATATTGTTCCTCTAATGGTATTCGTAGGCAAAAAATTGTACCAAGGACTCCACAAGAAAATGGAGTGGCTGAACGCATGAACAGGACAATAATGGAACATGCAAGGAGTATGAGGTTGCATGCTAGGCTGCCCAAAAATATGTGGGCAGAGGCAGTGAACACCACTGTTTATTTAATCAATAGAGGCCCCTCTACTCCTTTGGACTATGGTATTCCAGAGGAAACATGGAGTGGTAAGAAGGTGAGTTATTCTTTTCTCAAAACCCTTGGTTGTGAAGCTTTTGCACTTATAGACTCTGAAAATAGAACCAAGCTGGAAGCTAAGTCAAAGAAATGTGTATTTGTTGGGTATGGCATTGATGAATTTGGTTATAGGCTTTGGGATTTTGAAAATCATAAAATTGTAAGAAGCAGGGATGTCATATTCAATGAGAAAGTATTGTACAAAGATCTGTTGCTGCAGCACGAGAAGAAAGAAAATGACTATGTAGTACTGGATGATACTCCACAAGTTCATGTTCCAGTAGTTCCTTATGCTCCACAACAACAGAAACAACAAATACCACACACCCCAGTGAGTGTTAGACGGTCAACAAGGCTAAGTAGACCTCCAGAAAGATTTTCTCCATCTTTGTATTCTATTCTGTTAACAGATGCTGGTGAACCTGAATGTTATAATGAAGCTGTGCAGGTGGATACAAAGCTTCAGTGGGAGTCTGCAATGACAGATGAAATGGACTCTTTGCTGAAAAATCAGACATGGGATTTATGTAAGTTACCTGCAAGTAAAAGGGCTTTACAGAATAAATGGGTTTACAGGATCAAAGAAGAGGATGGAGGTACGAAAAGATTTAAAGCCAGATTAGTCGTAAAAGGATTTGCACAGAAACATGGTATTGATTTTGATGAGATATTTTCTCCAGTTGTTAAAATGACTTCTATTCGTACTGTTTTAAGTATTGTGGCTACTGAAGATTTGCATTTAGAGCAGCTTGATGTTAAAACAACCTTTCTTCATGGTGATTTAGATGAAGAAATATATATGGTTCAGCCACAAGGATTTGAGGTCAAGGGTAAGGAGAATTTGGTGTGCAGATTGCAGAAAAGTTTATATGGCTTGAAGCAAGCACCTCGGCAATGGTATATTAAATTTGACACTTTTATGAATGGGCATGGATATAGTCGGTGTCATTCTGACCATTGTGTTTATTTTAAGAGGTTGGATGATGACAGCTACATTATTTTATGTTTATATGTTGATGATATGCTTGTAGCTGGGTCTAACATGAATCACATTAAGGGGTTGAAACAACAGTTAGCAAGATCTTTTGCTATGAAGGATTTGGGGGCAGCAAAACAAATCCTTGGTATGAAAATTTGTAGAGATAGGAAAAATAAGAAATTGTCTCTATCTCAGGCTGATTATATTGAGAAGGTGTTGCAACGTTTCTCTATGGAAAATGCCAAAGCTGTCAGCACACCTTTGCCTAGTCATTTGAAATTGACTAAGGATATGTGTCCCAAGACACCTGAAGAAGAGACTAAAATGTCTAAGGTACCTTATGCTTCAGCTATAGGGAGCTTAATGTATGCTATGGTATGTACTAGGTCAGATATTGCACACGCAGTGGGAGTCGTTAGCCATTATATGAGTAACCCTGGTCTTGAGCATTGGAATGCAGTCAAATGGATTCTCAGATATTTGAGAGGCACATCCAGTAAGTGTTTACACTTTGGGGGTTCTACTACTACTGTACAAGGCTATGTTGACTCAGATTTGGCAGGAGATATAGATAGCAGGTGGAGTACTACAGGTTATATATTTACTGTTGGTGGGATAGCAGTGAGTTGGATTTCTCGACTACAAAAGGTGGTTGCTTTATCCACTACAGAGGCAGAGTATGTTGCTGCTACAGAGGTAGCCAAGGAGATGATATGGCTTCAATTCTTCATGGAAGAATTGGGACATCTACAAAAGGATAATTTTCTACATACAGATAGCCAAAGTGCCATTCATCTTGCCAAGAATTCTGCTTCGCACTCAAAGACAAAACACATACAGTTGCGGTACCATTTCATTCGATCAGTTTTGGATGATGGACAGTTAAGGCTGGAAAAGATTCATATTGATGATAATCCAGCAGATATGTTTACAAAGGTAGTAACAAGGGAGAAGTTGAACTCATGTTCAGCTTCAGTTGGTCTTCTAGACTGAACAAAATAAAGGAACAACTGAGTCCAAGGTGGTTCAATCTAGTGGGAGCCTCATGTGGGTAGCGGTATTGCTACAGGATCAGTCTCCAAGTGGGAGGTTTTTTTAGTATAGTGTGGATACTGATTAGTCACCAAGTGGGAGATTGTTAGCTTGTGGTGACTAATCAAGAAAGTACTATCTAGGAAAGTACTGTACACTTTTCCTGAAATTTTTTTTGAGGCCGACTACTTTTTTCAGTTTTTTGGGCCGACTACTTATAACTCATTCTAACCGTAAAGCGGGAAAATATTGTGTAATATGGCTTAGGATTAGGGATTTTCATCAAGTATGATTTTAGTACTTGCGGCAGAATTGGGCTGTAAGGGATTACAGATTGTAATCAGGTTGTAATCACTGGATAATAATAATATTGGACTCGCTGTTGGTGGACGTAGCCTAGGGATTGGGTGAACCACGTTAAATCTGTGTGTCTTGTGTTCTATTCTGTGTGGTTTATTATTTTCTGATATTAGTTGTATTTGCACATAATTGTTATTTCTGCCTTGTTAATCCTAACAGTGTGAATGGCTCGAATAGTTTGTGAGCCAGCCTCAACAATAATGTCTAGATGTTGCATTGTGTGAGGTGGTGAAATCTTAGGAGGGGGGCCATATGTGTGGGATTTCACCCATTATGTCGATGGCCTATCTTGTGGAGCACCTAAACCTACACCCTGGTTCTATCTCATACTCCAATAATCCACCTTGTGACCGAGCACAAATTCAACATACAATTTTCTAAGAAAATAAATTGGGACATCCAAATTGTTATGAGGTGGTCTATCAAAAACCATCCACCAACGGTCCCAAAAGTTGTCACATATTGCACTATTTGTGCACCATTTAATTGACAAATTGGTTTTTTTAGGGTCTACATTTAGACCAAGTTTAGGATCCACAAAAATATTAGCTATGTCATGTTTTGTTATATTTAGGTTCATGACTTGATCATAATCAAGCCCATCATCAAACTGGGTGTGCATGGAATTGCGCCAAAGAAGTGTAGCATTATGTTGCCGTGTCGGTTTCTCCATGTTTTCAATTATTGTGTTCAATGTCATAAATATGGGGTGCAATGTGGGGATATTGGCATATGTGGTTTCAAATCCTCTAAGTTCATTTAGATTATCTCCTATTAGATCTTCTAAATGATGAGGGTTTGTGATAGGTACTTCTTCTGGAGCTGGGGGATTGTTAGGAGGTGGGTCTAGATTGTTTGCGGGATCATTAGGAGGGTTTTCTGATTCCATGTCTGATAGCAATGGAAAAAAATAGATAATTACAATGAATTTTAAAAAGCAATACAAAAACTCATTGCTACCCTAATTTTTATATAAAAAACTATATATTTATATTTAAAAACAACAAAAAACAATTAAAACAATAAAAATTAGAAGCTTCACTTACCTGGGAAATTTGGGAGAAATCAAATAGGGGATTTGGGACCGGATATCCGAAAGCCTAGCTGGGTTCACATTTTTGCAATGAAAAAATGTTGAACACAGCTGGGTACAGTGATTTATATTCATTGGAAAATATTGGATATCTGATAATATCAGATATCCGATTATATCGGATATCTGATTATGCCTTCAGGTTTGGGTTTTGGTTTGACCAGGTGTACCAAAAAGTCAACAAATCTATTTGTGCACTTTTAGATGAGTGAAAATAAGTTTTTTTCACATCGTCAATTTTTGCCATACCATGATCCTACACATACCTAAGGAAAATTCAAAAGAATATGATCCACTATTTCTTCATGTTGTTCACAAAATGGACATCTAGTTGGACCTTCAAAGTATACTTTCCTAAACCAATCAACTGTGACGATTTTATTCTGCATAGTTTCCCAAAAGAACATTCCATCTTTTGGAAGACAATTTTTATCCCAACATAGATGAAGAGGTATATCCTCTTCTAAAAATTGTTGGGTTCTAGTAAGAGAATCATAACCATCCTTAACCTTGTAAACCCATATTTTTGATTCTCCCAAAATTGATCATTCCTATTATTAATAACATTTTTTCATGTTCTGAGTATTTTAGATAACTCCATCTTTTCATGTTTTGAGAGAGGAGTTTCCTCAAAGGATAGCCATTCCCATCCTAGGTTTGGGTCCTGTTAGTGAATAGATTTGTCTTCTAATAAAACCTTCAGAATAACCCTTATTTGCCCAAACACGGAGACACAATAAGCCATTAAAAGTTGGGTCACTTTGCAATGGGTTTGTGCAAGTGCCCTCTGAATTTTAATAAGGTACAACTCCCTTGTAAGATTTGCAATGAATCTTCTAAACTATAAACATGAATGATTTTAACCGAAAAAAATGAAAGGCACACAAACATCTACCCGTAAACACAAAATAGATGTGAAAGAAAATAACAACTAAGAACAATGGATAAGTGACATAAAGTCCACTTATGAAGACCCTACAAAATAGAGAAAATGCAAGACGGAAGGCATAACATTCTCTTCCAAATACACAAATGACTAAGGCTCAAAGACCAACTAACAAATATATTTTGTAATTAAATAAGATAGAATTAAATTCAGAGACAACTGAATCAATTCAAAGATTGATTTCAATCAAAAGACAAACATTTAGACTCAAAGATCTGATATATATTTATCTTTCTTTTCTGAACATGCAAAAAGATGACACATATCTTCTTATTCCCGCACTCACAAATTACAATTTGAAAATGAAATCTCATTTCTTTCTCCCTGCAATTACAAACTAAAACTAGAAAATAAAACCCCTCTACCAACAGCCCAAAGTCTCCAGCCAAAAGGTGGAAAATAACTGAACCCTCATTCCTTTGCAAAAATTACAATTTATAATCACTCTCCAAGAAAGCCCCTCTATTTTTGGTCACTTTTCAGTTACATAACTGATTCTTGAAATATTTAATCTTTTTCTTCTTCCCATAACACTTCTCCAAAAGAATATTAGAACATTATAATAATTTAAAAATTATCAAATGTTTTAATGTCTCCACCTTATCATATAGATTTCTAATATTTATGCTTCCACGATTAAAAATAAATGACAGATTTGATAGTACTGTACACAGTCATTCATATCTCATGAACTAGGAAGAATTTTGATGATGGCTTCAGTGAGAATCTGGAAAACTAAGAGTTTAAAAACATATCCAAAATTGAGCATGATCCAACGGTGAAATTGGAAGTTATGCCCCCTGCACTGAGACTATTTTTCTGGGGTAGTCAAGCATCCGATTTCAACAAATCTTGATCTATTTTTCATTCAAAACACAACCCACCTAATAACATATAGAAATGTTAGACCATTTATGTTAAATACATATTTCCTTGGCTCCAAATAGATGCATTCATCTTCTACAACCATGAGCTTTGACTGGTACAATCTATTCATTTGCATGCATGTTTTCCTATTGGCATATGGTTGATTGTTGCCTCATTAATGTTGTGTTCTCATTGTTTAAAATGCAATAGAAAAGCATTGAGAACCTTCATCGGGTACATTAGATGGAATATCAATATTTATTTTAAAATGTATGCTACCAGCAGCTGTTGCCAATGCTTCCATCACCGACAATCATGAGTTTGAAATTTGGGTAGTCTGCGTGTTGGCAGTTATGCAAGAAGGGCTAGACCCAAGTTTTTGGATTAGGTTGATCCTTTTCTTCACTTCATGCCTTGCATATCAATGGATCATTTCTCATGATTTCTTTCATGACAACAGCCTTTGAAATGGCTTTCAAGATTGCAGGTTCCCCACTTATCGAGTTTGAGCTTTACATATGCAATGGAAAAAGATATAATGTAAGCCAAGAAAATATCCATAAAAGTTCTCCAATAGAAAATAGAGCTCTAACGTGATGGCCAATCCATTATAATTCTTGCGAACAAATAAACATCATAATGTTTCATACATTAATCACAGATGAGATCACACCTGTTACATGCACCAAGAACATAGTTTTGTGAATCTCCTTTGAATTTAATCTCTATCCAAAGATCACCACACCATTTTATACTTGAACCATGTCACCAATCATTTGCACATTCATCTCTATTAAATTAAGGAGCTCCATACAAGGACTCGTGATGAGCTGCAAGAGGATCACACTTTTTTAAACATAATTTGTCACTAGCATGGGAAATTGGGGAATCGAAGAACCCTTGAATTTGAACCTCTCAATTGGGCCCACATTACTAACAATAGTGCTCTTTGGTTGAACCTGCGCTTTGAACATACTAAACTAGTGAACTGAATTCTGAATCTCTGAACCTGCACTTGAACTTGAACCTTTAAACCTGTGAATCCTCTTATGCAAATTGAACCACTTTGAACCTCTTTGAACCTTGGTTTGAAGTAGTTTAGAGAGGTTCAAGACCCTAAACTTGAAATTTTATTTTCGAGGTCTATATGGGTACCAATATGGGCTCTAACTGTGGGGCTATTTTTGGCACAAAAATAGAGAACTCCAGCAATCTCTGGGCAAAGATAAGTGCCTTATCCATTGGGTGAATAGAGTCACAAGAATATAGAGAGAAGGGAGCTGCTTGCAATGTGGGTGGAGGGGAGTAGGGCTAAGATAACAAGCCAAAAATGAGGACAAATAGAAAGCCAAAACAAAGTAGACTAAATTACGAACATCAAAAAATTGCAAAGGGAAGACATATTCACAAGTATATACATAAGAAGGAAAATCCTACCTCAAGAGGAAATATGAGAAGAATTCATACATGACCATTAACCGGCTACAAGAAATATGAGCCTCATCGAAATAGTGGACTGTGCCTCAAAGGAGAAGCCCCAAAACCACTGCTCTTTGATAACTTCCTTGCTACTGTCCAACAAGATAATACCATGCAGAAATTTGGTTACCCACCATTCTTTCCCAGAAAGCCAAATCTCACCATAATGTTTGGCATCCTCCAAAGATTTGTCTATAACATCACACATGCCAGATTTCATTCCAAGCTGAAAAAAATAATGTTTAGAAACTTCTTCAAGAATAATTATGCATTGTTCATGGTTGCTGCTGGCAAGATCATTTTTCTTTACATATTCATTTGCAACATGACTAGTTTCAGAAAAGAAAGAAAATTCTTTCGTCATGGCATCAAATATTTCATTAAAGTTTACTTCATCTCTATCAATAATCAAGTCATTGTCAAATATGTAAAATATTTCATCTTTCCCTTTTGCCAATGCATTATTACATATTTCAGCATTATTTTCAAAATCCAAACCAGCAAAATCACTTAAGGGAGAATGAAAAGAAGATTCATTCAACATCTCACTTTCATCCGGATTTGGAGTGATACCCAAGCCAATCCAAGAGAATTTTTGTGGTGGAAGAGAAGAAAAAAAATTTCTCATGATTTCTTCTTCTTTAGGAAGAAAGCTGTCATTCAATATTGGTACTAAGCCATTCGCAGTTT
This sequence comes from Chamaecyparis obtusa, assembly GCA_027943335.1. Taxonomy (NCBI): domain Eukaryota; kingdom Viridiplantae; phylum Streptophyta; class Pinopsida; order Cupressales; family Cupressaceae; genus Chamaecyparis; species Chamaecyparis obtusa. Next base: position 87,835 of record BSBK01001209.1, on the reverse strand, counting down.
GAAAGATAACTTGTGAATCTCTTCCATGAAATGGGGTTTCAATATGAAAAGAATTCTTCCTAATATTCAGCTTTCCCTTACCAACCATATTACTAGGTTGAAAGGAAACTAAAGAGGACTGCTCATAAATTTTGAAACTGGAAAAATCATTTTCAGCTACCTCATTAAAGGTAAAAGATTGATGTTTTGGTAGCATGTTGTTATGCAACTCTTTGTTAACCGAACATTCCAAAATACAATCATTATTAACATTTTCAAACTTGAAACTTTCTACCTTAGCAATAGAGAGATATTCTGATGCAATTCCATTTTTTTAATTTACAGGCACTCTAATGTTGTCTTGGTGATCAAAGACTGCATAATTGTGAGAGACAAAATAAGATGATATTACCAAAGGCTCCGCATCATCAACTATTAGCTCTTCTTTCAGCCTTTCCACCTTTCCTTCATACTCCTCTAGATCCTTAAGTTTGTAGAACCGTATGTAGAGACTTCTCCACAAAAGAGTGCTTGCATGATCATCTTCCAGATTGATATTTTCTCTCACAGCTCAAGAGACACTTTCTTTAAAGAAATCCATGAAATTATGTAGTACTTTATCATTTTTTTGGTAGATTTCCATGAAAGATGGATTTAGCCTGGTCCTCTTTACAACCTTTCCTTTCATCATGATGAATTAAATTAGAGTCTCCAATCTTGCAAATACCAAGATATTTTATAGAATAACTGAGGAAATCAATTTAACACTCATCTTTGATTTCGATCCCTAGCAGAGTCACCAAAAATCTGTTAGTGAATAGATTTGTCTTCCAATAAAACCTTCAGAATAACCCTTATTTTCCCAAACACGGAGACACAATAAGCCACTAATAGTTGGGTCTCTTTGCAATGGGTTTGTGCAAGCACCCTCTGAATTTTAATAAGGTAAAGCTCCCTTGTAAGATTTGTAATGAATCTTCTAAACTATAAACATGAATGCTTTTAATCGGAAAGCATGAAAGGCACACAAACATCTACACGTAAACATAGAATAGATACAAAAGAAAAGAACAACTAAGAACAATGGATAAGTGACACAAAGTCCACTTATGAAGACCCTACAAAATAGAGAAAATGCAAGAAGGAAGGCATAACATTCTGTTCCAAATGCACAAATGGCCAAGGCTCAAAGACCACTAACAAATATGTATTGTAATTAAATAAGATAGAATTAAATTCAGACACAACTAAATCAATTCAAAGATTGATTTCAATCAAAAGATAAACATTTAGACTCAAAGATCTGATATATATTTATCTTTCTTCTCTGAACATGCAAAAAGATGACACAGATCTTCTTATTCCTGCACTCACAAATTACAATTTGAAAATGAAATCTCATTTCTTTCTCCCTACAATTACAAACTAAAATTAGAAAATAAAACCCCTCTGCCAGCAGCCCAAAGTCTCCAGCCAAAAGGTGGAATATAACTGAATCCTCATTCCTTTGCAAAAATTACAATTTATAATCATTCTCCAAGAAAGCCCCTCTATTTTTGGTCACTTTTCAGTTACATAACTGATTCTTGAAATATTTAATCTTTTTATCCTTCCCATAACACTTCTCTAGAAGAATATTAGAACATTATAATAATTTAAAAATTATCAAATGTTTTAATGTCTCCACCTTATCATATAGATTTCTAATATTTATGCTTCCACGTTTAAAAATAAATGATAGATTTGATAATACTGTACACAGTCATTCATATCTCATGAACCAGGTAGCATTTCGATGATCACTCTAGTGAGAATCTGGAAAACTAGGATTTTAAAAACATATCCAAAACTGAGAATGATCTAATGGTGAAATTGGAAGTTATGCCCCCCGCACTAAGACTATTTTTCTAGGGCAGTCAAGCATCCGATTTCAACAAATCTTGATCTATTTTTCATTCAAAACACAACCCACCTGATAACATATAGAAATGTTAGACCATTTATGTTAAATATATATTTCCTTGGCTCCAAATAGATGCATTCATCTTCTACAACCATGAGCTTTGAGTAGTACAATCTATTCATTTGCATGCATGTTTTCCTATTGGCATATGGTTGATTGTTGCCTCATTAATGTTGTGTTCTCATTGTTTAACATGCAATAGAAAAGCATTGAGAACCTTCATTAGGTACATTAGATGGAATATCAGTATTCATTTAAAATGTATGATACCAAAAGCTGTTGCCAGTGCTTCCATCACTAACACTCATGAGTTTTAAATTTAGGTAGTTTGCGTGTTGGCGATTACGCAAGAAGAGCTAGATCCAAGCTTTTGGATTAGGTTGAGCCTTTTCTTCACTTCATGCCTTGCATATCCATGGATCATTTATCATGATTTCTTTCATGACAGCGGCCTTTGAAATGGCTTTCAAGATTACATGTTCCCCACTTATCGAGTTTGAGCTTTACATATGGCTTGGAAAAAGATATAATGTAAACCAAGAAAATATCCATAAAAGTGCTCCAATAGAAAATAGAGCTCTAACATGATGGCCAATCCATTATAATTCTTGCAAACAAATAAACATCATAATGTTTCATACATTAATCGCTGATGAGATCACACCTGTTACATTCACCAAGAACATAGTTTTGTGAATCTCCTTTGAATTTCATCTCTATCCAAAGATCGCCGCACCATTTTATACTTGAACCATGTCACCAATCATTTTCACATTCATCTCTATTAAATTGAGGAGCTCCATACAAGGACTCGTGACAAGTTGCAAGAGGATCACACTTTTTTAAACATAATTTGTCACTAGAATGGGAAATTGGGGAATCGAAGAGCCCTTGAATTTGAACCTCTCAATTGGGCCCACATTACTAACAATAGTGCTCTTTGGTTGAACCTGTGCTTTGAACATACTGAACTAATGAACTGAATTATGAATCTCTGAACCTGCACTTGAACCTGAACCTCTGAACCTGTGAATCCTCTTATGCAAACTGAACCACTTCGAACCTCTTTGAACCTTGGTTCGAAGTAGTTCAGAGAGGTTCAAGATCCTAATCTTGAAAGTTTATTTTCAGGGTCCATATGGGTACCAAAAGGTCCCCAAAAGGAATTGACACATAGTTGCTAAGACTATCCCCCCACAGTTTTTTCAAGACTTCCTTAGTTATGCAGTTGATCAGCTAACTATACAGAGGAGGATAGCCTCCCCATGGATCATTCAAAAAATGATAGATTCCCTAGAACCCACATCCCAGGTGAGCTTGCTACTGATAATATCCTTACATCCCAAAATAAAGTTGTAGACCCTAGTGCCTATAGGGGGATTACAAGTCTTGAATAAACTCATTGGGTCATTCCCTTGTAAGTATTTATTGTACAGGATCTTGGCCCCTTTCTTATTATGTTCATGGAACATCTTCCAAACCAGTTTTTCTCTAAATGCTAGATTTTTCTTTTTTAAGTTTTTAATTCCTAGACACCCTTTTTGAGGAGCCTACATATTTGGTCTCATTTGATCAAATATTTGTTTTTTGTTTTCCTAGGCTCCTTGCTAGAAAAAGATCTTGATTTTCTTTTCTAGTTTTTGTTTTTCTCCTTGAGATAGGGATAAACATGACATCTAATAGGTAGGAATGGATGAGAGAACCACTCTAATCATGGTTACCCTACCCACATTTGTAAGATATTTCCCCTTCCAAGTATCTATCTTTTGATCTATTTTACTAAGGATAGGTTCCCAGGACTTAGTTACCCTTTTTCCTTTCTAGATGGACAACCTCATATATCTATAAGGGAATGCACCCTTTTTAAATCCTATGATCTGACAGATTTCATTTTCACTTGTTTTTTAAGAATTTAAAAAGAAAATTTCAGACTTGTTGGCATTAACACATATTCTAGATTCCCTTTGATACCGGTCTAGATTCTCTTTATACCCTCTAGCTTCAGATACCTTACATTTTCTAGGTAAAAGTGTGTCATCAATAAATTATTGGTGAGTGATATTGGAAACACCATCCATAACTTTGATTCCAGTAATGTGCCCACATTGATGAACTTGGTTTACCACTCTCCCAAAGGCTTCTACCATAATTATAAATAAAAATGGTGATATGGGGTCTCCTTGTTTGAGGCCAAAAGATATTTCAAAGAAACCCTTGGTTGAATCATTACTGAGTATTGATACTTTGGGGGTTGAGATACAACTAAAGATAAGTTGAATCAATCAAAGATTCAAGATATTTACATAAAAACCTTCAATCTACCTTGTCATAAGATTTGTGTATGTCAAGTTTGATTAGCATGTAGTGATCTTTGTTATGTTGGGCTAAATCTATTGTTTCCTGCAATATAATTATTCGATCGAATATTGATCTTCCAAGAACAAAGCATGTTTGTTGCTTAGAGATAATTTTGGGTAAGAATTTTGTAAGTCTATTTTCTATTGCTTTTGAGAGGATTTTGTAGATTATGTTACAAAGTGAAATGGGTCTGAAGTCTCCTAACTCTTCAAAGTTTACTTTATTAGGGATAAGTTCTATGAACATGTTATTGATTTCTTTAAGAAGGTTTCTTTCCCTTTTGGTGTTTTCAATTGCCTCCCATAGGTTTGTCCTCAAGAAATGCCAACATTTTTGAAAACAACCCACCTGAAAGCCATCAGGGCCAGGTGCCTTATCTAGATGTAGCTAGAATAAGGACTTTTTGATTTCTTCCAATGAGAAGTTACTATTGAGGAAAGTGTTGTCTTTGGGAATAATTAGTTTGGGGATATTGTTATTAAGTTTGGTTTGGGATTCCAGATCTGAGTACTCTAAATTTATTGAAAGTCTTTTGATAAAAAACTACAAATTCCTTTTTTAGATATCTTCCCCTCTAAGATTCTTAATTTTAATAAAAAAATTTATATTTCTTCTACATTTTGTGCTATTATGACAAAAATTTGGAGTTTTTATCACCTTATGAGAACCATGTATTTCTAGATTTTTGTCTTCAAAAGGTTTCCTCTTTAGATAGTAGGTCTTCATATTTATGTAGAAGGTTTTTTTCTTTGAAGTAACTATCCCTGTCCATTCCATTCCTAAAATGCAGTTCATTTAAAGTTCCAATTTCTTTTTTCCACAACTAGTTTTTCTTCAAAGATATTTTTAAAGTGTTCTTGGTTCCATTTAAGAATTTTTTATTTTAGAAATTTTAGTTTAGATACAAAGAAGTACATTTTAGAACATTCAAATCTTCCCTCCTTCCACCATTTCTCAAGGAGATTCATAAAGTGCTCATCCTGAAACCACATATTTTCAAACTTGAAAGGACAATTGTTGGTTGTTTTCCTTTACAATATCTAGTTTAAAAGGGAAGTTACCTGATCTTGACAATTTTAGGATGGAGGCTAAAAGGGTGTTGTTAAACTTGATTTGAGGTCTCCTTTGAACATAAACCTGTCAAGTTTCTCTGCAACGAAGCAAGCTCCATCCCTTTTTTTATTCCAAGTAAAGGACTCATTTGTCATGTTGATATCTAGGATACTATTATTGTTTAGCCATGTTCTGAAGTCTTTTAATGATTGTGATTCATGTGATACCCCTCCACATTCCTCATTCATATTCAAAATTGTATTGAAGTTGCCTCCAATAATATAATTCCAATCATTGAACTAATTAAAGAGGTTGTCAATTTCCTTCCAAATATCTCTTTTCCCTTTAGTGTTGATTAGGCCATATACATTGATCCAATAAAAGTTTAAAGAACCATTTATGTTCCTAATCCACCTGTCCATCCAATTGGGTCTTTTAGAATAGACGTCAAAAAAAAGTTTTGTGGAGTCCCATAAAAATACAAGACCTCCTAAAGCTCCAATTGAAGGTATACATTCAAAGTTCCATAAACTCATTCTTCACTTAAATTTATTCATCTCTTCTTCAAACAACTTAGTTTCTTGAATTAAGATGACTTCAGAGTCCATTAGAATGATTATGTGTTTTAGAAAATGTTTCTTGTTAGTATGCCCCTAACATTCCAAGATGTGATCTTCATGATTCGTTGGGAAGGCCCTTCCCCTTCCCAACATAAAATAAGGATTTGAGATTGGTTTGGTTTGGTTTTCAACCAAGCCATCTTTGAACATTAGGTCAGTGTTTGACTTCCTACCTCTCTTTTTTAGAGATTTCCAATAGTTTGGGGTTTCTAGACCCTTAAAGGTAATAAAAATCCCTAGATTATCATCTTAAGTGATACTTTGAAATTTTCTTTCATATTCTCCTTCCTTATTTTATGGTTTCTCTTCTTTCTATTCCAATATTTCTTCCACAATCTGACCTTATGGATCCTTGTTTATCCCCAATAAATCTTTATCTTCTACATCTTCCTCACCTACTTCATGATTTAGTCCTATCACATTGTAAATGGTTTTAATGTTAGGTGGAATATGATTGTTAACCTATAGTTCTTTTCATGAATCATCCCTAACCATGTTAAGAGAGTTGAAGCTTTTTGTTGTTACCTTGTTGTGAATAATTGTTCTTGGTTCTGTTATAATCCTAGCCTTATGGGCCTTGCTAAGTTTTCTTTTTGATTTTGTACCATATTTTGAATTCTTCCCTAACCTCATTGTGTACTATCATGATATCACTTATTAGCTCAGTAAGTACTTTTAAATTGTTCTCCAAATTTTGATAGACTTCATCATGATTAAAGTTTAAATTATTGAAATTAACTATGGATTAGTTGTTCCAAACACCAACTTTTCCTTTGGAGTTGAAGTAACAAGTTCCAATAAGATCTCTTTTTTACTGTTGTTATCAAGGTTGGGTTGCAAATTGATAGCTATATCTTTGTTATTTGCATTGTTTATTTCAAAGCCTCCCCCTTGTTCAATCAACTTGAAATGGATCGATGGATCTATTTCTGGGATTACCGCTTTAGGGCATAAACCTAGTTTTTCCAAAATAAGGGATGGTGAGGAAAAGGCATCAGATAGTGAGAGTCTTCTTTCTTGAATCAACCCTAAGTAAGATCTTGGATAGATCTCATATTTTCCTAAGTCTTTGGTGATCTGCACAAACTTTCTTTTACACAAGGGATTATTCTCAACTAAAAATTTTAGTTCCCTGGTGCCATAACTGGGTTTCTTACAACCTAGAAAGATGTTGATACTATTTCCTATGGTTTATATAACCTCCCATTAGATGAAATCTATTGGTAGATATCCTAAATTGAACCAACTAGGATTTGAAGTAGGGTTATAGAAGATGGATCAAAATTTGGGAATGAATCAAAAAAATGGAAATCATGTCCATTGGACATTAACATAATACCAAAGAGAAAGTAATTTTTAAGATTTTAAGACTTACATTCAATCATTATAAACTTCCTTGGGAGATGAAGAATACTTACCTATCCATGGAAGGATTTTTCCCACCATCTTTCCATACCTTCCATGTCAAGAATAGGACCACCCCACTTTTACTATAACTAATGGTGATGATGATAAAGACTGACTAAGATCAGTGGTATACAAGATAGTAGAAGGACTAGATTAGTTATTATCTTGTCATTGATGTCAAACAATTGATTTTTGATTTATATTGAGTTTCCATATCATTGAGAGTATGATATAAGTTGAGTGATTTAATAAGAAGAGGAAGTGAAATTTTGTGAAGTTGAAGAATTTAAATGGGAAACTAATACATAGCACACTATGATAAGGTTATGTTGATATAATTGTTTTCTACCAAACATGTAATTATATCAAGTCGGTAAAGAAGATTAGTGAAGTTAGTAAGAAAAAAAATTGGTTAATGAGTATGAAAAAGTCATTTGGTAAAAGCAAAGTAAGTTTTGGTAAAGAGAAAGGAACTCAAGACACCAAGTAGAAGGTTTCAGTTACCGAGAAAAGTCAACCAAAATTCAGTTGAAAGAAAAGAGTTTACCACCAAGCAAGAAAAAAAAATTAAAACAAGGATCAGAATGACATTTAATGTTGAACTATGATGAATTGGAATATTCTTATGATGAGAAAGAGTTTGTTAGAGACATCTATGATTAGGAAAATTCAAGGTGATGATCTGTGGTATAGATCTAAGTGGACAAAAAAGAAGGTACAAGTTTGAAGAAATTTTAATTTTTGAGGTGATGATAAAATGTTTAATTGAGATCTAAATTCATTGAATTAGTTTGTGAGGATGATTGGACAACTGAGATTAATCAAAGGAAAATGTAATAAAGGAGATTAAGAGGCAAAACAAAGTCTATATAAAGAATGAAATTGTATGAAGAAAAGGTTGGCAAGTTGAAGGGTTATTAAGTTACCGACTAATGTAGTGAAGAAGGAAAAGGTTGAATTCTAAGTTAGAAAGCTGATATTGATGAAGTGTTGACACCCGTGGAAAGTGAAGGATTGAAGTAAAGATAAAGAGCACACAATAGATTTGATTATGAAAAAGATAGTTGCAAATTTACAGGTCAATTTATTCATTATTTCTTATTAACATTTGTAATAGAAAAATCTCTTAACCAAGTGGACCTAACAATATTATTGTAAATCCTTGCAAAATGTGACATTCTAAAAGAGTGTTTGAAGATCTTTAACCAGGCCACTCCTAACAAGATGAAGATCCTAACAGATCTAAGGAAAATTCCCTAACAGGGTCACATTTAACAATGTGTATTGTAATCTTTAACCAGATTGGCTTTTAAAAGAGCATACTTCAGAAGAGTATCTTTTTAGTGGGTGACAATTCCCATAGTGGTTTTTCCAAAATTGGGTTTCCACATTAAATATTGGTGTTATATGTGTTGAATTTTTATTGTGAATGCTATTACTACTTGACAAAGTTAATTTATTGTTATTGGTTAATATTGAAGTGTGTCTGACTGAGTTGACACCAAGTTGAATCAAATAAATCTTTTTAAGGTACAAAGAATCAAGGATTATTGATTCACCCCCCTCTCTATAATTCAATAGTTGGTATCAGAGCTAAGTTATCTAAAGGGATAAGTGTGAAAGACTTGAGTAAAAGATCCAAAGATATATAGGAGAGAATTACCTAAGCTGAACAAGGATATTTTCTCTACATGGAAAATACGAATGAGGTTGTACCTATCCAGAATCAAAGAATTTGGAGTCAACCTTTTGGATAATGACTACACTCCATCACCTCCTAGACCTATGACACTTGATCAAATGAGAGAAAAGTAGGAACACAAATCGGTAATGACTGAATTTGGTTCTTCCTTGACCAATGTTGAGTTCAATGACATTAAGGACTGTATTACTAAAAAAGGGATGTGGGATAAGTTTGAACTTGATTATAGAGGTGATGTTTGTGTACAAAAAGAAAAGGTTAACAATCTTAGAGGACAACTTGATGAGATGAGAATGAAAGATGTAGAGAACATTGAACAATATATTTTCATAATTAAGGAAGTGGTAAGTTCCATTAGAGGTTCTAGTGAAACATTAACTAGTGAGAAGTGGTAAGAAAAATTATGAGAAATCTTTCATCCAAGTATGCTATTCAATTCTCTCCTATTTAAAAACTAACATCCATGCCTACTAACAATGTTACACTTGATGCTTTGATTGATAAGTTGATTGCATTTTATCTTAGTAATTATGATAATAGTTTATTGACTATTGAAACAAATTTTAAATCATCTTTAAGCATTGGTAATTCAAGAAGAGAGAGAGAGAATCACAATAGTTCTTGTGGAAGTGACTATAATAGTATCCTAATCAAAGAGAAAGAACATGAATAATTGGAAGCAATGTTGGCAAAGAGGCTATTGAGAGGAAAAGGAAAGTATAAAGGTAAATTGCCCCTAAAATAATTTAATTGCAAAAAAATTGATCACTTTGCATCTAGGTGTCCTGATAATGACAAGAATGATAAAAGTGACAAGAAGGAGAACTGATACTGAAGGTTTAAATACTTCAAGGATAAAAGAAATAAATCATGCTACCTAGCTAAGGAAGGAGTAACTAATGATGAATATGATGACAAAGCAGAAAGTGTGGAAATTTTCTACATTTCTATGAAGGATGATTCAAAAGAAGAAAGGTATGAAGATGAAAAATCCCTTATTTCTCATGTCAGAAAAACTGACCCATGGATAATTGAAAATGGCTCTTCACATCATATGACTGGTGAAATTGATATGTTTGAAAATTTAGAAGAATATGATGGAGGATTTGTTAGATTTGGGAATGATGCTTCATTTTCTATAAGAGGAAAAGGATCCATTATATGAAAAGATGAAATGTGATAATTCTTATTGGGTTCAAGGACTAAAGTACAATTTGTTAAGTGTTGCAGAATTGAACAACACTGGTCACCAACTAGAATTTCAAAACATAAAAGTGAAGATCTATGGGGCTGATGGAGATTTGATTGGAACTAGTGAACAATCTAAAGCTAACCTATTCTACCTTGATATTGCTACAAAAATTTTCTTTTTTGTTAAAGCTGAGGATGTATAGCTATGACACAAAATATTTTGTCATGTGAATTTTGACAACTTAATTAAGGTGAGAAAAAAGGATAGAGTCAGAGGTATACCGAGATTGAGAAAACCTGATAAAGTGATGTGTAAGGAATGTTAGATTGGTAAGATGAAAAAATCAAGTTTCTCAAGTAATTCTTACCCATATAATGGTATTTTGGAATTAGTTCATAATGATCTATGAGAATACAAAGTTATCATGGTGATCAATATTTTATTTTTTTTGTTGATGACTACTCAGGAATGATGTCAGTAATATTTTTAAAAGAAAAGTATGATACATTCCTAATATTTAAATGGTATAAGGAAAGAGTTGAGAAGGAAATAGGTAAGTGGCTGAAATGTTTAAGATCAGATAGAGGAGGAAAATTTATATCTAATGAATTTAATGTCTTCTGCAATGAGAATGGAATCAAAAGACAAGTATCTGCACTAAGGAATCCATAATAGAATGACATAGATGAGAGAAGGAAGATATCAATAGTTGATTGTGCTAGAACATTGTTGATTGAAAAAGAGGTTGCACAAACATTCTAGAGAAAAGCCATTGAAAAAGAGGTCTACACTCTCAATCGAGTACAATAAAAGAAAGGTACAAAATAAACCCCTTATGAACTCTAGTATGGGCATACACCGAATGTTAGCTACTTAAATTTTTTTGGAAGTAGGTGTTACATATTGAAAGATGCTAGGAATGGAAAATTTGATTCTAAGGGAGATGAAGGTATATTCCTAGGATAATCCACAAAGAGAAAATATTATAAATGTCTAAATAAGGCTACTAAAAAAATTATGGAAATTGAAAATGTGAAGATTAATGAATTTGCAGAAAAAAATGAAGATAAAAAAAGGAAGCAGAAGATTATCAAAGATTTGTATATGTACAGGAAGGAATTTTGGGTATAGTACTTGATCTGCAAGAAGATATCGAGGATAAAGTTGAACCTCCACTAAGAGATGAAAATGATGAAGAACAGTCTATCGAGCCTATTTTAGCAAAATATGTGAGGAGACACCACTCACCGAGAAAAATTATTAGAGACAAGAATGCAGGAGTCATGACAAGAAGTAACTTGAAAGATAATACATTTTTGATTTCTGAATTTGAACTAAGGCTAGTCAAGGATGCACTTGAAAATGAAGATTGGGTTACAACAATGAAAAAAGAGATTGACCATATTGAAAATAAAAATACTTGGTCACTAGTATCGAGACAAAAGGAAAAGAGTTTTATTGGTACAAAGTGGATTTTTAGGAATAAACTAAATGAAAATGGAGATGTGATAAAAAATTAAGAAATATTAGTCTTCAAAGGGTATGCACAAGAAGAAGGTAATGATTATGGTGAGACATTTGCCCTTGTTGCTAGATTAGAAGGTGTAAGAACTTTACTTGCATATGTTTCTTATAAGGGATTCAAAGTTTATTAAATGGATGTTAAATATACATTTTCTAATGGAATTCTTGAAGAAAAATTTTACATTGAACATCCTGAAGGATTTTTTAAGAATTCTAACAAGGACATGGTATGAAAACTATACAAGGCTCTATATGGCTTGAAGAAAGCACCCCGGGCAAGGTATGAAAGACTAAAATTGTACTTAATCAATATTGGATTTCAAAGGACAAGTGAAAACAATAATTTGTATCTAAAATGTGATAGTACTAATAAGATTTTGATTGCTAAAATTTTTGTTGATGATATTATATTTGGAGGAAATGAGTCAATGTTTAAATCATTTTCTGAAGAGATGAGAAAGGGATTTGAGATATCCATGATAGGAGAGATAACATTAATTATTGGATTAAAAATTCAATAAGTTAAAGATGGGATCTACATCACATAGTTAAAATATATCAAGGAGATCCTAAAAACATTCAGTATGAAAGAGTCAAAACTGGTTGGTATACCGATGGCTACTGGTTGTAAATTTTCAAAGGAAGTTGAGACAAATGAAGTAAATGAAACACTCTAATGATAAATGATTGGTATGTTACAGTAGGCCTGATATTTCTCATGTTGTTGGTATTGTTGCAAGATTTTCTACCAATCCAAAGGAAACACACATGTCTATAGCCAAAAGAATATTTAGATATCTAAAAGGGATTGAATATTTCAGTCTACTATACAAGAAAAGAGGAGATTTGGATCTTAAGGTGTGTACTGATGTTGATTGGGCTAGAAACATTGATGATAGAAAGAGTAAAAGTGACAGAGCTTTCTTTTTAGGAGAAAGATTAGTGACATGGTTAAGCAAGAAAAAAATTTGTATTTCACAATCTACTGTCGAAGTTGAGTATGTTGTCGCAACTATGAATTGTTCAAATATTGTGTGGATCAAATAATTACCTAAAGGTGTGCAAGAAGAGATTACAAATCTAGTTACTATTTACTATGATAATATTGGTGCTATTAGCATATCAAAGAATTCGGTGATGTATTCAAAGACAAAGCATATTTCTATCAAGTATCATTACTTGAGAGAACAAGTTCAAGATAAGCATGCGATATTAGATTATGTGAATTCAAAGGAGAAGATAGTTGATATATTTACCAAACCACTACTGAAAGATGCTTTTGAGTATCTCAGAGGAAAGTTAGCCCGGTTCTTCCCCTATCTAATATTCACTAGGGAAAAATGAATACTGCATCAATCCAAAGTTTCATTTGAATATCTATTTTGTGAGTTGATGCTAGTGTTCACTCTTTGGGTGATGCCTAAAGTTATGAAAGATGTTTATGTATGTGATGAGAAATCAATACATTTGAGGTATGATTCATTGTCTAAACAAAGTTTGCAAGAGTATGTGTCTTTGACATTGTTGTCAAAGAGGGAGAATATTTCTAAGAGGGAGAAGATCTATTGAAGGAGAAGATTGATATTGATGATTAAAACTAATAGAGTGAAAATATGTATAGATTGAGATTAGGAAAAGAATAGAGAAGAAGAATAAATCTTAGAGAGAGTATAGGAAAAAAGACAAGTCAAGACAAGTGAGTAAGTGTTGCCATCATCAATTGATAGTATAGTGAGTGTTGCCATCAATACCAAAGATGGAAATTTTTACTATAACTGATGGTGATGATGATGATCCATTCATTCCATCAAGATATTCAATTAGTTGTAGGTTATCAATCTCTCCCTTTCGCATTGATGGAAACACAATATCAAATATGTCATAGAATACCAAACATCTGTTCTAAAACTCTATAAGTAAATGTTGTAGTTCGGTATGCTCTCCCTAGCTTGTATATTTACTATGTTTAATCACTACACATTATTTCATGCAGACTCTCCCTGTGGATTTGATCTTCTTCTTCTTGTGATTCTTCTCTCCATTTTGCTTCTTTCCCTTGTGGATAAGTATTTCATTGATTCTTTCTCTCCACAAATATTTCATTGATTCCTTCTCTCCCTTTGACAAAAATGCCAAAAAGAATAAACAACTCTATAGTAGCCAAAATATTATCTCTTTTGTTCAGTTCAGATCAAGTACCTTCATGTATCGATATGAAGTGTTATTTGTTCTAGCTTTCACAACCTTAGGAAACGTAAAGTGTGAACAATATGCATCAACATCATTTGATATTTTGATAAGGTATAGGTTGATATAACCTCCTGATCACCTTAGTGACTGATAGACAGGAGATGGACCCCTAGTCTAGTCCTCAAGTACTCAAATGTATCCTTAGGTAAGGGTTTAGTAAATATATTTGCAAGTTGTTCTTTTGATTTCACAAACTCCAATTTCACTTTCTTTTCTTGTACTTTCTCCCTCAAGTAGTGATACTTAATAGATATGTGCTTTGTCTTCGCATGCATCACTGGATTCTTAGAAATATTTGTAGCACTTTTGTTGTCACAATACATTATCACTGGATCAGTGATCTCTTCATTCATCCCTTTCAAAAGTTATTTTATCCATGCAATATTTGAACAATTAGCAACTTCAGCAACATATTATGCTTTGACAGTAGACTGAGAAATGCATCCTTGTTTCTTGCTTATCCAAGTAACTAATCTTTCTCCCAAAAAGAATGCTCCACCGGTAGTGCTCTTTCGATCATCAATGTTTCCAACCCAATCTGCATCAGTGTAAACTTGTAGTTCAAAATTTCCCTCTTTCTTGTACCATAAACCATAATTCTTAGTGTTTTTCAAGTATGTCATAATCCTCTTAACAACAGTCATATGTGATTCCTTAGGATTAGCAAAAAATCTTGCTACAATCCCAACTACATGTGCAATATCTAGTCTACTATGCACAACATACATCAATTTACCAATAATTAATCTGTATTGTGTTTGATTTACCTTGGTTGATAGATCATCCTTTGTTATTTGTATCTTGTGACCATTGGTGTACCAACTAGTTTTGAATCTTCCATTCCAAAGGTCTTCAACACTTCTTTGATGTATTTTGATTGAGTAATGAATATACCTTCACTTTGTTGTAGAATTTGTAAACCAAGAAATAATTTAATCTCTCCAAATATTGACATTTCAAATTCCTTTCTCCTTTCATCAGCAAATGATTTGCATAGATTATCATGTCCTCCAAATATGATATCATCAACAAAAATTTCAGCAATAAGAATCTTGTCATCAGTTTCACCTTTCAAATATAAATTGTTATTGTCACTTGTTCTAACAAATCCAATACTAATAAGATATGAATGCAATCTCTCATACCATGCTCTTAGTGCTTGTTTTAGTTCATACAATGCTTTGTGCAACTTACATACCATGTTTTTATGATTTGGATCAACAAAACTTTTAGATTGTTCAATGTATGCCTCTTCCTCAAGTACCCCATTAAAAAATGAAGATTTAAAATCCATCTAATATACTTTAAATCCTTTGTAGGTAGCATATGAGAGTAAAATTATAACTCCTTCAAGTCTTTCCACTAGTGCAAAAGTATCACCATAATCAATTCCTTCTTCTTGTGCATATCCTTTGCATACAAGTCTTGCTTTATTTCTAGTAACTTCACCATTCTCATTCAACTTGTTTCTGAATATCCATTTGGTTCCAATTACATTCTTATCTTTCAATCTTGGTAGCAATTTCCATGTTTTGTTCTTTAGTATTTTCTCAATTTTCTCAATCATTGCTTTAATCCATTCATCGTTATCAAGTGCATCTCTAACATTTTTAGGTTCAAATTCATAAACTAAATAGGTAGTGTTTCTCAACTTACTTCGTGTCATCATGCCATCTTTTTTATCACCAATAATTTGATTATGTGGATGGTGTCTCCTCACAAATTTTTCTAACACAGGCTCTCTTCTTTGTTCATCATTCGGTGTAGGATCAAGATCTTCCTCGGTAACTATTTATTGATTCTTGGTGTCTATAGGCTAATGCTCGGTGTCTTTATCCTATTTCTTGGTAGATTCAACTTGTTGCTTAGGTAGAATGTCAGGTAATTCATTGAATGTATATCTACCATAGTCTTTTGGTTCCTTTTTTCTTTCTTTATCATTTTTCTCAGCAAACTTATCAACTCTCACATTTGCACTTTCAATCATTTTTTTAGAAACCTTATTCAAACATTTGTAAGCTTTTCTCTTAGTAGATTATCCTAAGAATATTCCTTCATCACCTTTTGAATCAAATTTCCCATTTATATCATCTTTTAGAATGTAACATCTACTTCCAAATATTCTGAAATAACTTACATTCAGTGTGTACCCATACCGTAACTCATAAGGTGTCTATCTTGTTTGAATCTTTCTTTAGTTGTACTTAGTTCAATGTGTATATAGCAGTGCTAATGGATTCTCTCTAGTACATTTGTTCAACATCTTTTTCAATCATCAGTGTTCTAGCACAATCAACTATGGATCTATTCCTCCTTTCAACAATTCCATTCTATTGTGGTGTTCTCAGTGTAGAAACCTATCTTTTAATTCCATGCTCATTATAAAAGTTAGGGATTTCATCAAAAATAAACTCACCACCTCTATCACATCTTAAGCATTTTAACTCTTTTCCACTTTAGCTTTATACCATTTAAACATCTTGAATGCTTTAGATTTTTCTTTCAAAAACATAACAGTCATCATCCTAGAGTAGTCATCAACAAACAAGATAAAATATATGTCACCATAATAACTTTGAGTTCTCATAGGACCACATAAGTCAGTATGAAGCAACTCCAAAATAGCTTTAGATGAATAGGTCTTTCTCTTGAAACTAGAATACACATGACATGGTTAGGTTTAGATAAGCTTGGTAAGCCTCTAACTTTTCTTTTCTTACTAATTTTAACCATGTTGTCAAAATTCACATGACATAACCTTTTGTGCCATAACCACACATCTTTAGTTCTAGCCAATAAATAAGAAGTTTCAACATTTTCAAGATAAAACAGATTACCTTTCGATTGTTCACTAGTACCGACCAAATTTCTAGTCTCATCATAGATTTTCACCTTTGTACTTTCAAATGCAACTCGGTGACCTAAGTTATTCAGTTGTGCTACACTCGACAAGTTATAGTTAATTCCCTTCACCCAATAGGCATTCTCACATCTAATCTTATTGTTCAACAAGATAGATCATTTTCCTTTTAGTAGACAAGGTGTATCGTTTCCCATTTTAACATATCCTCCATTATAATGTTCAAGGTATTCAAATTTGTCTTCATCACTAGTCATATGATGTGTACAACCACTATCAATAATCCATGTATCATTCTTGCTAACTTTAGAGATAAGTGTTCTTTCAACATACCTTCCTTCTTCTTTTGAATCTTCTTTTAAAGCTACGAATACCACCTTAATGTCTTCATCAACATCGGTGTCGGTGTCATCATCATCTTCAACAAGATAACAAGACTTCTTGCCTTTGTCTTTGTACTCTCGATTACTTCTTCTAGCATACTGCCAGTTGCATTTGTGATCTCAATTATCTCTTGTGTAAGTCTTTCTATCACTAGATGGTTCATTGTCTTTGTCATCTTCTTTTTTGTTGGGACATCTAGTTGCAATATGACCAATCTCTTTAGAGTTAAAAAATACCAAAGGTAATTTCCCTTTGTATCTTCCTTTACCTTTTTGAAGTCTCCTAGCCATTAATGCTTCAAGTTCATCAGATTCATCCTCATCAGTATCACTATCACTCTCATTTATTATCATGTGTTTACTTCTTGATTTATGAATTTTCAAGGATGACATAAATGTAGATTCAACATTTGGAACAATACTATTATCATAGTTATTCAATTCAAAAGTAGTCATTTTATTGATTAGGCTATCAAGCATAAGAATGTTACCCGAGGCTGATCTCATTTCATGAATTGCAAAGATCATAATAGCATAGACAGGAAACAAGGTTCTAAGAATTTTACTTATAATAGTGTCTTCATCAATAACACCTCCTTCTCCCTGGATAGCATTAACAATCTCCTTAATTCAGTTGTTGTATTATGAAATGTTTTCTCCTTCTTTCATCTCCATGTCATCAAAATTTCATCTAAGGCTCTCAGCTCTTGCTCTCATCACATTCACATCTCCTTCATGAACTAGTGCAAGTTTTTCCCACATTGCTTTGGCAGGAGTACATGTCTTGATATCTTCAAATTCAGAACCTGTTAAGGAAACAAAAATATCTATCATTGTCATATTATGTTCATTTATATCTCTCAACTGATCAATAGTCAAAGGTCCAATCATCGGTTGTATGTAATCATTCCTTAGGTAAAATACTATAGATTCTCCCATTCTAGATATATGCAACTTCATTCTAATTTGCCATGTTGAGAAGTTCTCTCTATGCAGCTTTGGAACCTCTCTCTTATACATCTTGTGATCTTTAGCTCAAGTCCTTTAAACTTTACTTCCAAGCAACCAATGCTCTAATACCAATTTTTAGATAATTGAGAGGGGGGTGAACCAGTTAATACTAGTTATCCTACAGTCCCAAAAATACCAGATGTATATATTCAAACTTTTCAAACAAATAATCAATGTGGTAAGCTATCAACAATAACTTTCTCTTCATCTACCGATTCACAACCAATTCAATACTACGTTTACAGATTTGACTAATTATGAAATGTGTAAAGTAAAATAACAATCCAATCACAATAAATACACATAACACATATTTTTGACAAGGAAACCCTATTTGGGGAAAAACCACCTGGGACTGTTAACCCAAAATAATTCACTCTTCTGAAGTGAGCTCAGTTAGGAGCCAACCCTATCAAAGGTTACAAAAACACACTATGAGGTGTGACCTGGTTAGAGGATTTATCACTAACAATTCTCCCTTGACTAGCATTCACTATGGGGTCAACAATAAAATAATCAACATTCATTGAATGTCATATTGAAATACAAAAAGACTGTTAAGTCCACTCGGTTAAGAGATTTTTTTGTAACAATGGTTAAACTGATACAGTAATGATTTGATTCAAATACAACTAAGATTTGTAGATTTTTAGATCTATGCTAAGCTGAAAATACCTCCTCTGATAAATATTCAATTCAATCCTTCATATCCTCCAACTTAGTCAACTCAGTGAATAATTCTCTATTGCTCAGTAATGCCTACAGTTCAACTTGGTTTTTTCTGTAACCTATTTGATTAGTGGTGCATGAAAAAATCCTTTCACACAAATTCTTCTACAATGTTAATAAGCCCAAACCCAATAATGAATCTCTTGTCTCTTTAAATAGACAACATAAACCATTTTCTTCTCATTCATTAGATTTTGCCTCTTAATATTTATCGTTCCTTTTTCCTCTTCAAGCTTCCTTGACAGTTGTGTCTATAACACATTTCATCCTTCTCCATTCGATCAATCTTGAATTTTGTTAGTCATTAGATCACCATAACAAACTCTATCATCTACCTCAAAATCATAAGCAATTGTGTAGCTCATCAATTCAGTTGGCTGTTATAAAATTTATTTATTCTTTCACTCAGTCAATACCAAAATGTGTCAGTGAATACCTTCTTGGTTAATACTATACTCAGTATACACTACACTAGCTCAGTGTATACAGAAATATTCAATTTACTGACCACATAAACTTGTTTAGTTTTGATCTTCAATACATTAAAAAATCATGTAATACAATCAAGTAAACAACATGATGCGATAGACTCATCAATAAGTTACCCAATGTATACCTTAGCAATATCTATCATATCCATCTCATCTTCATGTAGATATATCATTCCTTTACCATTTTCTTCTTTAAGTGTTTGCAACTATCATGATAAGTACAATCAAAACTAGTTGACATCAATGACAACACATTGACTGATTTAATTTCCTTACATATCACTTTAGTAGCTTGTTGATCTTCAATCACTATCTTTCAGTTATCCGTTCATTCAATCAAGCTATTCAATCAGTTGTAGGTTATAAATCTCTCCTATCAGAAACATGGACCACTCTCTAAAGGGGAAAAAAGAAAGGGGGAAAAGGTATCACTGCCTCAATTTAAAGGGTCACCCCCTCAAAAGCCTAAAATAGCCTATAGGCATGGATGAATTACTATTTTTGGTTCTAATCCAAAGGCAAAGCCGGCTAAAGCCAAGATGACCGGGAGTATTTTTCCACCTACTGCTCCATCCTCCATTGTCCAAGAATAAACATCTGCTCCACATAGGTCACCAAAAACAAACATTACAAGTCCTAGAAAAACTAAGGTGGAAAAGGGGAAAGTGTAAAAAAGGAAAAGATCTTTTACATCCCCTCATTTAGAAACCATGTATGAAGATGAACATGAGGAATAAGAGGAGGAAGTTGATGTACCCCTGGCTTGAAGAACTCAACCAAGACAACCTCTAAGATTTAAGGAGAGTTAGAGAGGAGGGCCCTCCAACATATAATGACACAAGAAGGTAGGAGGAGGAAATAGATCTATGAGAGTCCCTTGGTGCCGATGAATTCTATGTTTCCAATTTTAAGGAAATCCTTGGTTTTAAAAAATAAATGTTAGAACAACTGGTGCCAATTATAGAAGAAATTTTTGAAGAACTATTATCATTTGATTTTTCTCCTCCTCCATCTCAGTTTACTTCCCCCACCATTGAATAAATGTTTGAAGAATCAACTACTTATAAGTAACTTGAACTACCAATGCCTCAAAAAATGGGAGAGCCAATATAAGTAGAAGAGGGACCAACATAGGATTTCCTAGAAGAGAAGAAAGAGTAATTAGGCCTATAAGAGCCTACACTTGGAGTCCCATTGGATAAAGAAAGTGAAGCTGATCTATCATCGGTTCCTTTACCTACTCCTCCAGCTTTGGTACAAGTTCTAGCTCCAACTCCTCCACCAAATTTTCCTACACCAACTCCTCCATCTCCTACCCAACTCCCTACACCAAATCATCCACCAACTTTTCATACTCCTCCACCTTCTCATCCCATACTTTCCTCTTACTCTAACATTGAAGAAGTAAAAGAACAACCAAAAGAGTCAGAAAGGGAGGAGATAACTCCTCCTTGTGGGGAGAGGATATAAGAGAAATCCATGGAAGAAGGAGATGAGGAAGTAGGAAGGGAAGAAAATTTAGAAGAGAGAGAAGATGTGGAGAAAGAAGAATATTTTGAAGAAGAAGATCAGGAACAAAGGGGAATGACTTTAGTGTTGGTTTCTCCATATGAGACAATAACTGTGCTCACCAAACTCACCTAGTTTACCAAATAAATAAAACCAAGGACAAGGATTTACTATGAGGAAGAAGACACTGACAGGGCTATCTTAGGTCAGACTTTCCATGCGGCATAGGTGGTCGTACCAACAATTAATGCTAGTGTTGTAGAGATAACTCATGAGGATTATACTTTTGAGGAAGTTGATCTAGGTGAGCCTACCAGGGGAGGAAGTAAAACATTGGATACACTTGGTCTGAAACATGCCTTGGGATTCATGGACAAGGACGAGGAAAAAATTAAAGATTTTATTGAACATAATGAAGCTATGAAAAGATTCGTTCTTGAAAGAACATATCAACTGACTTGAATAATCTAGAAGCCTCATTACAAGATTTCCTAGAGAAGAGCAATGCTCCTGAATTTCCAATAGATGTTCCACATTATTTTATTCAAGCTTGCTCAGATTGGAAGGAATATTTTGAAGAGTTTAGGAGGACAATCATCCAGGCAATTTTGAGACCATTTAGAGGTAGTTTTGGGGAGCTCACCAAATTGGTGGATATGATGGGAGATATGCAAGGATTGGAGATGTAGATAGATAAATGGAAAAAGGTCCTTAAGAACCTTAAGGTAATAAGGAAGCAACACTTCCAAGTTTTGGTGAAGGTATATGAGGGGTCTGAATTGCATAATTTTGAAACATGGATAAAGGATATAGCTCAAGCTTTGAAAGTTTGTCATAAATGTCTGAATAAACTAAGTAAGAAATAGGAGGAAATAATGGCCTTGGTCGAGGAAATTTAAAGATTATTTGAGGGGATAGATATTGACCTTTTTGATGATAAAAATGACCACATGATGTACCGAATAAAGAACATTGTGCAATAATTTGTGTAAATTTTGTGTGATGTAAAAATGAAGGAAGACCTCCAACAACTCTTTTATCAAAAGGAGGATATGCATAATATGTTGGGTTGTAAAGAGGAGATGACAACTTTTGCTACTAAGCTGGCTACTTTTAGGGAGAAAAAAAAGAAGAATTGATAATATCCAAATGGGGAACTTCGAAGAAGTACAAGAGATAGTAGAAAGGCTCTGAAAAGCTCATCCAAAAATTGTTTTGGATGACTAAGTGTTCAGTTTTAGACTTAGTTAAGTTTTGCAGTGAGGGACCTTTTTGACACTTAGCCATTTTTCTAGTTCATATTTTCAGCCTTTCAGACTCCAAAAGTCTAAAATTTTGAGGAGTCATAAGGTTTACCTTAGTCTATTTTTGGGTTGTCTCTTTTTTAGAGCTAGGGTCGAGGTTCTAAATTTTTGAGTCATTTCACTAAATATTTTTTGTCTTGAAGAGCTAGTTTTGGGTTAGATTGCATGTATGTTTGGGGTCATTTTTTATCACTTTAATAATATCAATTAGTTATAATCATCATATAGAGTTTTGACAAAGATTCCAAGGAAGAACTCCAAGTTTTGAAGAAGACATTAGTTTAATCAGCAATAAAACTCCAACTGTGATATCTTGTTTCCTTGGCGGGATTAGCTTTTTTCCTTCTTGTATAAATAATGCATGAGGATTAGATTTGTGCTAAGTGGTTTAGAACTTCCCTAGGAGTAGTTTTCTTTAGTTTAGAAAAAAAATTTAGTTGTCTCGTAGAAAAAAACCCTAGCTATGAGTTTCTTGTTTGAAAAAAGGTGAAGTTCTATAAATTGTATCAGAAGAATATAATTAAGGTCGATTAATTTTGCAATACAACTATTTACAATTGGTGCTTCAATCATGGTGTGAAGTTTTGTGCTATCTTTGTGAAACTCTTGAATGTGTGTTTTCTCATTCGTCCATTTCAAAGAGCCAATTGAGTGTATGGTGATTCTAATATGTGAATCTTTTAGTCTGGTATTTATCATTGCTACATTACCTTGTTGTGACAAATTATTGGGAAAAGTGTTCATCCATGCTTTCAAGATAAATTTGTCTCATGTGTGTGTACATTTTTAGTAGCTTCATGAATTGATGAATTTTGAGAAATCTTACATCTATGTTAATGTCCTCTGATGATTGCATCTCCAAAACTAGGGTTGTGAGTAATTCTAACCTATGTTTTGTGTGTTTCCTCCATGTTCGTGATAATTTAATTCACAAGGTTATGCAATTGTGGTTTATGTCCATTATGATTTATTGTCTGTAATTTTCTTGAATTCTCGTTACCTTACTTTTCCCCATTTTATGAAAAATTGATCATAATAGATTAAAATTAAAATTGCATGTTAGGAAATTGCATTTCATTTAAAAGATTAAAAATAACAAAAAAAAAGATTGTTTAAAGATTATTTCTGCAACCTCTCCAAGAATTGAACCAACAAAGGCCTCCTTGTGAACAATTTCATATTTATCTCTAATTAAGCCATCCAAACAGTTGAGACCCAACCTAAAAGGAACCTTTGGAGTGATTTCATCATTCTTTCAAAGAGCGGAATTTGATTTTCAAATTCCTAGCCGTTGTCTCATGTAAAAATGACACTCAACATCACTCTTAAGGCATTATTGTTCTTTATACCTTACCTTTTGTAAAATTTAAATTTGTGACCTCACTTTCAACAATACAAAATCATGTGAAGATAATGAAAAGAGATGAAGTTAAAAATGGGATATTATTTGGATTAAGAAAAATCTTTCAATTTTTTTACTAATAAAATAAATTAAATCTACACAATACTATTAATTTTAAGATAAAGAGTTTATTTCTAATGCTTTTAATCTAATAAATCAATGAAATAATTTTTGTTGTTGTTTAAAGAAATAATTTTTTTTTAAGAAGATAGTAAAATTAGAGCTATAAAATTTCCAAAATCCATTATAATGTTAGATATACTTCAAGTGAATTTTTGGTTTCTAGGTCTACAATCTATCATTTTTTCTTTGGTTCTCTTGCATCCCATGATGGATCACGTAGATTGATTCCAAATGTTGATGGAAAAAAAAATTATACAATCAAATTGAGAGTATCTAGTATGATAATAAAATTGTTTAGAGGGGTTCAAATTTCTTGTCATTTTTTTGATACATTGAATTCAAAGTCTTTTATAAAGACTTTTATGGGAATTGTGATTTCATTAATATGACTTTTTTGTTTGTGATTAGAATTAGCATGTTTATCTTTAGAAAAAAATACGAAAAGGTGAGGATATATTTTAGTGTCGTATTCTACTTTAATCTTAAATCCAATAAAAAATAAATATACTTTGGGATGCTATTTCTTTATATGATTTACGTAGATACTTTTAAAGATAAATATACTAATAATATTATCAATTACTACAATAACACAAGATCATTTAAATCTATATATGATTCTATACACTTGAAAATATCTTTTTCACTAAATTTTATTTTTCAATTTACATAATGTAATTTGTTTGAAGGTCACTTTAGCTTGATTAGTTGATGTCTACTACACTATGTTAATTGTGGTGAATGAAATGTTTTTTTTGTCAATTTATTGAGCAACAGTGAGACTAATGGAAAATAAAGATGACCCCCACGTGAATGGAATAAATTAAAGAGCATAGAAATGATGATTTTTTGATGCAACACGTATTGAATTTAAAAAATCTAAAATAAAATATATCAACATGACAAAAAAATCTAAAATAAAATATATCAACATGATCACACTATTTTCAAGGTGATTTTTTTATTAATAATTTTGTTTAATGAATCACTTAAATATATTTTGTCATTGTCTAAAACATATCAAAAGTTTATAAGAAAACAATAAAATTATTTAATGAGGTTCAAATTTCCTATATTTTTTATACATGAGTTCTTTCATAAAGATTCTTTTTAGATTTTTGATGTCATTGATTTGACATTTATTTTTTTATTAGAATTAGCATGTCTATCTTTATAAAAAAAAATGTAAAGCTAAGGAATATCAAAATTTCTATTTTTGTTGATGTCGACACCTAGATTATATTAATTGCAATGAATGAAAAGTTTATTTCTTGACTTATGGAGTGTGGGGCTAAGGGAAAATAAATACCACCATGCCAATAGAGTAAATTAAGGATTTTGGAAATGATGGTAGGATGATGTGTTTAACATGTATTTAAAATAAATCATATTATGATAAGAAGAAGATTTTTTTTTAATGAATAGTTTTTTATTTGTATAATATTGTTCCATATATTAAAAAGTGATAAAAAAGTCACATTATTAAAATAAAATATGGGGCATTAGTTTGGAGCAAGAAGATTTTTTTGAATATGTTTGTAAATAAAATAAATTAAATTAACGTGTCGCTATTATTTGTAAGATAATTTATTATTTGTAATGCTTTTGTAGTGAAACATTAAAATATTTTTTGGCATTATTAGAGAAAAATAATCACATTTCTTAAAAAGGTAGCATCGTCATTTATAGGGGTTCAATTTTTTTGTCAGTTTTTTATATAATGAAATTTGAGTTCTTTTATGAAGACCTTCTTGGAATTGTAATTCATTAATATGACGTTTGATTCTACTATAATTATCTTTTTTGGATAGGATTAGCATGTTTATATTTAGAAAAAATGTAAGTAGAGGGATATCATTTTTAAGGCTCATATTCTACTTACATGAAAGATCCAATAAAAAATAGTTTTTTTGGAATGGTATTATTCAATATCATTCATTTAGGTATTGTTACTATAAGTGATGGTGAGGATGATGATGACTGACCAAGATCAAAAGAATACACAATAGTAGAAAGGTTAGATCAGTTATTGTCTTGTCATTGATGTCAAGCAATTGATTTCTGGTTTATATTGTGTTTTCATATCATTCGATATATGATATAAGTTGAACAAGTTAAGAAGAGGAAGAAAATGAGATGTTATAAAGTTGACGAAATTAATTGGGCAACTAATATAGATTAGACAATGGTAAGGTTATGTTGATATAATTGTTTACTACCTAATATATGAGTATATCAAGTGGATAAAGTATGGTAATGCAGATTTGTCCATTCGGTAAGAAAAAGAGTTTTGGCTACTGAACGAGAAAAGTCACTCGGTAAAGACAAAGGAACTAAGGACATCAAGCAAGAAAGTTTTAAGCACTGAGTAAAGTTAATCGAAATATAGAGCTATCTATCGAGCAAGGAATAGTAATTAAATACAAGGATTAGAATGATATTTAATGATTAGCTATGATGAGTTGGATGATCATGATGATAAGGAAAGTCAGTTAGAGAGATCTACAGACAGGAAAATTCAAGGTGATGATCTATGGCTTAGATATAAATGGTTAAAATATAAGGAACAAGTTTCAAGGAAAGTTCAAGTTCCTAGGTGAAAAGAAAACATGTTAGTGAGATCCAAATTTAAGGTATAATGAACTGGATGGTCAAGATTGAACAAAGGAAAACGTAATAGATGATATTAAGAGGAAAAAATAATCTATATAAAGGATGGATTTGTATGAACAAATATCTAGAAAATTAAAGATTTGAAGAGTCACCAAATGAAGTAGTGAAGAAGGAATAGAGAGATTCTAAGTCAGAAAGCAGGATCTGATGAAGTGTTGAAGCCAGTAGAAAGTGAACAATTGAAGTGAAGATAGAAGAAAACACAAAGGATCTAGTTATGCAAAGATAGTTGAGAATTTATGGGTCAATATATTTAGTATTACTTATTAGCAATTGTAACAGAGAAATCTCTTAACAAAGTGGACTTAACAGTATTATTATAAAATCCTTGAAAAAGTTAACATTCTAAAGAGTGTTTGAAGCCATTTAACCAAGCCACTCCTAATAGGGTGAATATCCTAATAGATCTAAGGTAAATCGCTTGGCTGGGTAACACCTAATAGTGTGCACTATAATCTTTAACTGGATTGGCTCTTAACCAGGTTTACTTCAGAAGAGTATTTTCTTAGTGTGTGAAAATTTCCATAGTGGTTTTTCCCAAACTTGGGTTTCCACGTTAAATACTGGTGTTACATGTGATGAATGGTTGATGTGATTGATTTAATTATTTTTATTTTTATTTATTGTTGTCATTAAATAGTGATTTGCGTTTAACCAAGTTGTCACTAAGTTTATCATATAAAAGATTTTTAGGTATTTGGAATCAGGGATTACTGATTCACCCCCCCGCCCCCACACCCTCTTTGTAATTCAACAAGTATTTTTAAAGATAAATACATCAATTACAACATTATGTGTGATCATTTTTTTGGAGTGAAGTAGACATGGTGGGGGGGAATTAGTATCTAAGAAAACTTAAAATGATTATTGTCATTTTTTGCTTCATCATAAATTAGGACAACTGTTAAACTGAAATATTATTTATACACATCTTCATAACTTTAGTTGAACCGTGGTAGGTATCATGGTGACTAATACTAATATTATTGAAGTAATATCAACACAACATTATGAGATATATTATGATAATGATTGGATTGAAGAGTAGAGATATTCTTTTACTTGATAATGGATTTTAACTTTGAAAACTCAAAATTGAATTTAAAGAGGATAAACAAGATGCAGTAATGTAACACTAAAAGTGAATAAAAAATACAAAACACTTTGACATAAATTTTTGTCCTAGGTGGAAATCCCTTCAAGTAAAAAACACTCAAAATTAATGTGTACATCTCACTATGTTGTCTCATTGACATGTGCCTCACTACACTTGTGGCTCATTGGAAATGTGCCTCACTAGACTTGTGTCTCATTGGAATTATTATTTAATCTCTTTTTAATGTGAAAAAAAATACAAAGTTATCTCTCTGTTTCACTATGCACATGTTCTATTTATTTAGAAATAATTGTTTCTGACAACATATGATTAATACAACATATTATTAACTCACATAGAATGGTAGGTTAATAATACATCATACAGTAATAATATTGATAAAGCCCCTTTCAAACAATTTGATATCTAATAAAAAAACCAAAGTTTCACTTTCCCTCGACTTCTCTACAAATTGTTTGCCAAAATGAAGAGTATATATATTGATGAATCTAACTTAAATATGATAGTTATTCTCAATAACTATCATACTTCAATTGAACTAAAATATAATTTAAAATCTAAAATGATATTTTTTAATATCATATATTCTCAATGATATTTATAAAAAATGAATATATAACTTCCTTTCAAAAATAATTTCTATTCAACTAATATGCATAAATAATCTCAAGAAAATTGAATATATTTTTCATTAAATTTCTGACGCTTTTCACAAATAGTCAATCATACCTTTTAGATAATCTTTTCAAACCAAAGAAAAAACTTCAACTATGCATTTTCATGCATTCAAACCTATGCATGTATATATTTATTTTCAAAATATATCTTTGTATATATTTAAAATGAAATCTTAATAAAACCTTAAACATCATTTCTGATCCATATACAAATACTGACTGTCATGATGGACAAGATGGAAAAATAGCTGTAAATGTACATTGTCACATTCTTGAGTTAGGGTTTCGAAAGAAACCACTTTATTTTATAAAATATTGTCATAATAAACTACCAAAGTAAAAATATTTCTTGTTGCTAAACATATTAAATAACGAAAATAAAGGTATTAAGTTGTATCTCATAAATCTTATACAAGAATGTTGATAACAAGGTATTTATAAAGCTTAAACAATTTTTTAAATTCCCTTATACTTGCTAGGTGGAAAACTGAAAATTTCCCTAGCCACACAACTTTTGCAAGTCCCATGGTCAATACTTGACCAATATCCTTAAAACATAAACAATGTTTTTTCTTTAAACTTGCAACCATATAACCAATTCACTGAGTTGGTACTGAATCATAAGCATGATAATGAAAGAAAACAAAAACTTTATCCATGTAGATCATATAGTCCATGCATTCATTGAGATACATGATATCAAGATTGATCACACCATAAAACCATTACTAAACCATCTCAACTAAAATTATCACAATGCCACTGCTATAATGTGATCGCTAAACCAATGTCAAATTGAACCACTGATGCTCTTAAAATAATGTCAAGATAAAATAGAAAGACTAATCATGGAACCATGCAACATACCATTGATTCACTGATATGAATATTGATCACTTAATCTTATCAAAATGCAATGATACCAAAATTGAATGCTGAATGATATTGACAATCAACCAATGTCAATATATGATTGTTGAATTTCACAAAAAGGACAACAAAAACCAAAAGTGAAGTCAACACATTTGACTATTTATGTACATATGTGATTCTAGATACCTACAAATATATATTATTGATTTAAATTATGACAGTATATAATTTTATGTATTTGAAGTTTTATTTTCTTGTTTCTATTGATGTCCACTATTACATTATGTTAATAATAGCGAATAAAATGTTTCTTCAACCTATTGTGATACTTTCATGAGAAATAGATTCAAACATTTTGTCATGGATTTGGATATCAACCTTGCACTATTACACTCCAATTAAAAATTACAATGAATGTAAAGTCTTTTCTCATAGCTTCCTAATTTTTTGATGGAAATTATAATGTGCCATTTTTATGCTGAATTTTTTTTTGTTTTTTTTGTGTGTGTTTTCTTATTGAGACACTTCAAGGGAGTTATTTCCAGTTTCATTTATTTCTTGTATGCATCCTTATCTCATGTTAGATATTTATTTTATACGAAGGATAGGATGGTGGGAGTTAGGATGATGAATTTCATGAATAATTTTAGATATAAATGAAGTATATTAGGAAAAAGAAGAAGAATGTTTTACTTATGAATGGTGTTTATATTATAATTTATAAAATAGTGTCAACATATCAAAATGCAGGTGGAAAGAGTTACACTATAAAATTTCGAAGCTAACAACAACTTTAGGCCACAAGATCAATCTTTGACAATGTTTATGATTAAAATAAATGATAACTACATTACCTCAAATTATTTTTAAGATAAAATAAATTATAGCTAAATTACATTACTCTAAAATATAGATAAATGTTACTAAACACACCTTTCAAAACATAATTGCTATCATTGACAACACAATATTCATACTTACAACATGCACTATATAGATGTCTTTGTGGTGCACATGCATTTAAAGCCAAATAAGCCACCTAGTTAAGAATCAAGGCAAAGGAGATGACACAGAAAGTTAGGTGATATGGAGGCATGGGTGGAATTTTGACTTTTGACCAAATCAAAGGCATTATGTGATGAACAATTACATGGGGTGTAATTTACAACATTACACATAATAACTTATCAGGCTTATAAGTTATCTATTTACACTTGCAAAGTCATAAATCACATGCAAAAGAACCTATAAACCAATAGAATGCATTAAATTCATCAAATCTCATGTAGCTTGAAGTGTTGGAATTTTTTAATTTTTTAATTTTTTTTAATTTTTTTTAATTTTTGTGGAGGGGGCAGGGTTTAGGGACATTGAACTAGGTCCATAGATGCATATAAAGATAGTTGGTCCAATAGTTACAAAGTTATGCTCATGGGAAATTTAGAGGATAAAGGAAAATAGATTCTAGATGAAAAGCTACACAATATTCTCATAAAGTTCAAAAAGATAATATATATTATATTATGTGTAGGAATCTATCTTAGAGGGAATAGAACTCATTGACCTTAGTGAAATGGTGCTTAGGATCTCTAAACATTTTAATATTGTAATTTAAAATTATAGTTTTGGTCTAAGTGCATGGTTCCAACTATCCAAAGGACATTTAAAGATTCTTCCAAACTATAGGTTTCTAAAATATTAAAATATTCTTTTAGATTCTTTAGGAGTGGGGTGATACTCAATGACTTGGTACATAAGGTTCTAAGTCTCAAAAAAAGTGCAAAATTTGAACTTCTAAAATGTTCTTTTTTTTATACAAGGTTTATAAATTAAAACAAACTAAGGATTTAGGATAAATGATCCAAGGTGAAAAGGTTTTTCCAATATACAAATTTGGTTACATTTTATGAGGTCTAGAGGGAGGTAAGGATCAAGAACCATTTAAAAGGTCTAAAAACTCAAGAAAATCTTTAGAATATATGAAATTTCCATAGTTTATATTGGATGATATATGAAGTCTCCATAGTCTATCTTGGATTTTGACTAAAATTTCAACAAGACATGAATTCTACCAAAGCATGAATAAGAATAAAAATTTAAAACCTATTGAATCATAAAGAAACCTTGAAATTTTTTAGTTCAAATATCCATACGAGTTTTCAAATGAGAAATAAAAAAATGAGGAATAAAATTAAAAAACCACATTGAAACAAAAATAATAAAAAATAATTGTCAAACAACTAAGAACACTATCAAACCAAAAAAAACCAACTCAAAAAAATGACTTCAAGAATGACTAATATGAGAGGGAATTAGTCTCACACCCAATGAACCCCGATGATTAGATCCAAATGAAAACCATAAAAAATATCTCAAATTCACAAAAATATGCAAGGAATAATCCCTTGTTGATGACCCAAAGCTCAAGAAATATAATAATTTTGAATGCGGTGTGGAAATAAGGCTAAGAGTTGAATAAAAAATCCTCATTACCCTTTATGTACACCATTATTTTTTCTTAAGCTAGGGTCCCATAGAGGGGGCTTCCTAAAGAAATAGAGCTAAAGATATTAGATTTTTTAGGAAAATTTTAAAGCTAGCGCCCTCATAATTAATTTGACAGTATAGTTTAGTTTAAAGAATTAACTTGAAAAAAAAAGTTGTGCCATGAATACAAAGCCTTTTTCTTTAATATATTGTGTGAAAAAAGGTAAAAAAAAAAATAACTTTCCTATTTTTTTAGATAAGTAAATTGATGGATAGGGTTAGCACTCATTATACTAGATTAGAATAAATTTGTACAAAAAGATTCGACATATAAATGATTACAGACCACCACCATATGCTTCATAGTTGTATCTCTATTATAAACCACCTTTGACTACACACAATAGATAACAAAGCGAAAGCCCGATCATATATCAAAAAATGCCACCTCAACCTTCTATCAACACCTATGATACAACTATATGACTAGATAGAAAAATCACATGTACAAACTAGTAGAATGGACCTGAGTCCTCAAAATATCCTCCACATATTGGTTTTCCCAAAAACCCATTCCTCTCCATAGCCTAGCACCAAAACTTTCTCAATATCAACTACATCATATTTTTCAAATTCATCTTCATCCAGAAAACCCTCTATGGCCAAGTAATCCTATTTCCATTACACTTCCTCTAGATTTTTTATTCCGCCCACATATAGAAGGAAGTTGATGCTTCTATTAATCTCATCCCATCAAAATTGCAACACCTTTGGTTACTATGTTGTCACAATTTCATATTTGAAAAATTTATTCCTACAAATGCAATACTTTTGTAGAAGGGGGATAAGTAGATTGATGTCCACATTATCCAAAGCAATATCAATTTCACCCAAAACTGAGTACTTGAAGACTATCTATTTTATTTTATTTTCCCTTTTCTTAGTTACACCTATATATAGATCCATGACCAGGAATAGGGTTGGAATGTATGAGCTTACTCAGTCTCTGTGGTAGGAGAAAATGATTTCCCTCCCCAACAAAGATTTCACAACATACTTTATAAAGTCATGATGGTTCTCCAAAGCCACCCCCAACTATTTGTCAATGATATTACCCAAGAACATCATTTGTGCCTTCATAAATGTGAGGCCTCACCCTAGACCCGTCATAGCTTTTCCATTATTGTTATGGTAGACCTAGTAACTGGCTTAATGTTTTGATTAGTTTAGTAGATTCTACCCTTTTGACAAGGATTTGATTATAGTTGATGAGAGAATATTACATATTATGACTGGCATTATGATGGTTGATTTAGATGAAATACTGAGATGTGCAATTAGGGAATTTATGTCAATATGAGTTGTTAGGAAAATGAAAATCAAGAAATGAATTAGGTTGAGATGTGTATTTCATTTAGGGTTAAATATTAGGTGATGAATTATTGATGACTATTTTATGATATAAATATGAATTGTAATTTATGGTTACTTTGATTTATGAATGTTGTGATCAAAATGATGGATTTTATATGCTTATGTAAGTAACTAGGAAATGGAGATTTGATTTGACTATGATATTATGAGATTTCTATTGTGAATTGAAAGTTAATTACTTATGTGAAGTTTATGAGTGCACATGATGACAAGAGAGAAGAAGGTTACATTGAATATGCGAAGTGAATTTAAATTGATTATGTGGCAATACAAATGATTTGTTAAGTTGAATGTATTAATTCATATATGTTGTGGATTTACATTTCTTGGACTACTGATGTTGGCTTTAGTGTGCAGGGAATTAGACCATGGTATTTCAGGGAACCAAAGCATAGACCTATGTGAAAATCAGTTTGAGCCAAGGTTGCTTCTAATGAGAGGCAAAAACCTCATTGTATCATATTTTATTTGTGAAATTATTGTGCATGAGTGTTTTTAATTTATATGTTAAATTTTAAATGTTATTATTTGTGAGTATGCCCAAGTGGATATGCCACATGGCTTGTGATGTGTCATTCTTGTTGTGTCACTTGACACTTGTGTGTGTACTTGTGGCCATGACATGTCCACTTGGGGATTGGATGCCCATCAACCTAGGATATTACCCTTGAGGATCCCCATGTGAATCCCTTGGTTAGGGAGCTTGAGGTAGTGTCATTTCAATGAATTTCGAATTTGAGCTTTACATGGGTTTTTGTGGGGCTTAAAAGGTGCCTACGGGTGTTTTTAGGCCATTCTTAGTAAGCCCACTTGATATACCTATGGGTAAGGGGAATTTTTAACCATAGGACAACCCATAGTTGACCAAAAGACCCCTTCAAAAGTTGGATTTTCAAAATGGCCGAAAATCCACTTTTGAAGCAAGGTCTTGGTTAGAGCTCCATTCAATTAAGATGCAAGTCTTTTCTCCACCTTTTTGGAAAACCTTTTTAGGAATCCATATTTGGAAACCATGTAAGGAACTTGGGAAGACCACCCAATGAGAAGGAGATCTTATCCCTCAGAGATTGTGTGGAGGCCTTTATAGAGGGGACTCTTCTTTTGGAAGAGTTTGAACACCCACTCTCTAACTTAGAGACTAGTTAATTTTGGAGGAACTTGGATAGAGGAAAAAGCTTGGACAAAACTTCAACTCTCTCACCATTTTTCTTGGACTTAGGTTGGTGGCTCCTCATGAAAGCTCTTGTAGATGATAATTTCATTGCATGTAGTATTGTAATTATGTGTTTTACATATTTTGTTGTTGAGAGTATGTTGTGTTGCAAGATTGTAGTTGTATATGTTAAATCTTGTGCTTGATGGTGTGCAAGTCTTTTGTTTTGTAAATGTGAAGAATTGTTGTTCTTGTGAATCCTTGTTTTGTATTGTATTAAGGGAGTTTCTCAAGGCCACACTAACCCTTGGGAGGGAAGAGTAGCCTTGGGGTTGAAGGGATTAATGGGACAACCATCGGTGTAGAGTCTCTCCTTGGAATGGAGAAGGAAGAAACATGGATGTATGGGATCCATGTAGCCATTTTTTTTTTATATTTTGGGGGTCATAAGGGATTGTATGTCTTGAAGCCTTGGGGGTCATAAGGAGTTTTTTTGGGTTGGGATTTTGTGGCAAGATGTGTGAGGAGAAAGCCAAGTGTAGGCTTTTCTTTTATTTTATGAAATGAACTTTCTCCCCTTGGGATTTAGTTCCACCTTCACCCCATATTTTGAGCTATTTTGAGACTCATTGTTCATAGCCTTGGATGGGAGTTTAAATGTGATTAATGTGTTACTATGATTTTGGTTTTCTTGTATGTAACCTTGTCTATGTGATGGTTCCCCAAGCTCGGGGGTGGCTTCATAGAAGCCTAGGTTGGGAGGTGAGCACTCCATGGCCTATTTATTTTATTGCAGGATTGGAAGCCATTGAAGAATTCTTGTTTGAAGTTATACTCTTGAAGAAAGTGTAGATCTCTATAGTTTTGTTGACTATTAGTGACCCACACTTAGTCATTTATCTAGGCAATGATGGTCGGTCATCACTGTGACCGAGTCATTATGTAAAGGCTGAATTATGTAATGTATACTTACCGAGTAGTAGTACTACCGAGTAAACTTATGGCCACTATGTATTTTTGTATTATGCTGAGTCTAGTTTTTCTGAGTCACATATGCAATGATTACTAAGTGACAAAGATATCAACATATGCCAAGTATAGTGAATGCCGAGTATCAAGAACTGCATTTGCCGAGTTAGCTAGGAACAACATATGAGTTTGTTATGGCATAGTGATCAAGGTAAATCATTTTGGGCGACATTCATGTTTTGTATTTTGTTTGTTGAGGTAATTACGGAGGTGATTATGCATCTATTTTGCAATCATTGATCCCTATGTAATACTTAGAGCCAATCAGAAATTAGTAAGGCTTAAGCAACAAAAGGAAAAAATTTGAACTGTAGATCTTGAATCATGAAGATATTTTGTTAATTATATAAGGTTAAGATCTAAACCCTAAAATGTGTAAGAGTGAAATATAGTGAATACAAAGGGAATGAGTAGAGAGGCACATTCAGTGAAGTGAAGCATACAAAAAAAATTCAATGACTAAGCTAAGCAGTGAAAGAACGGAATAGAGATAAATCTAATAGAAGAGATCAATACAATACAGTAAAGAGAAGATTTGTAATCTGCATATAGTGCAAACTAAAAGATAAGGTACCAAGACATTCTAACCACTATATCAGGGTAAATCTCTTAACAGAGTAGTCCTAATAGACTTTTTGTAATCTCTTAACTG
The DNA here is from genome assembly GCA_027943335.1 of Chamaecyparis obtusa. Taxonomy (NCBI): domain Eukaryota; kingdom Viridiplantae; phylum Streptophyta; class Pinopsida; order Cupressales; family Cupressaceae; genus Chamaecyparis; species Chamaecyparis obtusa. The sequence goes on along the minus strand of BSBK01001209.1, from coordinate 51,880 downwards.
AGTGCTTACTTTGTTGTAAGTTTCAAATCCTTTAGCAAGGTAGACTATATAAGTCTTTTAGCTCTTAATAGGGAAGACCCCTCACAGGGTAGATCATGTTTTGATCAAATTTTGTAAGCCCTAATAGGAAAATTTATTACTACAGTAGTGAAGATTTGTGGGTGTCATCCCCACCCCAATTTTACCTTTCAAGGGTTTCTAGGTAACCAAAATTATAGTGTTATGAGTACTTTGATAGATGTTACTTAGTATGTTAGTTATTTTTTCTATGATCAAGTATTGTTCATGCCATGAAAATGTTTTATACATATCAAAATGAATTAGTAGGTGATATCTAATTCACCCCCCCTCTCAGTATCACATTTCCAATTATATTTTCCATCAATTGGTATCAGAGCTGCAAGGTTTCTCATAGAAAGTCTAACCACTTGAAGAAAAAGATCTTGAGATGGAAGTCTATAAGATGGGAAAGGTCATAGAGAATTAGAAGGTTGATGTACAACTAGCATTACAACAACTGGAAGTAGCCAGAAGTGAATTGAAGAAATCCTTGAGCAGAAGGAAAGAAATTTCTATTTAGCAAAATGATTCACAATATCAAGAAGAAGAAGATACCATTGGACTATTTGATAATGGAAACTTTGAAAGTGACAAAGCCATAAAAGATTTACTGGAGAAAAATACCATACTAAATGATGACATCAAAAATCTAAGGAGAGAACATGAAATTCAATCTGTCAGAATTCGTGAAGTAGTTGAACAGAAAAAGAAAGCTAAAGATGATAAGGCAATGGCTGAAGAAGACAAAAGAAAAATTGAAATAAGACTAGCTAAAAGGACAAGTGACATGCAAAGGTTGACTAATAATCAACTAGACATGGTAAATCAACTATTGTTGGTTAATCAAGAGTTGGGCAGGAAAGATATGGAAATTAACCAACTGAGGTCTGAAAATGATCAATTGAGGAATGAACAAGATCTGAAAAGGAAATCAATGAAAGGATGAACAAACCTAATGAAGGTGCAAAATATTTTGAAGAGCTGTTAAGGTCACCTAGAAGATTTGGTGATAGATTTGGATGTGGACTAGATGAACATGCATCATCTACTGAACAAGGAGAATCATCAAAGAATGGAGAATAGAAGAATGCAAAACCAAAGAACATCAAGCCCACATGCCATCACTGTGGAAAGCCAGGACATACATCCAACATATGTAGAAGAAAACATGGTAAGTTTGATCCTAAACCTAAGTTCAATGGGCATTGCTTTAACTGTAAGAAAGATGGACATCAGGCACATGAATGTAGGTCTAAGGTCAGTAATCCATCTACCTCACCTAGGTTTCAAGGTAATTATTTCAACTGCCAGAAGTATGGGCATAGAGCATTTGAATGCAGATCCAAACCTAGATGGTCATCAAATAAATAGACTAAGTCACCTATGAAGAATAACTCATACAATTGGAATTATAACACTTGGTACAATTATCATTACTATGGAAAATATGGACACATTGGAGAAAATTGTATGAGGACTCATTTTAGAGGAAAATCTAAAAGCTAGATGAATGGAAGAATATTATGTTACAAGTGTAATAAGATAGGTCACCTAAAGAAAGATTGTAGATCACCAATGCTGAGCAATGATCAAAATAAGAATGAAGATATCTGTGAAAAATTGAAAAATTAGATGGACAAGACATGGAAGAAGAAAGAAGAAGAAAGCACAAGTGAAGCTAGCACATCTAAGGTCACCCAATTCGATGGATCGGGTGATCACACTTCTTCTAACTAAGCATAGAAGGTATGTTTGGAACTAAAGCTTACAAGGCTTTATCTTACATCAGTTCCTAACATAAAGATTGAGTAAAAGTCCATATCTGCATAGATAAAGATGCAGTAGGACATATTTGAGCGAAATAGAGAATTTCATTTTTGATGATGGGCATCAGTGTCTTGATCGAGTTATCAATGTATGTCAAGAACCTATTGTGGCCCAGATGCTATATACATTGAGCTGTGTCTTAACGGTTATATTGACTGAGCTTGTGTTAGCCAAGGTTAACATGAGTTTGCCGAGACAACTGTATTCCACTTAGAAATTTTGTACAGAGCATTTATGAGGCCCTAACTCTACTTTTTGGAATCTATAAAGTGGAAAGTTACCGCCCATTTCATTTCACCAAGAAAATTAAGATTTCTTTGAGCGATTTAGAGTGCGAGCAACCAGTTTGTTAAAGGTGATTCTGAATCTTTTCAGTGTGCCATTGGCAAAAATCATCTACAGGACACTTACAAGAAAGGTACATTACTGAGAAAACATTTCTTTTCAAAAATTTTAAATTAAAATGGCATCATCATCATCTACTACAATGAAGAAACAAGGGATGGAATTTTTCAATTCATATTGGTGAGAAACAAAGTTTGCAAGCCATAGACATTTAGGGCAATTTTAGAAAGTGTAATAAAAGGAGATTTCACTGGTGCCCTATCCTCAATTCCAGAGAATGTGTTGATAATGAATGATATTAGGTCCTATTACATGTGCAAAATAGGAGAAATAACAGATTATGAGATCAGGGAGGTGTATGAAAAATTATGTGATAATGGAGTGTTGAAGCCAGAGTATAAATTGGTTGCCAAACAAGGGTTAGTGCATGCCTTAGATTTCCCATAGAATTTCAAAGTTGAATGGATAAAAATAGTATTGAGTTGAGTACATGATATGCAACTATGGCTGGAAGATGGACCCATGAAGATAACAAAGGAAATGATCCAACGAGTTACTGGATACCCTATGATTCAAGGAAAAAGGACAATGAAGTGTTCAAGCAAAGAAGACATTCAGGAAAACACATAGGTGGTATGGAACAAGCATGGAATGATGATCTCCACCATAACAGATCCATAAATTAACTTTTCTGTTAGGGTTATCTCACACAAATTCTACCAATCTAGTCGGTTGGATAGTGTCCCATGTATGGTAGTGGACTAGGCATGGAAAATCATTAAGAAAGGACACACGTATGATCTTTCTGAGTTCCAACTAACTTAGCTTGCTGAGAACCTTAACTCAATCTAGACTACAAAGAATTCAATGTGTAAGTTTGGCTCTTTGCTAATCTGTCTATTCTTTTATATACATAAGTGTTTTCCTACTCATGGAGGTGTGATATGGGACAAGAAGAGGCCCATTACTATTCAGATTAGTGAGTTCATAGGTCAGATAGGAGATGGTTTTAATGGTGTGATGGATAACTATTTTGTTGAATTCAAAAAGAAAATGAGAAAGAGGAGTAGAATCCCCGTGTCATTAGTTGAAAAATATAGCAAGGATATATGTTTTCTAGTTGACACAGACTTCACCTATGCACAAGCAATCTTGCCTAGGGTTTCATGGCTAATTCCATTACCTTATGAAGTAAATATAGATGAAGCTACTACTACTATTATAGCCCTCTTAGCTAAAGAAATTGATAGTAAAGCACCCTACTTTGGAACATACAATGAAGCCAAATCTAAAATCACTATGGGTTTAATGGTTGCAACTGTAGAAAGAAAGAGAAAGAAAATAGTAAAGAATTTGGATAAATATGTGGAAGAAATGGAAAAAGGATGCACCACTAGAATTAACCCAAGGACTGGGACAAGATGAACAAAATGACTCTAGTGACAGTGAAGAAGAAGAAGAGGCTCAAGTAGAAAAGAAGAAAGGTAAGAAGCCAATGATTACCGAGCCCCCAACCAAGAAAAGAATACTAAAACCTAAAGTGTCATCGACACCTGTGTTGAGGCCTAGAACAAGGGGAGATGCTTCTAAGAGTCCAAAGAAATCCCCTGCATTCGGTAAATGAAAACCTGTACAGCCTAAGGCAGTGCCGAGCAAGGTTAACAAGAGGCCCAGAAGGAAACTTGTTTTGGAACAAGAAGATGATGAGGAAACTGAAAGTGATGAAGAGGTGAAGAAGGTTGCATTGCAGGATGTCAAACCTAATGTGGGTGAAATATGTCACAAGATCATAAGCTCTGTAGGAGTTGAAGACTTGAAAGGATTAAAGTTTGGAAGCCTAAGTATAGGAGAGAAAGAAAAGGTTGAAGATGCTATTCTTGAAATGCTTTGCATTTTCAAGATGTTACCTATTCAGTTGGAGAATTGAATCCCTAAGGGATTGTATGGCTTGAAGACTTGGGGGTCATAAGGAGTTTTGTTGGGTTGGGATTTTTTGGCAAGATGTGTGAGGAGAAAGCCAAGTGTAGGATTGTCTTTTATTTTATGAAATGAGCTTTCTCCCCTTGGGATTTAGTTCCACCTTCACCCCATATTTTGAGTCATTTTGAGACTCATGGTTCATAGCCTTGAGTGGGAGTTTAAATGTGCTTAATGTGTTATTGTGATTTTGGTTTGCTTGTATGTAACCTTGTCTATGTGATGGTTCCCCAAGCTCAGGGGTGGCTTCATAGAAGCCCGGGTTGGGAGGTGAGCACTCCATGGCCTATATATCTTATTACAGTATTGGAAGCCATTGAAGACTTCTTGTTTGAAGTTATACTCTTGAAGAAAGTGTAGATCTATATAGTTTTGTTGACTATTAGTGACCCACACTTAGTCATTTATCTAGGCAATGATGGTCGGTCATCACTATGACCGAGTCATTATGTAAAGGATGAATTATGTAATGTATACTTACCAAGCAGTAGTACTGCTGAGTAAACTTATGGTCACTATGTATTTTTGTATTATGTTGAGTCTAGTTTTGCCGAGTCACATATGCAATGATTACTGAGTGACAGAGATATCAACATATGCTGAGTACAATGAATGCTGAGTATCAAGAATTGCATTTGTCAAGTTAGCCAGGAAGAACATACGAGTTTGTTATGGCACAATGACTGAGGTAAATCATTTTAGGTGACATTCATGTTTTGTATTTTGTTTGTTGAGGTAATTATGGAGGTGTTTACGCATCTATTTTGCAATCATTGATCCCTATGTAATACTTAGGGCCAATCAAAAATTAGTAAGGCTTAAGCAACAAAAGGAATTAATCTGAACTGTAGATCTTGAATCATGAAGATATTTTGTTAATTATACAAGGTTAAGATCTAAACCCTAAAATGTGTAAGAGTGAAAGCTAGAGAATGCAAAGGGAATCAATAGAGAGGCACATTCAGTGAAGTGAAGCATTCAGATAGAATTTAGTGATCGAGCTAAGGAGTGAAAGAACATAATAGAGATAAATCTGATAGAAGAGATCAATACAATATAGCAAAGAGAAGATTTGTAATCTGCATACAGTGTAAATCGAAAGATAAGGTATTGAGACATTCTAACCACTATATCAGGGTAAATCTCTTAACCGAGTAGTCCTAATAGACTTTTTGTAACCTCTTAACTGAGTACTTACTTTGTTGTAAGTTTCAAATCCTTTAGCAAGGTAGACTGTATAAGTCTTTTAGCTCTTAATAGGGAAGACCCCTCACAGGGTAGATCATGTTTTGATCAAATTTTGTAAGCCCTAACATGCAAATTTATTACTGCATTAGTGAAGATTTGTGGGTGTCATCCCCACCCTAGTTTAACCTTTCAAGGGTTTCTGGGTAACCAAAATTACTGTGTTATGAGTACTTTCATGGATGTTTCTTAGTATGTTAGTTATTTTTTTATGATCAAGTATTTTTGATTCCATGAAAATGTTTTATACATATCAAAATGAATTAGTAGGTGATATTTGATTCACCCCCCCCTCTCAGTATCACATTTCCCAATTATATTTCCAACAGAAAGTTGAGGGTGAATTTAGATTTGATATGGATCACCTTTGTTTATTTTAAATTTGATATTGTAAGGGAACCTTGAGGATCCCTTGAGCTCTTTCTATTATGTAATGGAGATAACTCTCCAAGTCTTGTGTTGGTATCAAAGTGTTGAAGTATTCAAAGTCATGAGAAATGTATTGTTTCCTTTTTGGATAGTTTCATGATCTTTTGAAAATAATGTATGATGCTCAAAGTTGATGCTTATGTATTATGTTTTTATTGTGATAGCATTTCAAAGCATGAAATTGTAATAATGTATTTTACTTCCTTGAGTTTCTCTTTGAAATAGTCATTGTGAAAATGTTATTGTTATTGTAAAATGAATTCAATGTTAAGAAATGAAACATTTGTAGAATGCTTGCTTGAAAAATGTATAGATGAGTTGTTCAATTTTATTAAAGCAACCTCCTTATAAATTTGAGCATTAGTATGTAAAATAATTAATCATGTTATGTAGGTGAAAGAAAAAAAAAAAAAAGTTTAAAATCTTCAATAGTTGAGTTGTTCTTGTGATAACAATTTTATGTTAAAGTCATTGTTGATTATTTAGATTTGTAGGAGAAATTCATCCTACCTTATGTTTACAAAATAAGACTAGATCTATTTAACCTCTTAGACACTTAGCAAAAAAGAAAGAAAGAAAGAAGAAATCAAATGAAAACAAAACAAGTGAAAAAGCAAAAAGAAAAGTAGAAATTGAGACCTACTCGAAAATGTATGGGAAAATTTCCCATACATTTTCCAATACCACAGAGAATATTTTATTCTTTTCCTTGGCCAAGTGGAAGCCAAGTCAACATGGGGGACCCACCTAGGTGGTCATCCCAAAAAGGTACTCAATGCCTCTTACAAAAATATATTTATATATAGTTTCATCCAAAAGAAAAAAATATGTAATAAAGTCCACTTGTCAGATCCCAAGAAGCCTAGAGAAAAGGGCTCCCTTTAAAAATATATATATAATATGTAAAAATAAATAAAAGAGTTCCTGTTAAAAAAATATAAAATATTCTTTTATCAAAAAAATTTAATTAAATCAAAAATTTAAAAAAAAAAATTGTTTATGGGGGGGTCGTGAGCCCCACACCCCCTGCACGGTACCCGTGGCAGGCTTGTGTTGGTAATTTGGCTAAAGTGAGTACATAGATGTTGTCATTATGGAAACAGATGATCCACATGAAGATCACACAGGTTAGAAAGCAAGTATAGCAGAGCGCATTGCAATTTGTCTAAGTGTAAAACAACATTTTCACCAGTGCACCAGGATATAGTTTTTGTTTGTGACATTGACTGGAGTAAGTTCAGTGCTTGCACACTTGAACATAGACTCTATAATGACTAATGATGACCCATCTCATAGCACAAGTTAGTACGGCATGTACGAAATTAGTTATGACAGTTTTACAAAAGACAATGTTAAGCCGACAGGACAGAATATGAAGGCAGAATTGGTAAAGAGTTAAGGGATTATTTTGTTTATCAAAATAATGACTGAACAATATAAAGGGATGACATCCTAGATGTTAAATCTTGGATAAAGATATATGGAAGCTGACCATGTAAAGTTATTATCTTTAATAACTTGTATATATGTAATTGTAATTGTAAGAAGAGATATGGGGAAATATTGTAATGATATGATGCGAATGTAAGAGCAGCGAAAAGATATTGATGCAAGAAGCATAAGGTTATATAGATTAATCCATTTTTGTAATAAGTATACATTGTACATTACTTGTTTGGGCAGTGGGCTCATCTGGTAATCAGATTTTGTATTAACAACTCCTAAGAGGGTTGAGGCTTCTAACAAGGCCTATAGTCCCTTAATCAGGACCAATACACTATATTCTTGTAATAGACTCCTAACAGGGTCAACATCCTTAACGGGATACTTTTGATTAGTGGATCTTTGTGGGTACCATCCCCACCGAGGTTTTCCCTTGGTCAGGGTTTCCTCGAGAACATATCATGTGTTATGAGTTCTTTATTTCTATTGCTATGCATATTATTTAGCTTCTTATGTTATGCATGTATAAAGATAATCTGTTATATCCATAATTGGGCAAAAGAGAAAGTTTGTAGAATATTGATTCACCCCCCACTCTTAGTATTCCCTATTTCTAACAATTGGTATCAGAGCTTAGTTACTCGGAGAAGAATCATTCAAGGAAAGCCTAGCAGCTTGAGTAAGATCTCTATGGATATGGATCAACTATAGAAAAATCTTGAAGAAGCTCTTGAACAGATTGATATGCTTACTAATGAAAAAAACACTCTAAAAAAGAAATATGATGATGCAAAGAACCTTATTGAGAAACTGAAAAACAAGGTAAAAGATCTGAAATCTGAAAAGGAATCCGAAATTCTTATTGAAGATTGTGATGACAATTTAGAAAAAGAAAATGTGATTCTTGAGCATGAATTGAAGATAGAAAATCTGAAGCTTAGTTTGAAAGATAGAAATGACAAAAATGAAGCAAATCTGAGATCTGAGAATGAAAGGTTGAAGATTGAGAATGAAGAATTAAAATCTAAACTTGACAAAGTAACATCTGAATTTGAGAAAGTAAACTTGCAGCATGCAGAACTTGAGAAATACAATAAGATTGTGAAAGGTGAATTGACTCAATCCAAACAACAACTTGAAAGGCTATATTCAAATAGTGAGAAGATCGATGAACAAGTATCTTATGGAAAACCATCCTATGATAAGACTGGACTTGGATTTAATATATTTAGAACAAATGATGAACGCAAGAAACTAGATCTGAAAGAATCTAAAAACATGGATAAGAAGAAGTCAAATGAGATCAAAAAATCTAATGACACACCTAAAGAAGAAGAACCACCAAACCAAGAAGATTCACCCAAAGGTATGCAAAGAGAATTCAAAGGTAGATGTTTTGGTTGTAATACTATTGGTCACATGAAGAGAGATTCCACAGGTAAACAATTTAAACCTCTCAATGGTTATTGTTATAATTGTCATGGTTTTGGACATAGAGCTATTGAATGTAGAAGACCTAAAGTTATTGAGAATAATTATGGTAGTAGAATGTTTATAAATACTAACAATGCAGATAAAAGGCCTACTGAAGATATGAATAGAAGGAATGAAGTAGTATGTTATAGATGCAACAAGATTGGACACATTGCTAGAAACTGCAGATTACAAATCAATCAGCAAGGACCAAGATATGGGAACAATGGAATTATTTGTCAGATAGGTAACAAGATTGGACATACAACAAGGTTTTGCAGAATGAACAATGGAGTTTTTCATCCTAACCCTAACCCTAGAAATCATGCAAGAAGTAATGAAGATGCAGGTAACAGATAGAAAGGTTGCTGTAGTAATGCAGATGAAGTGAAGTTTGTTAAAAGCACAGATCAAGGAGACATATTCAACATTGAAGGTAATAAAAAAGGTGAAGTATCAAGTGGTAAGAATGAATCCTTACCTGACCTATCTATAAGCACTTAATTTATGATAATTACAGTAGACTAGGAACTTAGAATTAGTGTAGAAGTAGATTTTTGATGAATTAAGTATTGTGCAGTTAATGTAAGGTATTTTATGATGTACTAATGCTATGGTTAAGAGTGAAAAAGAAAATATTATGTTTTGCGAGATTGCAAGAAGTTTTAAGTTTTGCAGGATAGCAGAAACAACTTTTTGGAAAGAAGCTGCAAAAGAATTGAATGCGATGTTAGATCTAATTGAGATTGAAGTAATAAAAGGTTATGATCAATGTTATTTGATTATCAAAGAGAATTTAAGTGTTCAAGAGAGCAAAGAACATAGATTGGAAGAATTTTGCAGTGATTTGGTGAAAGATTTGAGCACCAAATCTATGAAAGCCCTAAAATCGCGAACTTGAGGTATTTATCTTGACAAATCTTTGAATCGGTATAAGGAACTTGAAATAGTCATGGATGTATCCTTAATTCACAATATCAGAGATAAGAATAGACCTTGAATGAAGAAGGAACTAGTAGAACCCTTGGAAGAAGATGATCCTAGGTTAACACTATCATCCATACCAGACGGAGTTTTGCATTTAGAAAATGTGAGAAGTTATCTTGGATGCAAGTTAGAAACTATCAGTGATAGTGATTTTACCAATGAACATATGAACATTTACAATTAGGATATGTCATTAAAACAAGGATATGAACATTTGAAAGATAATGAGATTGTTCAGTATGCTTTGAAGTATGAATTTGATGATGAAGAATGCACTAAGATTATTCTGTGCAGAATTCACAATGGAAAGTTTTGGCTAGAGGATAGAGTAATAGACATTACAACTGACTTGATTCATGAAGTCACAAGTTTATCTAAAGTTGGTGCTACTCCTTTAAATGAGAAAAATAGTCATAGACAACACAGGTTCATCCTACAATGGCAGAGGAACTATGATTAGCAAGATCAAACAACATGATGTTAGATATTTATGCAAGTACCTAACAACTAAGTTCTGTGCAAATTCTAGAGAAGATGATATGGCAACTGGAATGGTGCATATTGCCTATTTAATGTGTGTTGACAAAGTACCAGTTGATATGTGTGAAATTTTGAGAATTCAATTGTTTGAAAACTTGGAGAAGATTAAGAAATGTAAGTATGCACAATTTAAATTTTCATCCTTAATCACATACATGTTTTTCCACTCATTGAGAAGATTTCCATTCACCATTGCACATGATTGGAATGATGGTCAAACTGCTATGGAAAGGATAAATAAAGTTTATTTGAGACATGTTATTGACAAAGTAAATGAGAGTGCTATGTTAGTAGTGAAGACATTTCAGAACATGGTAACTAGTAGATCAAGAATTCCATAGTCACTTGTGAAGAATTATAAGAATGATATATGTTTTATGGTTGACACTGACTTTACCTATATTGAAGCAGTGGAACCTAGAATTGAGTTCATAGACCCTCTTAGCTATGAGATATCTGAGGCTAAAACATAAGAATATGTTGGCAGATTACTTAAAAGTAAATTGGACACTCAGTGCAGTAGATTTGGAACTTTTGAAGAGAACTTCAACTCGGCAAAAGCTATAATTGAAGAGAAGCAATCTAAGAAGAGAGTTGACAACACTATCAAGAGAATACTAAAAGATATAGGAATGTCAGAACAAGAATTCTTAATAGAAAAATAGACAGCAGCAACAATCAGGGATATTGGATAGAAAGAAGTCTTGATTGTACCACCCTTGTCATCCAGTGCAGCACATCAAGAACCTACACAAGTCAAGGTGAAAGTAGAGGAACTATAAAAGGTACAAGTAACTACTAGATCCACTTCCTCCACAGCTAGCAAGAGAATGAAAGAAATTGCTACTAGACCAAGAAAGAGACAGAAGACTATAGTTCAATGAGTACCAAGAGTAATTATAGAAGTAAAAGGTGATGGCACTATAGTTAAGAAGAAAGCTTGGAAACCTAAAGTTGAAAAGCTTAATGAGCAGATTATTGAAAATGGAGACTTTACCAGAATGAACAAGTACTACAGTCTTTATGATTATTCAGACAGACTTAACTTGGAGAATGCTATTGTGAAGCATATGATTTTGGCAGACAAGAAATTTGATTATATTCAAGGTCAAATACCTGATGAGTTGTACACCAAACTGCTAAATAGAAAGCAGAGAGCAACTGAAGAAGACACTAATATCAGAAAGAATCTTGTGAAGAAGCTTTGTGAAGTGAGAGATGATGAACACTTGGAGAAGATATTGAAAGCCTTAAGAACCCATTTGAGAACCAAAAAGAGAACCATTTTGATTATGGGAGGTAGATATGAAGAAGTTAATTTAGATACAGAGAAGGCAATAATCAAGGTCATAGTAGAAAATGTTGGAGAGCCATCGGTTGCAGCAAAGCAAGCAGTTGAAGCTGAACAAGAGGATATTCCTTCTCCTTCAACTATTAACATTGAAGATGAAACTATGAATATAGAAGGTACTAAGGTCACCTTGGATACTAATGACAATGTATTTAAGAACTTAGCAAACATTGTTGACAATTCGGCTCTTGATGAACCGGATAGAACTGAAGAAGTAGAGAAGAATTAATCTATCTGTGAAGAACCTAAGGAGACTGAGATTCAAGAACCTATTCCCACCACATAAGACATCAGTCTTACTCCTGAGATTGGAAAGAAGAAAGAAATTGGATCTTTGTTTGAAGATTTAGGAAAGGAAGTTGATGATGATGATCAGTTGGAACTGATCACTTCTTTGAATAAAATCATTGGCAAGAACAAGAGAGTGAAGAATCTTGAAGGAAGTCTGAAGGACCTTACTAAGAAGTTACAAAGCATTGTAACTACACAAATCATAGAGGCAGATCCTTTGGAGAAAGCTAAGAAGGTAATGAGCACTTTTGACAATGAATTCACTAACCTATCTGATATTGCAAAAGTGAGAGCTCAAGCAGCTTATGAAGCTAAAATGCTTTTGAACATAAGTTAGAATATCAGGAATAATATTAGTAGTCTTGATAGTTGTATCAAGAACCTGAGGAAACATTTGGAGATAGGAAAATCATTGTACATATAGTGTACAAAACTAGAGATTTTGACAGCAGAAGAAGAATAGAAGATCAAGTTGAAGGAAGCTGAGATTCAGAATGAATGTAACCTTCTTTCTAGACCTAATGTGAAGGTATGTGATGCTGAAAAGAAAATTCGGAAGCTTTATGATGAAATAAGAATATTGCAAGATGAGAGGAATAGAAAAATGAGGAGACTCACTCTTTTGAGAGAACACATCTCTATGAAGTCGAGTATCATTGAAGAGTAGTTAGAAGAATGTCTTACAGCTAAGACATCCTTTCAAAAATTCAAATTTGACAACCTCCAAGCTTGTCAAATAGCAGCTTATGGACTGAGCACATTACTCAATGTGGAAGATTCCATCAAGAATTCATGGGAAAAGGAGATACAAGCTATGAAATCTGATTTTGCAGAATGTGTTGCAAGCCTACCAGCTTTGCAATAAGAAAATGAAGGTATAATATTTTTGGGATACAATTTTGTAATCCTCCCTACCCTATTTTGTCATTGTTGTCAAAGGGGAAGAGATATTAGAGCAGAAAATTGATATATTTGATAAGGATTGATACTCTTAGGGGGAGCAGCATATTAGAGTTTACATTTTGAGGATTTATAAGGATAGTATACATATTCTATACTATGGCCACAATTTTGTACAATTTTAATATTTTGACTTGTACACTTAGCCAATTTTCTCATATGTTGCCACCAATGACAAAGGGGGACATTGTTGGAAATTTGTTTAAAGTGAGTACATAGATGTTGTCATTATGGAAACATATGATCCACATGAAGATCACACAGGTTAGAAAGCAAGTATAGCAGAGCGCATTGCAATTTGTCTAAGTGTAAAACAATGTTTTCACCAGTGCATCAGGATACAGTTTTTGTTTGCGACATTGACTGGAGTAAGTTCAATGCTTGTGCACTTGAACATAGACTCTATGATGACTAATGATGATCCATCTCAGAGCACAAGTCAATATGGCATGTACAGAATTAGTTATGATAGTTTTACCGAAGATAGTGTTAAGCTGACATGACAGAATATGAAGGCATAATTGGTAAAGAGTTAAGGGATTATTTTGTTTATCAAAATAATGACTGAACAATATAAAGGGATGACATCCTAGATGTTAACTCTTGGATAAAGATATATGGAAGCCAAACATGTAAAGTTATTATCTTTAATAACTTGTATATATGTAATTGTAATTGTAAGAAGAGATATGGGGAAATATTGTAATGATATGATGCGAATGTAAGAGCAATGAAAAGATATTGATGCAAGCATCATAAGGTTATATACCTTAATCCATTTTTGTAATAATTATACATTTTACATTACTTGTTTGGGTAGTGGGCTCATCTGGTAATCAAATTTTGTATTAACAACTCCTAACAGGGTTGAGGCTTCTAACAGGGCCTATAGTCCCTTAATCAGGACTGATACACTATATGCTTGTAATAGACTCCTAGCAGGGTCAACATCCTTAACATGATACTTTTGATTAGTGGATCTTTGTGGGTACCATCCCCACCGAGGTTTTCCCTTGGTCAAGGTTTCCTCAAGAACATATCATGTGTTATGAGTTCTTTATTTCTATTGCTATGCATATTATTTAGCTTCTTATGTTATGCATGTATAAAGATAATCTGTTATATCCATAATTGGGCAAAAGAGAAAGTTTGTAGAATATTGATTCACCCCCCCTCTCAGTATTCCCTATTTCTAACAACCTGCACGCAGAGAACTGCCCTGTCGTAGCAGCACAGGCCCTATCATGCGCAGGGTACCACCCTGTTAAGGCGGGACAGGGGCCCTGCACGCGAGGGTATCACACTAACAGCACGAGCCCCGTGGTGTAAGGGCTGAGGCCCATAAAAACATATGCACGATTTTTTTAATTTTCATTTTTTATATTATTTATTAATTACATTAATTAATATATAATATTAATTGTTATAATTAATATTTAATAGTTAATTTATATTATTATTTAATAATTATGTTAATTAATAAATATTATTAACTAATATAATTATTATTTAATAATTAATTTATTATTTTATGATTTAATAATTATATTAATTAAATATTATTAATTAATATAATTACTAATTAATAATTTATTTATCTATTTTGTTATTTAATAATTAATTAATTTATTTGTTATTTAATAATTATATTAATAAAAATTATTAATTCATATAATTATTATTTAATAAATTACATTTTAATTTAAGCTAATAAAGGGTTGTTAGTGTCTTTAATGAATGGATATTGTAGTTTAATTTATAGTGAATTATAAATTAAATATAATTCAATATTATGATTAATGGATTTGTTCGGTCATTATGGGAATCATTTCAATATATAATAATGTATTTATGATGTAGTCATTAAAGCTATTAGTAAGGTTAAATTCATTTATGAGTGGCGACTAGATTGAAATGAATTGTTTAGTTAAAGTTTAAATTTGGACATTAATTTGATCATTATGTTACTTTTATTAGTATGATTAGTTTACCTCGAACACTTAAGTTAAATAATAGGGAATTCTTTTTACTTGATCAGTAAAGTTAACCAGCTCTCCACTAGGTTTAACCAAGAAAACTTTAGTAAACTATTAACCATAAACTTAAACTTGTAACCTTATATATATATATATATATATATATATATATATATATATATATATGGTGTGTTTTCGCGTGTAAAAATATGGGCATGACACTAAATTAGAGACTATAGGCATGTCTATCATGCCCTATTTAGACTCCACAAAGCTTGGTTTGTAAGTAGAGGTATCTTTCATGCATTTTGAAAAGCGGTTAAGGGATGAAATGTCATATGCATAATGTTAGACCAATTTCTCGTCAATGCAAAAATCTTATGAAATTGGTCTTATCCTTGCAATTTTGTGAAGTTGTCCCGCCCTGCCAGTAAGCTTGTTTTTAGTGTGTGAAGAAGATCCATAATGTTTTATAGCTTGCACTCTTAGCCCCATGTTCTTCAATGTGTCACCATGCTCTAGTTTTGATTGCACATGCTAAATTACAAAAACTAGGGAGATATTCATGTTTCAAGGTCTGCTGGAAATAATTCTTTCATGTCAGGTGGTGTCAAAACTATTTAAGCATAAAAACCCTCAATGTTTTTGCATTCCTTTGTTACCTTTAAGTCAGTGTGAAAACCTTGGTTGTTTTTTTCCGTTCACCCTTCGCAGCTAAATCTCTGGCATCAGCATTTCTTATGTGTGGTGCTGCGATTGTGTGGGGCCCAGTTCTTCTTGATGGCCAGTCGCTTGATCTCCAATTTTTTGGGTGGTTAAGTTTTTCATTCGGTGATCATGCAACTGTGTGTTTTTAGGGTCTCTAGATTCTGGTAGTTAAGTGCTTTTCATTCCACAACCTAGCATTTTCTTTGGTTGCGTGGTCACACAATCCTAACGGTTTGTTCTTGAACCATCGGCGATCAAGTGAGCAGTTGGGTTTCTTCTAGCGGTTTGGTGTGATCTATGGTTGTCACATGATTGTAAGGAATATTCTTCCCCTTTGCAATCATGCGACCACCGTCTGATTCTTGGCAGTTGTCAGTGGGGCCAAGGTTGCAGTGTGTTTGAAGGAGTGCCAATTGTCAGTTGATTTGATGGTTGTCATGTTGCCAAAAAGGAAAAGTGCTCGATGGTTATTTAGGTGGTAACATGACAACCATTGATTTTCATCCTTAGTGAGGCTCGACAGTGCGGTGGGTATAGTTGTTAGGTCTTTTTGATGTGGTTGTTCCTGATTGGTTGGTGTGGTGGTGATGTGGCTTTTCTCAATAGAGCCAGTGTTTTCAGTGTCTGGGCAAGTTTAAAGTTTGGCTATGATTTGTGGTTGTTGCATGATCACAAGGAATATTCTTTCCCTTTGCAATCATGCAACCACCATCCGATGGTGTGGTAAGTAAGGCGATAGGTCCAAGGTGCCAGTCATGCTGAGGTGCTTGATTTCTATTGGCTATCGAGGTGGTGATGTGGCTGTGAAATTTTCATGGGCTTGTTGACCATTGTGTCAAATTTTATGGACCACCTGATCTGCTGGGAAAGATTGAGATCGACAGTCTTATTTTAATGTTGATCGGTTAGTCATTGCAGCTATATTTTAAATATTTCCTAGGGTTGTCTTACCAGTGTTTTTACAGTGAGCCATATGTGACAAAATGGGTTGCTCAGAATTGATTTCTCCAGGATAGTTGTAGTTGTGAAGATGATGATGAAGATCTAGGTGGTCATCTTGATCTGATTTTGCTTCCTAGGATGTCATGTCAGTTTGAATGCAAAGGACTGTTATTTTGGCACAGGCGGCTAGGGTTTGGAGTATGTCAGTGATCTCCATGTTATGTACACATGAAGTCTTTCTAGTTGGTCCTGGCATTGAAGTTTGTTTTTCCTACAACAAGAAGGTGGTAAACATTGATCACAGTTAGCCTATGGTGATGAAACTGATGTAATTGTACATCAGACTTTATCTAATTTCTTCTTGGGTTTCTAGGCTTCTCTACATCCTTTCTTTCCTTGTTGTACTGGGTGGTTGTAGACCTAAATTTTGCTCTAAATGATCCATAGCTTGTTGCAATCCTTGTTCCTATAAAAGGATTTTCTGGATCATTTAGAAGGGTTCCAACCTTTTGGTTCTATTCTAGGGGTTCCTTCCCCTGGTCCTATGAATGTGCTTCCTACGGATATTTTGCCTTCTTCTCTATGTAAAGGGTGTTCCCTCTTTCCTTTTTGGCTATGAGAATATAAAGAATTTGTAACTGATGTCTTATGTGTAAGATTTGAATACATTTGTGTTGTTGTCAGATTGTCTCCATTTAGGTTTTAGACTTATTGATTATAACATCAAGGGTGTTGTAGTCTTTCTACTTGCATTTCCAGTGAGTGTTTGTAGTAGAGTTGTTTTCATAGAAGCAACTAAGTTTAGGACTAGTTTTCAGATATGTATGAGCTGGGGTATCAAAGATGTCTCATGCTTGTCTTCCATTGGATGCTGGTTAATGTATTGCTCATTCCTAGGTCTTCCTTTGAATAGGTGATAGAATATTTGGGTACATGGGTGGTTTGGTAATGTATGGTCAGATTTGTGATGAATGTGTTGTCTTCTTGTTTCATAGCTCTATTACAGTGAGTTGTTTGACTCTACTACCCATTGGATAAGGCACTAGTCTATGAGAGACTTAGGCTAGCTTAGGGTTCCATTCAACCCAACATCAAATCATTCAAATGAAATAATTTTCCTTTCATGTTGGTAGTAGGTAGTAGGAGGTCCATTCTAGTTTTCAGACTCATTCCATGCAAGCTGGTTGTTGCATTAGGTTTGGTTCATTGGGGTATAGGATACCCATACGGGTCTGAAAGGTATTCCACAATAATCTATCCGCAGACCTTTTGTTTATCAAGAAGAGTCATGAGTGTGCAGAAAAGGCAATACCCCCCTGAGTGATGTGGAGCTCAAAGAAGAATGAGGATGCCCTTGGTCCTCATCAATTGGCACTTTTTCCCTATCAGACTTTGGAGCAGAGACTAACCAGTTTGTCAAACATAGTGTAAAATTGACACCGTGTGGAAAAAGTGGGAGCCAACAAATGGTGACTCTGCTAGGGAGGCCATAAGTACAGATTCAAATAGAAAAAACATATTTGTAAAATTTTCTCACTACGTGCTGAGTGGTGACTTTGAGTTCTCTGTTTGATCAGTGTAGTCCCTAATAAACAGTGTGTACTGATGAAGTTTTGGATGGCTGGAAGAGATACAAGAACAAGTAAAATATTTTCCTCTTCAAGGAGGTGGTGACTCTACAAAGAAAAGAATTTGATGGAGTTTCATGGTGAGCTCTATATCTACCTCACTTCCAGTTGGCAAGGTTTCTACTACAGAACTTCCAAGTATTATATATTCATGTTTAGAAATATTTCCTTATAAGGTGATTTGAGCACTAGGAGAAGGAAGAAGGTGTGAAAGAGAGGTTTACATGCTTCAAAGAATCAGGGTTGTAGTTGTGCAAAATTTTGGTGAAGCATGAGCATGGGTAGTGATCATTGCAGTTTCATTCTTTAGCCCATAAGTATTCACATATGCTGGCCACAGAATGGTCATGATGTTTGTAGGTGGTTGGTTGCATAAGTGGATGGAAATCAGACCTTTGTTTCTGGAGGGTCTCTGATTATCTCTTAGTGGCCCGGGGCCACCAAGTAAGCTTCAAATTTTGTAAATTATGTAAATATGTTTTCCCTTTCTGTTGTGTGTTTCCCTTCCTGGTTTCCTGTTTATTTTGCCAATTTTTGTGAGGGTTCCCTTGTTTTTTTCTTGTGGGTGGTCTACTTCCTCCAGAAATTATGAATCCTTGCCATGCCTACAAAAGGCATGCATCCCTAGATAGAGCCTATGTTAGACCAATTTCTTGTCAATGCAAAAATCCCATGAAATTAGTCTTATCCTTGCAGTTTTGTGAAGTTGTCCCACCTTGCCAACAAGCTTATTTTTAGTGTGCGAAGAAGATCCATAATGTTTTATAGCTTGCACTCTTAGCCCCGTGTTCTTCAATGTGTCACCATGCTCTAGTTTTGATTGCACGTGCTAAATCACAAAAACTAGGGAGATATATATGTTTCAAGGTCTGCTGGAAATAATTCTTTCATGTCGGGTGGTGTCAAAATTGTTTAAGCATAAAAATCCTTGATGTTTTCTCATTCCTTTGTTACCTTTGCGTCAATGTGAAAACCTTGGTTGTTTTTGGCCATTCACCCCTTCGCAGCTAAATCTTTGGCATCGGCATTTCTTATGTGCGCTACTACAATTGTGTGGGGCCCAATTCTTCTTGATGGCTAGTCGCTTGATCTCCAATTTTCCAGTTGGTTAAGTTTTTCATTCGGCGATCATGCAACTGTGTGTTCACAGGATCTCTAGATTCTAACGGTTAAGTGCTTTCCATTCTACAACTTGGCATTTTCTTTGGTCATGTGGTCGTGCAATCCTGACGGTTAGTTCTTTAACCATCGACGATCTTGCGAGTGGTTGGGTTTCTTCTGGCAGTTTGGTGTGATCTATGGTTGTCACATGATTGTAAGGAATATTCTTCCCCTTTGCAATCATATGACCACTATCTAATTCTTGGCAGTTGTCAGTGGGGCTGAGGTTGCAGTGTGTTTGAAGGAGCACCAGTTGTCAGTTGATCTGACGGTTGTCATGTTGAAAAGTGCTTGATGGTTATTCAGGCGGTAACATGACAACAATTGATTTTTATCCTTAGTGAGACCTGATAGTGCGGTGGGTCCAGTTGTCAGGTCTTTTTGACGTGGTTGTTCCTGATTGGTCAGTGTGGTGGTGACATGGCTTTTCTCGGTGGGGCCAATGTTTTTAGTGTTTGGGCAAGTTTAAAGTTCAGCTATGATCTATGGTTGTTGCATGCTTGCAAGGAATATTCTTTCCCTTTGTGATCATGTGACCACCATCCAATGGTGTGGTAAGTAAGGCGATGGGTCCAAGGTGCCAGTCATGCTAAGGTGCTCAATTTCTATTGGCTGCTGAGGTGGTGATGTGGCTGTGGACTTTTCATGGGCTTGTTAACCATTGTGTCAAATTTTATGGACTGCCTGATCTGCAAGGAAAGATTGAGATTGACAGTCTTGTTTTAATGTTGATTGGTTAGCCACTGCATCTATATTTTAAATATTTCCCGGGGTTGTCTTACCAGTGTTTTTACAGTGAGCCGTATGTGACAAAATGGGTTTCTCAGGATTGATTTCTCTAGGATAGTTGTAGTTGCAAAGATGATGATGAAGATTTGGGCAGTCATCTTGATCTGATTTTGCTTCTTGGGATGTCATGCCAGTTTGAATGCAAAGGACAATTATTTTGGCACAGGCGGCTAGGGTTTGGAGTAAGTCAGTGATCTCCATGTTATGTACACATGAAGTCTTTTTGGTTGGTCCTTGCATTGAATTTTATTTTTCCTGCAACAAGAAGGTAGTAAACATTGATCGTAGTTAGTCTATGGTGATGAAATCGATGTAATTGTACATCAGACTTTATCTGATTTCTTCCTAGGTTTCTAGGCTTCTCTACATCCTTCCTTTACTTGTTGTACTAGGTGGTTGTAGACCTAAATTTTTCTCTAAATGATCCGTAGCTTGTTGCAATCCTTGTTCCTATAAAAGGATTTTCTGGATCATTTAGAAGGGTTTCTACCTTTTGGTTCCATTCTAGGGGTTCCTTCCCCTAGTCCTATGAATGTGCTTCCTGCGGATATTTTGCCTTCTTCTGTACATAAAAGGTGTTCCCTCTTTCCTTTCTGGCTATGAGAATATAAAGAAGTTGTAACAGATGTCTTATGTGTAAGATTTGAATACATTTGTGTTGTTATCAGATTGTCTCCATTTGGGTTTTAGACTTATTGATTATAGCATCAAGGGTGTTGTAGTCTTTCTACTTGCATTTCCAGTGAGTGTCTGCAGTAGAGTTGTTTTCACAGAAGCAACTAAGTTTAGGACTAGTTTTCAGATATGTATGAGCTAGGGTATCAAAGATGTCTCATGCTTGTCTTCTAGTGGATGCTGGTTAATGTATTGGTTTTTCCTATGTCTTCCTCTGAATAGGTGATAGCATATCTGGGTACATGGGTGGTTTGGTAATGTATGGTCTGATTTGTGATGAATGTGTTGTCTTCTTGTTTCATAGCTTTGTTACAGTGAGGTGTTTGACTCTATTGCCCATTGGATAAGGCACTAGTTTATGAGAGACTTAGGGTATCTCAGGGGTCCATTCAACCCAACATCAAATCATTCAAATGAAATACTTTTCCTTTCATTTTGGTAGTAGGTAGTAGGAGGTCCATACTAGTTTTCAGACTCATTCCATGCAAGCAAGTTGTTGCATTAGGTTTGGTTCATTGGGGTATAGGATACCCATAGGGGTCTAAAAGCTATTTCACAATAATCTATCTATAGGCCTTTTGTTTATCAAGAAGAGTCATGAGTGTGCAGATAAGGCAATACCCACCTAAGTGATGTGGAGCTCAAAGAAGAAGGAGGATGCCCTCGGTCCTCATCAATTGGCACTTTTTCCTTGTCAAACTTTGGAGCGGAGACTAACCAGTTTGTCAAACATAGTGTAAACTTGACATTGTGTGGGAACAAGTTTAAAATCCAACACATAATACATCGTTAATGCTTCATTAAAGCTTCTATTTGGTCGCATTCAAGTTATCTTTTAATGAGCTTGAAGTATTTATTTGAATTACCACCCAATCCCCTCTTGCGAAGGACATATTTATCCTTGCACCAATGGTTGTATATATGTATTGTCATAAATTATAAACACCTAACATGTGTTTATAATTCCATCATTGTTTATCACCCACTTTAGTGTATTTTTATATTAGGATTTCATATGGTACTTAATGGACAACTAAATTTAGATGGAGTTCCTCTATGATTTCAATCTTATTTAAATTAAAGGTAATACCTTATGTCAAAGTGTGCTTTATTGTTTCTCCAATTCCATAATTTATTTCATCACCTAGGCCTTGTGTTACCATTTGTGGCCTTGATGTTTTCTCTCAATCTTGGAATCGAATGTACCTTGTAATCTTGCATCCCCTAATTTCTCATGACCCATTGTCTTAATTTTATCCCTAATTGAGTGGAATATAACACCTTGGGTATTGTGTTCCTAGGAAGGTAACACCTTGGGTTCTTTTTTCCTAGGAACATACTACCCATGGTGTTGTGTTTCTAGAAGATCGGGTTGAAATTGGAACCAGAGTCTTGTTTTAGTGATTTAGTGGGATGTTAGTATTTATATTCAACCTGGTTAAGTTTTAATCCCTATTATATTGTGAGAGGTATATAAACACCTAATCTCTCATTATTTTGGTAGCCATGACCAATATTTTGGCATCCATTCTCAAGTATTCATGTTCAACAATCAAGTTTAAGATTTCAAGGTAAACATCCAAGCATAAAATATATAGACTTCTTCTCAAACATGCAAGGTGTTCTTCTCTATGGAGAAACATTGTTTCTCTCATTAAAGGTCAAGTAAAGGATTTTTCTATCAAGTAATGAGATACACAAATATATACGTTCATTCAAGTCTTATTTCTTCTTCTCAATCAAGCATTGTGGTGAAATACAATATCTATCACACAACGTTTTGTATTTCATGATTTTATTTTGGGTTTTTTTGTCAAGTCAAAGCTATTGCATCAAAATATTTGATCTCATTCAAAGAATCACTTGCATTGTCAATGTATGACATATTCTTTTTTTTAGATCTAGCCTCTTCTATATGACAACACAATTTCATTTCCTTTATTTCATTTCAAGCTTGATTCTCAAAAGGGTTTAACTAAGGAAAACCCCTCTTAGATATATCCAAACTTCTTCCTCTTTGTTTTGTAGGTACAAGTGTTAGACACATCAAGACATAATCAATAAAGTACAAGATCTGACAAGAAGACAACAACTAGATTTGGGAAAATCCCATTGGTACAAAATGCCCTAGGCTATCTATTCTAAGGAAAAAAAACTTTAAGGAATTAAATTCCCTACAAATTCATTGCAAATTTAGTCTTCATATTATTACAATCTTCTATACCTTATTTTAATTCATTAAAACTCCCTATCTATTTCCTGTCAGTCTATATTTCCCAAATCTTGTTAATTTTTATCATTTATGCTTCTCTTATGTACCATCATCATGATCATGATCATCATCATGATCGTCATGATCATGATCATGATCATGATCATGATCATCATGATCATCATCATCATCATCATCGTCATCATATAAT
Organism: Chamaecyparis obtusa; assembly: GCA_027943335.1. NCBI lineage: Eukaryota > Viridiplantae > Streptophyta > Pinopsida > Cupressales > Cupressaceae > Chamaecyparis > Chamaecyparis obtusa. The sequence continues at coordinate 28,650 of BSBK01001209.1, read as the reverse complement.
TCTTAATCCACAAATAGTGAATGATCATTATAATCACATAGTACTTGAGTCCTACTTGAGACTAGTGGGTCATCTTCTGTCCAATTGTGCATTAGGAAAAGGGGAGAAATCCACATTGCATAATCCTATTTTATCATTGTACATTTTGGTGAACGCAATTCATTACATTTTCATTCTAATTTTGGTGTTAGATCTCCTTTGTGTGCTTAGATCTAATTTGGGTAATTTTTATCATGGAGTTTACTAAATTATATTGGTGTGTGATAACTTATGTTGTTACATTTCTCCTTACATATCTTTATTAATCACATTGAGTGAATAATATTTCCTTGCATTTAATAATGTTTATATTCCTTAATTTTTTTCTTGAATAAGGTATTATGAGGGTTTCAAATAGATTTCTTTCTTCCAAGGCATGTTTTAAGACTTTTATCAATATTTCATATGATTTTCTTATTCAATTTTTAACAAAATACATAAAATATATTAATCACGTAAAAGTCTTTTTTGATGAAACTAAATGTGAGATTATCATAAACCACCTTAATCCTCCTCCCATGGTGCCTATTAATCATGAAGATAGAGATCAAACTACTAATTATCTGATATCAATGAGACCTAGACCCTCTCCTCCTACAACCACCTTAATGAATAGTCTTAAGGAAGCTAGTTTATGCACTTCTTTAGATGAGTTGCCACATTCTTCCTTTTAAAAAATCAGTATTCATAATCCTAATGTTAAGAATTTTCTTAATTATTTATCTCCAAAAATAACATTAATTAGACATGAAGATCTTGATAAACCTTCTCCTTCTTCTATGCCTAAAGAAGATAAGAATAGAGATAAAAATCTTAATCTCCCTAAAGATAGCATCTCCTTTCTATTTCTCTTTACAAAAAACACTCATAAATGTCAAGATTAATGTCCTTCTCTCTCAACATTAAATGCTAATTAAAATGTGGGTTATGACATTTCTACTCAATGAGGTTATAGTGGATAAGGTCTTAGCATTAATGAATAAGGTATTAAACCCCTATAGATAATCCTAAACAAGTCACTAGATATGGTCTATAATTGAAACTCAAGCCACCACTTTACCTTCTTCTAATCCTTCTTCATCACAACAAAAATCTCCTCTAGACATCCTTTTACAACCCCATCCATTGGTCATCTCCTACTGATGACTGTTTGGCTTTGGCTAAAAGAATCTTTTGGAGACTTAAATATGCCACTAAGGGTCATTTTCCTTTTAAATATTTTCCAAATAATCAAAGACCTATTAATGGTGAATTTTTATGTCTATTTCATTGTATCAATAAACATTCTCTCATTTATTGTAATGAAATTAGATAATTTATTCAAGATTTAGTAGATAGATATCTTATTTTCTTAACATATCTTATGATCTTTCTTGATACCAAAAATATATCTTAGTATTATCTCTCTCTTGTCATGTTACGCTCCATCATGTAATATTAATAGCATACATCATTTAGGGGTTTTTTGTTTTGCATGGTGTTTGTTTTGAGAAACATAATAGGTCTTTTCCCTTGTCATTTTTCATGGGGAGCAAGGTCTCTCTCTTCTTCATTTCTCCTTATAAAGGATCCATTATCTCTTTGTTAGTTGAAACTTTTATACTATGATATCCTTCCATACATGGACTTGTTTTCTTAGGATCTTTCTCTTTAGGGGATTGATATCCTATTTTTATATTTTCTCTTCCTTTCTTAGAAGTGTATATATTTTTATAATTAACATTTCCACTAATTGTGTATAATGTCACATCCTTTATCCTTTCTCTTTTCATAGGACCCATTTTTATCGCTTTGTGGGTTACCATAATTTATAGTACAATTATTTTGGTATGAAATCATTTGTTTCGCACAAGTATTGGTCATCTTTTTTAACATTATTTTTCATGCATCATAGAACATGTCTATTATATATTATCTTCCATTTAGGGAGTGTATCACATTTCTTCCTTTCAAAAGGATCCATTATTCCTTTGTTGACTTATTTCATTTATATCATGATGTCCTTTCTTGCATGGATTTGTTTGACTTATAGTAGGATCTTCTATATTTTAGGAGATTTACATCCTTGTTCACAACTTATTCTTTCTTTAAAGTGTATCTATTGTTTAAAATATTTATCTCTTAGGATTTACAATGTGTTATATTTTCCCTTGTCTTCACTCTAGGAGGAAAGGTCTTTTTTTGAATTTAGCTTTTCTACATAACCACTTTCCTTTGTATAGTGCCATTTATTTATCATGTGACTGTTGGAAATCAAATATGGGAAAGTGAGATACTAAGATTGGGGGGGTGAATCAGTAATCACAATAATTTCATACTTTGAAACTAATTCCACATGTATACAATAAACATAGATTTTAATAATGAAATGAAACTAACATTCTAATCTTATCCATTAAATGAAATGCTTAACACATAAATTTTGGTAACCTAGAAACACTTGATAGGTAAAACTGGGGTGGGGATGATACCTACAAATCTTCACTACTACAGTATTAAAGTTTGTCTATTAGGGCTACAATGTTTGACCAATTCAGATGATCTACCCTATGAGGGGTCTGCCCTGTTAAGAGCTTACAAACTTATACAATCTACCTTGACTAAAGGATTTAATACTTATAGCTAAGTAAGCACTCGGGTAAGAGATTTATGAAGGTCTATTAGGACCACTCTATTAAGAGATTTACCATGATTCACTTGTTAAAATGTATCAATACCCGATCCTTTCGTTTGTACTGTAAATGATAATTATAGATCTTCTATTTCCAATATTTATTTGATCTCAAAATCAAATGTACCTCTATTTTGTCCTTCAATTCTCTATTTGATCACTCTGCCTGATCTCTGCATCTTAACAATCAAAATACTACTATGTTCTGCATACAAGAGATCTTCTATGATTCTCTCCTCTTACTACATTTTAGGGTTTTGATATCACCTTATATAAACATCTGATCAAGTTTCTAGATCAGAATCAATGATCTAGATTCATCACTTATGTCTCTTAATAATTCCTTTTTTCTAATAGGTTACATAGATTGCATGGGGATTAATGATAAGAAATACAAAGTGTATTCATATCCTTGATTCTCTCCTTAATTATTAAATATCGCATAGAAGTCAGCCAAAAAGGTTTACCTAGATGTGTGTGCAATTACAAACACATATGTCAAAATAGGCTTGCTCAGTATATGAAGTCTCTAATGCTTAGTCAAAACTATTCTTCATATACTGGTGCTCAGCAATGACTCTTCTATACAAATCAACATAAACTTCTCAGTAACTATTGAAGTAGTCGGCAACCTCTGACTTTCTTGGTAGTAACTACTACTCGGTAACTATACAAAATACAAGTCTATACATGACTCGGCCTTAATAATATGGCTTAGTCATAGTGATGACCAACCAACATTGCCTTGAAAATGACTAAGTGTTACACACTACTAGACAACATAATATGGGGATCAACAATCTCCCCCTTTGACATTAGTGGCAAAAACACTTTGTCATGAATTTTAAATTGTATAACCCAAATAGTACATAGTACTTGAGTACTCCCCCTAAGACTTTGACTCGGTCTTCAAAAAGACTATACTATATATACATGACTCTTGACATACAATGAATATACATTTTCATTACAAAATAGTATGTCATTCCTTTCTATTCTATATCTCCTCTGTGATGATCACTATATATACATGAGTACATGACTCATTTCATCCTTGTACCATGACATATCTACTATTTCCCCCTTGCTTTTGGCACTTGAAGCTGCTGGGGTGTAGGGGTAAGAAAATACTTGTCCAAATATGGTTTGTGGAGCTGCATAATCATTGCTAAGGCATATCCCATCCATATCTCACAGAATCCAAAACTTGTATCTTGATCTCTAGTTGGGAAGCTAGATCAACTAAATTCTTAGCAATAGAGAGATGAGGATCTCTATGTATTAACTCCTTTTCTGATGCCAATTATCTTTTCATAACCTCCAGATGAGGTTTTAACATTATTTTTATTGAGATTAGTTTGACTCTTATTCTTCCATCATTAGCCATCAACTTGGCTAATCTATCTTGTGCATGAAGTAAGTTTGTGAAATGAATGGAGCTGGAACTTGCATCCATGCTCAGTGAATGTACAGTAGACTTTAAGTCTAATTATAATTTGTCAATCAATTCTTGATTATCCTTAGTGAATGTTTCTACATTGCATAGTTTATTGTACAAAAAATGAACATTTTGTACAACTTCTAATTTATTTACTAAATTAGAAATTTCTACCTGTTTGACTGCTATCTCAGTTGAGACCCTATCAAATACCTTTGTCTCAAACCTTCTTTTTGATAACTACATGAGATTTTCATTAGCTTCACTATCATCATTGTTCACCATTTTAACAATATGAACCAATTGCTCCCAGATAGGTGAAGTCTCATTCACATCATCCAATTCAAAAGTGTCTACAAAAATACCTTTGATTTCATGAAGTACCTAATTTTGTTGGTGTTCTCTCCTAAGTTCCTCTTTCTTTCTCTTCTTCTTCAAGAGTGATGAACTAAAAATGATTTAGGAACTACAACTGATTTAGAACCTAATTGAAGATCAGTGATTAGAGATCACTGAGTTGCTGATTAGATATGTAAGATGATTAAATCATTAATATGTTGTCATTGATGTCAACTAGTTTTGACATCACTTATCTTGTAAGTTACAATACCTAAACATCTATAGAAAGGAGAAAAAGAGATGAAGAACAGATATATCTACATTGAGGAAGATGGATATGATAGATGAGACTAAGAAATACATTGGGTAGCTTATTGATGAGTCTATGACCTTATGTTATTGACTTGATTATGTTGCATTCATCTATGATGAGGAAAAGAGAAAAATGACACAAGGTAGTGTGGTCGGTTAATGAAGCATTTCAGTATACACCGAGCAGTATAGTGTATACCGAGCATAGTATAAACTAAGCTTGTGTTCACCGACACATTTCTTTGTTAATCGAACAAAAAGAAAGGAACTAAATGATCAATTTAGCTGATAAGGATTGATGAGATGGAAAGTACATTATAATTAGAATTGAAGATAATATTTGTTACAAAGATCAACAGCTAACAATATTCGAAGAAGATCTAAGGGATTGAAATAAAACATGTTACTAACACATCAGCCGAGGAAGGTTTAAGCGGCAAAACTAACGAATGAGATTAAGTGGAAAAATTTGATGGATGAAAAGAAAATGGTTTACTTGTCTATTTAAGAGATTAGGGTTTCATTATGAAATTTATGCCAGAAGAAGGAGACTAAAGAGATATCACGTGAACAAGCTTCATCCATGCCTAATCAGACTGGTTAAGGAGAACTGAACTGCAGAGATTACTGAGCATCAGAAAGCTATAACCGAGAGACAGTAAGTTACTAAATATTTTTTGAAACAGAATTGATATATTAATCAGAGGATTTGAATGAGCATAATATAGATCTAAACATCTACAATATAAGTTGTATTTTAATAAAATAATCTATTGTTACTGTTTAACCATTGTAAATAGATAAATCTCTTAACCGAGTGGACTTGAAAGTGTTGTAGTGTCATTCATAGAGTGTACATTTGTTATCCTATCAACCCCATAGTGAATGCCGGTTGGATGATAATGATTAGTGTTAAATCCTCTAACAAGGTCACACCTTACAGTGTGTTTTGTAACCTGTAATAGGGTTGGGTCTTCACCAACCTCACTTCAGAAGAGTGAACAATTTTTGAGTTGTCGATCCCAAGTGGTTTTTCCCTTAACAGGGTTTCCACCTTAAATCTCTTGTGTTATGTGTTCATTGTGGTGATTGTTTGATTGTCATACTTTATATATTGCATATTGGATTTAATTGGTAATTACTTTAAGTTATTGACTAGTAATTGGTAAAAGCACATATAGAATAGTATTTTATGTTACTGAGCTGTAGAAGTTTATGTAAATTGTTTTTGGTTATACATTTTGTATTTGGGACTGTGGATAACTGATTCACCCCCTCTCAGTTATTATAACAATTGGTATCAAAGCGTTGGTTTCTTAGAATAGTGTTTTAAGGACTTCAACACAAAGATCAAAAAATGTATAAGAGGGAAGTGCCAAAGCTAAACAAGGATAACTTCACAATATGGAAAAGCCGAATGAAGCTGCATGTATCGAGAATTAGGAATTTTTCCCTCACTTTGATGGAGAATGGCTATCTTGCACCGCCCACTACACCTTTTACCCTTGATCAATTAAGAGACAAACATGAGCATAATGTCACTATGATGGAGATTGTTGCTGCTTTGACAGATGTCAAATTTGAAGATATCAAAGGTTGTACTACTGTTAGAAAATGTGGGATAAACTTTCTCAAGTTTATAGTGGTGATACAAATGTCCATTCAACGTTACATTGAATGGATTAAATGCTGTATTCTTGGTAGAAGTGAATGGAAGGAATATTCTTGGTGTTAGGTTTCATTTATTATTGAATTCAATGGTTTCCAAGATGTGTTGAGGAGTTTGCTCCTTGTTTAATGTTAACTGTTCCTGCACAATCCACTCATACAATAGTGAAATGCTATGTGGAAGGGATGGTTGATAGTGTTCCTTGAGGGAAGGGGGATTTTGAAAGACTTGTTATCATTGTATTGTGTATTTCCAATATGTTTGGATGCAGGGCAGACTGGGAGAATGAAGGATCACTCACTAATTGCACGATAACTCAATTTTGAAGGGTCACTGGAAGAGGGGAATGAAGGATCACTCACTGATTGCATGATAATCCCACCAAGAATTCTTTCCTTTAATTTTCCACAATATCTCAAAGTATGATCATTATTCTTTACTTTCTTCTATATGTTATTTTTTCTATGGTTTTGTTATCTCAGAAATATATCAAAAACATTGCAAATGTGCATTATAAAGTAAAATATTGTCCTTCAATTGTTCCACATTGAAGCATTTCCTCTTTGGAGTATTCTCTTCATTTGTACAATATCTGTCAAAAATGATTCCCATATTTCTTCAAGATCTATTTTAATCTTTATATTGCAATTTTGATTAGATTTGACCTATAGTTGATTTCATTAGTATTTTATAACATATACTCCTAATGTGAAATGTGGAGAGAAAGAAAGAGACACACTAGTTATGAATTACATGATATACCCATCATCACTTAGCACTTAAATAATAAATTATGGATAGGGAACAATCCCCTAACCTCTGGATGTTTGTTTCATGTTGGCCTCTTATTATATGCAAAGGTAGGCTTGTCTTAATTAGGCTAACAACCACAGTGGAGGGACCATAAATTATGGAACCCAAAATAGTGCACACTTGTATTAAATTAGGTTTAGTATACTACAAGGGAAGGGAAACCATGCAATAGTGCCTCATGGGGATGGAAGAAACCCTTCACCAAGAAGATGGTTGTTTCTGCAATATTTACTAGAGGCAAAGAACATAATTTGGTTCCAAAAATTACTCCTAGAAGATAATGGCACCCACAAAACACTTGGAAAAGATAGCACTCACTATATCTTTTATCACTCTTTTAAAGCTGGGACAATAAATCTCAAAGATTGATCAACGAATTCTTGAACACAAAGAACCATTGATAGATATGATTCATGTGTACAATAGCCAACAACTAGTTGTTCCAATCATGGTGTCCAATAATTATGTTAGAAAAAGCATCTACAAATCCCTTACATAACCATAATAGACTCAAACCATGAACTATAAGAACCTAACAATGGGACTAAAAAAGATACATCCTAAACAAATCTTGATCATATTCCACCCTATTGTAAGGCCCAAGAAGTAACTCTATCTTAAAGCTACACATTCCTCTAGATGAAGCTCAAAGGTCAAGTAGCTGAAGCATAGCAACACTGAATGAATATAGGAATAATTTGATGTACAATCATTTGCTAGCTTGGTTTGTGGGTTTTCCACATAATATTTTCCCTTTAACCACATTTATAGTTTGAGAAAATCATAAAAAATTGTTTCAAATTTATATTATCCTTTTGAACTAGTACACTGCCATCAAAATGCATAATCATTGGTCATCTCAAGAAAATTCCTATTGATTAGTAGGATATCCTTATAAAAATTTGATGCATGGATTTCTTATGAATTATCGACCGCTATGTATCCTACAACTATGGAAGGAATAGTGTTGGTGTTAGGTTTCATTTATTATTGAATTCAATGGTTTCCAAGATGTGTTGAGGAGTTTGCTCCTTGTTTAATGTTAATTGTTCCTCCACAATCCACTCATAAAATAGTGAAATGCTATGTGGAAGGGATGGTTGATAGTGTTCCTTGAGGGAAGGGGGATTGTGAAAGACTTGTTATCATTGTATTGTGTATTTCCAATATGTTTGGATGTAGGGAAGACTAGGAGAATGAAGGATCACTCACTGATTACATGATAACCCAGTTTTGAAGGGTCGTTGGTTGAGGGGACAGTCAAGGTCCGGATGATTGTTCCATTGGAGGACCCTATTTATTTGTAGTAATTTCTATTCAAATTGGATGCATGGATTTCTTGTTAATTATTAGCTGCTATGTATCTTGCAACTACATCCGTAAATCTCCATATACTTCTCTAGGGTTGTAAGCCACTTAGGGATCAAAATACAGAGACTAAATCAAAATTATTCTTTGTCCTATTTCCTTTTAACAAAGTCTCAACTATCAATGATACAATATACATTTGATGCCCTAAGCTATCAAATATATAAATGGCGCCTACCTAGAAGCTCACCAAGAGAATGAAGGATCACTCATTGATTTCTTGATAACCTAGTTTTTAAGGGTCACTGGTTGAGGGGATAGTCAAGGTCTGGATGATTGGGCCATTGGAGTACCCTAGTTCTTTGTATTAATTTCTATTCAAATTGGATGCATGGATTTATTGTGAATTATTGGCTGCTATGTATCCTGCAACTGCATCCATAAATCTGCATATACTTCTCTAGGGTTGTAAGCCACTTAGGGATCAAAATAGAGAAACTAAATAAAAATCATTCTTTGTCCTATTTGCTTTTAACAAAGTATCAACTATCAATGATACAATACATTTGATGCCCTAAGCTATCAATACAAATGGCCCCTAGCTAGAAGCTCACGAGCTGTCCATTTGATAACCACAATCAACATTTCAAAAAAATGGATATCCTTGAGCACAAGCACCAACAACATCAAATAATGGAGTTAAAGCATGGACTAGGGCATGACACCAGTAGAATGCAGTCATTTCAGTGATAGCAAATTACAATGGTGTCATTAAACATATATGCCAGTAATATCAACAAACGTGAATCCAAACATTTGAATATAGTGAATCGATATCCTTGAGCACAAGCACCAATAACATCAAATAATAGAGATAAAGCACTGGCTACGACACGACACCAATAGAATGCAGTCATTTCAGAGAGCATTCATGATCAAATAAAATTAAATGCATTCAAATATGATCCTAGAGGCTCGAAAGATGAAGAAATCACATACCTTCTCCTGCGCTTAGCTGTCGCTCCTTTTCTCCTGCTCCCTCTATCCAATCCAAATAAAAATGATAAGGCTGTTTCACTTTTTGTTTATCTATACCCCAAATCTATTGGAATTTCGATGGTCAATTAAACATCCATTGGAATACCAACATCATCAAGGTCTATTACAAAAAAAAACACCAAATTCGTAATACAAAGTTACCCGTCAGAAACTTCTGTCGAAATTTGGCCCCAAATGTAGTAGTGTCAAGGTCAACATAACTAGGTTAGGGTTGACCTTTAAGGGTTAGGGTTGACCTTGCCTATAAAAATGGGAATATGAGATTACTGAGATCAACAACAGTAAACTTGCCTTGGGAAGTGGTTGTCCAGTAGCTAGGCACTATCTGAAGAGCTCCATCTATGTCGCTCGAAGTTCCTCTCTGCTTGGCATTCTACTTTCTCTCCTAGAATCTGCAAATGGTAAGAATGAGTAGGTATGTTCTCTCTTCCCTTATTTATATTTCAAAATTAGGGTTTTTGTTAGGGTTTGTTAGGGTTTATTTATGTTAAATTCAATTTTCCATTCTTATGCATTTAGATAGACATTCATTCTTTTCATCATATCTTAAGTTCCGTAACTCCATTTTCAATGCTGTCAGCAGCATTGGAATCATGATTCAGATACCTAACTCCTTGAATTAGTTTAGGAAGTATAGGAATCATTATAATTTGTTTAGAAAAAGGTTTTCTTCAACAAATTTCATATCTAGTGTATAAGGCTATCCTTATCACCCTATTTCGCCCTTCATAAGTAGAAAGCCAAAACAAGGGGGCATAAGGGGCTCAATGAACTTCTCAATTTAGTTTTAGTAAGTCTTAGGTGATTTACAGATTTTCATTAACCTTATGTGCTGGAAGTTTTGGGTACTAACAGTTTCTTGCAGGATCTTTACATTGAGGAATTTGTTATATCCTTTTTATTTACTATGATGTTTTCTTACTTTAGCTTACATATTCAAGTAGTGTCATATATAAGCTAAAGTGGGACTAAATGTATAATCTTAAAATAGAATAAATTTCATTTTGGTAGGTTTATCACCCGTATTTAGGATGCATTTACACTTGATTCTTCATTTCTAGGTGAAATTAGGGTTAGGATCCTAAGGATTCTCCTTGATTTCCTTCTTCTTGGCTCTATTTTCTAGGTAGGACATATATACCATCCCTCATAGCCTTCATTACATCTCTTCTAGGCCTCTGGGGCCTTCCCTAGCATTCTATTATTTTTTCTCATCATTCCAAGATTCTGGTTGACTCAAAAACTTCTCTATTTTCAATGTTGACTAGGCCTAAAACCTTGGGTCAGGGTCGAGGTCGACCCTCACCTAGGTCAGGGTCAAGGTTAATCATGACCTAGGTTAAGGTCAAGGTTGACCTTGACATTTGTTGGGTTTTGGTCCCTGCTTCCAAATTTTGATCATAGTGGGTCCTGAAATTAAGAAAGGGCCTCCGAATTTGAATGCGAAAGGTATTTTATTCAAAATTCATTTAATTATTTTTCCTCCTTAGTTGGCTATTGTGATTGCACCATAATTCAAGGTGAAATTTGAATTAAGGGCCCTTACATTTCCCAAAGAGCCTTGCCTTGAAATCTCTATATAAGCACTCTCTTTTTCCTTCATTTCAACAAATCATGAGAAGCTACACATGACGTGCTACAAGTGATGATGAGGAGATGATGATGCAAGATTGTAGGAGGATGATATAGAAGAACAAGGTATTTATGATACCTTGATGCAAGAAATCATTTTTGTGGACAAGCTATTGTGGACATTCATTTGGAGCAAGAAATATTCCTTCTTCCTTGATCTACCATTTTCAACATTCAAGCATTCAAAAGATACAATCATGGGGTATCAATCATGGATTATGAGTTTGGTAGGAGTACCTTAGCCTTGGGGCTTGGTGTTCTTTATTTATCATATTCAAATCTATGCATTGCTCTCTCATTTCAATTCATGCTAGGGTTTTAATCTAGAGGATTAGATCTTGGCATTGCACATTCAAATCTCTTCCTATGAGAAACACACACACATATTCTATTACATCCAGCTATTCATGGAGGTGGAGATCACCAAAATGGGGGTTTGACTAAGGAAAAAACCTATATAGCCACCCCAAAACACCATTTTCAAATATATACAGTCATTGTTTCAGGAGTTGCAGACCAGATGTGGATACCCTTTTTGGAAAACTTCTGGGATCCATGAATAGAATTTCCATTGGAGCACTGCAGGTCAAGGTCAACATAAAGGGGTCAAGGTCGACCTTTATTTGGGTCAAGGTTGACTTGGCTCAGAAAAAAAAAAAGATTTATGGGTTTTCTTTGTATCTATGTTTCTATTCCAAATCCAGTTTCAGAATTTCTAGAAACATAGTATAGACACTAGAAAATAGGTATTTTCAGATCTACTATGTTATGAGGTATGTATCTTATTTCATTATTCCTTGCAAGTATTTCTAGATCTATAGTCCTTATCACTATCATTTCATGTATGTCATTAATATTGGTTTAGGGCCTCTTTTATGTGCATTTTTTTTAACCCCATCCATATTTTCCATAGCACACATATCAACTAAGAAGGCAAGGTAATGCATATACTTGGGATTAAAATACTTGGGTTAATTGCACAACATGTGGCAGGTATGGACATATAGCATAAAATTGCATGAGAAAGAAGTGGATAGGAAGATCTCCTAATTGGACAAGTACTAGTATGATATGTTTGCACTGTCACAAGGTCGGTCACTTAAGTAAGGATTAAAGAGACCAAGTACTAGAGACACATACAAATAAAAATGGAAATATAGAGGAAATCATGAGGATAAGAAATCAAATGTGGAGAAAAGCATCAAATGATAATGTTGGATCAAGCATTGCAATCGGTGACATCTCATCCATTGGATTAGGTGACATCACCACCTCCACTTAAATAAAAAACATATGTATGGAACTAAATTTCAAATTGGTTATATCTTACAAATAGTTCCTTAAGTCTACTGTATGCACACCAAATCAGCATGAAATAAGATGCACTATGGGATTACATATTTAGAGCTTAAACTATGAACAGTCAATAATAGCCTGACTGAGTGAAATTTTGCTAGTCAGTGAATATTGGCAAGGTTAACCGAGTTGTGGTACCAACCGAGTAATGGGTAAGTGCACAAAGATGGGGGACCAAAAAGATACCACTCTTCTTTTTGGCCCCCCATCGCGCATAGTGCGCATGCACTAAAGGGTGTGCGCCCTATAAGGTGCATGCCCTATGGCTTGGGCAATCCAAACCAAAGTGTGTGTGCCCTATAGGGTGCACGCGCTTTGGAAAATAGTTTTCCAAATGGTGTACACCCTATAGGGTGCACACCCTTTTAAAAAAACCTTATAAAGTTTTTTGCACGGATTTGGAAGCTCATTTTTCTTTCTCAAACCTGCATTTTCAGCTAAGAAGGGATTCTAAAGCACGCACACCCTATTATATTTTCTTGTGAATCAATTATTTTTGTTCATCCATCGATCAAATGGCTCCATGATGTCGTCAAGTTCAATCCGGAAGAATAGGTAAGTGTTTTTATAGCCCATGCCTCTTATTTGTTTTAAAATTTTAGTTTTGTTGCAATTTGTTTTGTTAAAAAAAAAAATTGTTTAAATTTGTTGTGTAATGAAGATTTTTAAAATGTAGTTTTTTTAATTGCCAAGAAGAAATAATCTCCCTCAACCAAACCCTCTATCTCCCCATGAAGAACCAAATGAATAACTGAATGAAGAAACAAATGAAGAAAATGAACCTCAATTGCCTCCACCAATCAAGAAACCTCCTCCTGGAATACAACAAAATTTGATGAACCAAATTGAAAGATGGCAAAAAGAATTAGAATCTTTAATTAATAGGTTAAAAAATTCTAGTGGTAGAAATCTCGGAAGGGAAAGACTTGCAAAATCATTGGAAGCAATCTTGACCCACGTAAGCACGGTTAGTGGAAAAATTAATTTATGGTGGGATAAAAGAGAAGAACAAAAACAATATTATGCAAATAAATTATCTTATGCAGACATAAAAAAGAAAAAAATCACAAAAGATGACATTTGCCAGCTATTTAAAAAACCAGGGGACACAAATACTCTTAGAGCTACAACGAGGAGGTTCCCAATTCATTGGTGCGTAAATGAAGACATTAAAACATTTTTTGGGAGAGATGGTGGATGGTCTTTGATTCACCTCCTTGTAACAATCATGAGGTTCCTATATATTTCTTGAGGAAACTCTATTGCGAGTTTGTACTCAAGGAGGTGCCAAATTATTTTGACATTCTGGATTCTCAGGGTAGAGGAGGGGGGTCATCATTTGATCAGGCAGGGGCACATCGTGACCCTAACACACCTAGGGCTACTATTGGCAAGCCATAGGTGGATCATGTTTGTATTCCTTCCGTTGTGAAGGAACATGTAGAGGCAGACACACTAGGAATGATTAGTGCTCTGACACAAACTCTCATCCAGTGTGCCACTCCTTTAGTTGAGGGTGACTATGGTCAATCCTCAAGGGGGCATATTTTTCGGTCATGTGGATGCTTGTGCACATTTGGTACTGGTGAGAGAGAGGAACAAGATTTTGTATTGATGACTGATAGCTTTCTAAATACAACATTTGGCATTGACACAGGTAAATATTTCCAAGTTCATTAAATTACTTTGATCATATTTCATTTATAAAAGAATAACTATTTAATTTAGTATCTATTGTTTATGATGAAAATTCAGGGCAAGAGTGTCAGTGGTGGTGGTGGTAGTGGAAGTGGCAATGATCCCAATGTCCCCTTTTACACATCATCGTCAATTCCACAAGTATGTATCGAATAAAACATTTAATTAACATATTTGATTATTATGTAATTATATGAATAATTGTATCCTAACTTATTGTGCATGTGCATTAGATGTGCACTAGTGGACCATAGACATTCATAATGGATAGGGAAGGGCATCGTGAAACTTTCCTTGAGGTATCTTTATTTGCATATTAATTAGATTTACTCGATCATATTTAATTAATGAATAAATGACTAAATTACTAGACAAATTATGATCAAAATCTAGAGGCACGATGATTACATTCTTTCATCTAGGTTTGTGAGGTCACCATTGAGTCCATAGGTATACATGTAATAATGCATTATAATTAACATGTCAGTAGTACGTTCTTATATGAATGGTTATCTTATAATTTTCAATGTACATGTGCACTAGTTGAATGTTGGAGCTTCGACTTCGACACCGCACACGGAAGGACGCAGTGGAACCTTCACGGAGGTATCATTTACTCATTAGGAGGGTTGTAAAAAATATATGTAATCTTGATAACTGCATAATTTAATTTTTTTGTTTCATTTTCAGCTTTTGACATCAGAGACTCCTCCTTCTGTCATTGATACTTTGGATCGTGGAGTACCTGTAGCAGTAGCTAGTTCTGAAGCACTGACTAAGGTATGAAAGAGATCACTTAACTTTAATTGTTATTTTGATAGTTTGTATTGAATTTTATAATGATATAAGGTATGTATTTTAATTATTATTTTGATGATTGTTGTAGGGACTTATGACTCCAGATCGCTAGCATGCACCTTCGATCGATGAACATAGTGACTATTTGCTAGCGGTAAGCCAATATTCAATTTTATGTCATTGTATAATTCAATTTTTATGTATATTAGTTATCTCTATCTTTTTTTTTTTTTATCAAGTCGAGCTACAGAAGAGTCTATAGAGGAGGATGAGTGAGCGCACTCAGAAGACTAAGACATCCACTGCATCTCCATCAATGCAATGATCGAAGATAGATTGAGATTTGTTTCCTTTCCCTAGTAGGAAAGGACTAGATTAGGGATATGGATTGTATGCCTATATGGCATTAGTGGACATATTTTTTGTATATTGTATTAGTGATATGTTGTACATCCATTTGGTTTTGAGGAAGCAAGTTTTACTGTATTGAATATATTCAATATATGACATTATTGGACATATATATTTGACTTCATGCCCTATGAATATATATTTTTTATATTTTAGGTATGCAATTCATGTGTTTGGTGTATTGATGTATACTAGTTTATGTTTATGTGGATGTATTTACTTTGTAAATTTCCCATGCCTTATAGTTATGCTTGTATGTTTATCGATGTATATTTAACTTGCTGACTGTGCTACAAATGCTAGTCACTGTCCTCAATAACAGTCAATTCATTGACTATAATAATAAAAAAAGTAATGAAATGAATGCATAAATGTATAAACATAATATAAGGATTCTTGGGGTACCCTAATGTTGGAAAGAGTTCTTTTATTAATAAGATTACTATGGAAGGTGTGGATGTGCAACCTTATGCTTTTACAAACTAACTTCTAATTGTCCCCTAACTAACTGATTGTTAATGAAAAACACTAGAATACATATTTGCACTCATCCTACTACTCATCTTGGAGTCATCGGTGTCATTTGAATGATTGTGTGTGCTAAAAAAGGTTGTCAGTAGCATTTATTCAACCATTCAAAGTTGTTGGAACAAACAGTTTGATGCTACGACTGACAGTTGGAAAGATACGCAATGTTGGCCATTTGAACTGAGGAACACTGTGAGTTCTGACATCGAATGAGAATGTGTTTCCAAATATAAATGAACTTGAATCTCTGAAAACTAAGATAGGCTTTTGTAGGCCCCGGCAACACGGTCCCATAGCACTTGATGGATCCATGCTACCTCGCACGAGCTCCAAGATATGACCCTGCAAAGATCTTTGATTTCATGCTTAAGAGACCTTGAGGGACATTTCGGCCCAGAGTCATTGGCGGGGTTTGAACTACTATGTGCACCGAATGAGATTTCCCCTAGCATTTACTTGGTCATTCTGAGCTATTGGAACAGATGGTTCAATGCTATGACCGACGCTTGGAAAGATATGCAATGTTGGCCATTTGAACTGAGGAACACTATGAGTTCTGACATTGATTGAGAATGTGTTTCCAAATATTAACGAACTTGAATCGCTAAAAATGGAGACATGCTTTTGTAGGCCCTAGCAACATGGTCTCATAGCACCTAAAAGATTGATTCTACCTTGCACGAGCTTCGAGATATGACCCCACAAAGATCACTAATTTCATGCATTTGGGACCTTGAGGGACACTTCGGCCTAGAGTCATTGGCAGGGTCCAAACTACTGTGTGTGCCAAATGAGGTTTCCCCTAGTGTTTACCGACCATTCAGAGTTGTTGGAACTGGTGGTTTGATACTATGACCGATGGTTTGAAAGATACACAATGTTGGCCATTTGAACTAAGGAACACTTTGAGTTCTAACATCGACCGAGAATGTGTTGCCAAATTTAAACAAACTTGAATCTCTAAAAACTAAGATAGAATTTTTTAGGCCCCAGCAACACAGTCCCATAGCACTTGACTGATCGATTCTACCTCATATGAGATCCGAGATATGACCGTGTAAAGATCGCTAATTTCATGCTTAAGAGACCTTGAGGGACAATTCAGCCTAGAATAGTTGGCGGGGTTTGAACTACTATGCATGCTGAACAAGGTTTCCCCTAGCATTT
Organism: Chamaecyparis obtusa; assembly: GCA_027943335.1. NCBI lineage: Eukaryota > Viridiplantae > Streptophyta > Pinopsida > Cupressales > Cupressaceae > Chamaecyparis > Chamaecyparis obtusa. Next base: position 11,412 of record BSBK01001209.1, on the reverse strand, counting down.
ACTTTACCATTTGGTGCTATTGGAATTGATGGTTCGATGCTACAACTGATGGTTTGAAAGATACGCAACATTGGCCATTTGAACTGAGGAATACTTTCAGTTCTGACATCGACCGAAAATCTATTTCCAATTTTTAAAAAAGTTGAATCTCCAAAAACTAAGATAGGCTTTTTTAAGCCCCAGCAAGATGGTCTCGTAGCAATTGATAGATCCATGCTACCTCACACAAGCTCTAAGATATGACCCCGCAAAGATCGCTAATTCCATGCTTAAGGGACCTTGAGGGACAGTTTAGCACGAAGTCATCGGCGGTGATCGAATGACTGTGCATGGTGAATGAGGTTGCCACTAGTGTTTACCTAGCCATTTGGAGCTATTGGAACAGACGGTTTGAAAGATACACAACGTTGGCCATTTGAACTAAGGAACATTTTGAGTTCTGACATCGATTGAGAATGTGTTTCTAATTTTAAACAAACTTGAATCTCCAAAAATTAAGAAAGGCTTTTGTAGGCCCTGACAACACAGTCCCATAGCACCTAATGGATTGATTCTACCTTGCACGAGCTCCAAGATATGACCCTACAAAGATCAATGATTCCATGCTTAAGAGACCTTGAGGGACACTTCAGCACGGAGTCATCGGCGGTGATCGAATGATTGTGCATGGTGAATGAGGTTGCCACTAGCGTTTACCCAACCATTCAAAGCTATTGGAACAAATAGATCGATGCTATGATCGATGGTTGGAAAGATACGCAATGTTGGCCATTTGAACTGATGAACACTTTTAGTTCTGACACCGACCGAGAATGTGTTGCCGATTTTAAATGAAGTTGAATCTCCAAAAACTGAGATAGGCTTTTGTAGGCCCCAACAGCATGGTCCTGTAGCAACTAATGGATCCATGCTACCTCACATGAGCTTTGAGATATGACCCTATAAAGATTGTTGATTCCATGCTTAAAGGACCTTGAGGGACACTTGGGCTCAGAGTCATCGGCGGTGATCGAATGACTATGCATGGTGAATGAGGTTCCCACTAGCATTTGCCCAACCATTCAGAGCTATTGGAATAGATGATTCAATGCTATGAAAGATAGTTGGAAAGATATGTAACGTTGGCCATTTGAGCTGAGGAACACTATGAGTTCTGACATTGACTAATAATGTGTTGCCGATTTTAAATGAAGTTGAATCTCCAAAAACTGAGATAGGCTTTTGTAGGCCCCAAAAGTGTGGTTCCATAGCAACTGATAGATCCATGCTACCTTGCACAAGCTCTGAGATATGACCCCGTGAAGATTTCTGATTCCATGCTTAAGGGACCTTGAGGGACACTTTAGCACGGAGTCATCGGCAGCAATCGAACAATTGTGCATGGCACTAGTGTTTACCCATCCATTCAAAGTTGTTGGAACAAATATATTGATGCTATGACCGATGGTTGGAAAGATATGCAACATTGGCCATTTGAACTGAGGAACACTTTTAGTTCTGACACCGACCGAGAATGTGTTGCCAATTTTAAATGAAGTTGAATCTCCAAAAACCAAGGTAGACTTTTGTAGGCCCTAGCAACATGGTCCCATAGAAACTAATGGATCCATTCTACCTTGTATGAGTTCTGAGATACGACCCCGCAAGAATCATTGATTTCATGATTAAGGGACCTTCAGGGACACTTTGGCCCGGAGTCGTTGGCGGGGATCAAATGACTATGTGTGGTGAATGAGGTTGCCACTAGGGTTTACCCAACCATCTCGAGCTATTGGAATAGACGGTTTTATGCTAAAAATGATGGTTGGAAAGATACACAACATTGGCCATTTGAACTGAGGAACACTTTGAGTTCTAACATCGACTCAGAATGTGTCACCAAATTTAAATGAAGTTGAATGTCTGAAAAATGAGATAGGTTTTTGTAGGCCCCAGCAACATGGTCTTGTAGAAACTGATGAATTGATTCTACCTTCCACGAGCTCTGAGATATGACCACGCAAAGATCACCAATTTCATGCTTAAGGGACATTGACGGACACTTCGGCCTCGAGTTGTTGGCAGGGATCGAACATGTGTGTGGCGAATGAGGTTGCCACTAGCATTTACTTAGCCATTCAAATCTATTAGAATAGATAGATCAATGCTACGAATGATGGTTGGAAAGATACACAACATTGGCCATTTGAACTGAGAAACACTTTAAGTTCTGACACTGACCGACAATGTGTTGTCGAATTTAAATTAAGTTGAATCTCCAAAAATTGAGATAGGCTTTTATAGGCCCTAGAAACATGGTCTCGTAGCAACTAATAGATCCATGCTACCTCACACGAGCTCTGAGATATGACCCTGCAAAGATCACTGATTCCATACTAAAGGGACTTTGAGGGACACTTCATCATGGAGTTGTCGGTGGCGATCAAATGACTATGCGTGGTGAATGAGGTTTCCACTAGCATTTACCTAGCCATTTGGAGCTGTTGGAATAGACGGTTCGATGCTATGATTGAAATTTGGAAAGATATGCAATGTTGGCCATTTGAGTTGAGGAACACTGTGAGTTCTGACATCAACCGAGAATGTGTTGTCAATTTTAAATGAAATTGAATCTCCAAAAATTGAGACAGGCTTTTGTAGGCCCTGGCAACACAATCTTGTAGCAGCTAAAGGATCCATGCTACTTCACATGAGCTCCGAGATATGACCCCAAAAAGATCACTGATTTCATGCTTAAGGGACCTTGAGGGACACTTCAACACAGAGTTATTGGCGGGGATCAATTGACTGTGTGTGCCGAATGAGGTTTCTAGTAGTGTTTACCCAGCCATTAGAAGCTATTGGAATAGACGGTTTGATGCTATGATTGATGGTTGGAAAGATACACAATGTTGGCCATTTGAGCTGAGGAACACTGTGATACCTCTCCTATGGTGATACTTGGACTTTTTTTGATTTGGACATGTTATTATGATGGTCGGGACTATACATTTGCATTTATATTTTGTGGATGATGATATGATGGATATGCTCATTTATGGTTAGCATTTATATGTTTATGAGATTAGAAAACCATCTATTTTTATATGTTTTATGGATCTAACTCAATGTTTTGAATCTAACCATTATCATGATGTTTTATGTTTCATGGATATCTGTCTGATGTGTTTTTATGACTCAGGATGAAGTCATAGTTACTCACTTAGTTGAGGTCCACATGATGTATCGATCTTGGTCATCTGCTTGCATATATCTAGTTTGTATCTCCATATGTATATATATGTATCTCTTCTTGGTGATGCGGGATCACAGGTACTAGGTATCGTCTCCACCTGGCTTCACAGGTCTGAGTGATCCCTCAAAATCCTCAACCGTTGTTGTTGTTACTTAGATATCACCAGGTTCCATAGGGAGAAACTTCACCTTTGATCCTTTTATCCTTAGGTGGGAAGTGTCGAGTCAATCCCTTGTGTGGATGTCTTATGTGATCTCATAGTTGTTGGATTGGTGGATCTGGTAGCTAGTTCTTGTCTTCATGGTATGTTCAATGTTGTTAGTAGATTTTGATAGATATGACTTAGTAATTTATTGTTATAAGAACTTACGTATATACATACTAGTGTGTTGTTGGGAATGACTTAGTATGTGATTTAAATCGTGTGATTTAATATCATTAATAATAAATAATATATGTTATAACAATGTTATTTTTAATATTTAACATTAATAATGTGCTGCCTTATTTATGGTATTATTTTATAATACTAATAATGACAAAGAGTCTATAGCAATAAAAATAATGGTAGGTTTCATCTTATATATATATATATATATATATATATATATATATATATATATATATATATATATATATATATATATATATATATATATATATATATATATATATATATATATATATCGCTATTAGATTTGGTAAGAATATGGATTTGAAAATAATATGTTTTATAATAATAATATATGTACACATAGGCATATGGGTGCACACATATGCATATGCATACATATATTTATATACAATTATTGGTAGGTAATTATTATATTATATTAATGAATAATTAAAGTAGCTTATGATGTGATTGTACTTAATAATTATTATTATTTAACTTTCCTAAAGTAAAGGAAATATAAATCTAATTATGTTAATAGATTATAGTTTTATAAATTAATTTATCCCTTTACGAGAATAAGTTTTCACAACCGTATTATTAACGATTGAGAGGTTGGGATGGTTACACAGTTGGGTTACCCATGCAACCACCTCCTCCATTTTATTTACAGGAAAGATTTCCTGTGGGGAGGAAGGATAGAAAATATTATTATTGAAGGAGAAAATTTGGGAAATTAAAAAAAAGTTTTGGCATTTGGATTTTGGCAAATAGAGGCTAGAGATTCCATCCAGGAAGAGTTTGAGGCTTACTGGAAGGAGACGGAGAGGAAGGATTCATCTTCATCAATCGGATTCTGTAGGACTCCAGGTTGGATCCCATCCTCAGAAATAGATTTAGTTTAATAGTATGAATGTGGTTTTGTTTTTTTAAGGATTTGTTGAAAGTTTCTATATTCGGTATTATTATTGCAAAACATATGTGTAATGTTGTATTATTATTGTATTGTGTAAGGTTAATGTATTAATGTGTTCTGTAATAATATATTATTACAGAAGGTTGATACATTAATGTATTCTGCAATAATGTATTACTACAGAATGTGAAAGTATTAATGTAATATTACAGAATGAGGAAGTATTAATGTAATATTACAGAATGTGGAAGTATTAATGTATTATTGTAGTATGTGAAATGTTATTGCATTATTGGTGATAGTGTATATATTATGATATTATTTTTCCAGTCATTTATACATTATATAAATGTTGTACTATTGTATTATGAATGTTGTAATAATGTATTATTCTTTCATTTGTCAATTGTAATATTCTGTCAAAATATTTACGTTTCAATAAATTATCTAAGCTCTTTCCTTTTTATCAAAAAAATAAATAAAATTTATATATAATTATAAGAGATATGCTTAAAAAAATAAAAAAATAAAAAACATCTAATATAAAACACAAAAAATATATATATAATGGGAAAAGTAGCAGGCACTGCTACGGCAGTACCTGATTGCTACGGCAGCGGGTACTGCAGTAGCAGTACTTGACTGCGATGGCCACAGGCTAGGGAAGCACGTGGGGGGGCGCGAGTTAGTGGGGTGTGGGGCCCGCAGGGTCCCCCCCCATAAGTGACTTTTATGTTCTTTATTTTATGGTAGTTGTTGTATTTGTTTTAGATTTTAAGTAATATTGAATTTAATATATTTAAATTTAGTTATTGTTTTATGGAAATTTCATGGTGTAGTGTAAATTATAAATATATGATGAAAAACTATATTTGTTTATTTAAGTTTTAGAGTTTTAATTAATAAATGTTAAATGTGGATCTAATAGCACTCGCTTTATACAAGTATAACATGTAAGTATAAGTTTACGTACTTTTAATTTCTTATACTTTAAGTTATACTTGTATAAAGGGATTAGTTACCTTTCGGATTGAATGGGATAGGTTTCAATTTCCTAGGAGTTAAGTTGCAATTTCTAGATTTTAGATTTTTAACAAAATCAGACTTAGTCTATTTCCAACTTAGAATGAACTTTATGGAGTGTTATCTTTTGGTATATGGAATATTGTGAAAACCTTAAAATTGTCCATTCCTTGTTTAGTGGAGGTTATGTTCAGTGCATTTAGATGCCTTAACAGGGATAGAATGTGTGTAAGGAGCACTTTAGGGTTTAGAGTCTTCTAAGAGGATCAGGACATTCTAAACATCCTTAAACGTACCTAATTTCTCTAAACATCCATAAACTATCCTATTATTTCCAATTCTTTGTAGCAGTTTTCAAATGTGTTTACAATGTGCTTCTACTATGTGTATGATGTAATTGTGATGCATGGGTTGAGGGTAGAAAACCTAACGACACCTAGTAAGTGGCTCTCAGTGCGGGACCGGGGCCCTAAAGTGGCTAGAACCAAGATAACCGACTGAAGAGTTATTTAACAAGTGAAAACTTAATTAAACTTATGGGAATGGGTTAAAACATTAAAAAGATTAAATGTGCCTCACCCATGCCATTAGTGCTAGTAAAGGCTATGGATGGGAGTGGGAGAAGGTACCTATGCGTAGGTACGATCAAATGACGCTTGTCTATACGAAAGGCATTCGATCCCGCATGTGCCTACTTGGGGGCTAGGGCCCGAAGTGGCTAGTACTAGGAAAACCCAAGGAGTGAGGGCTATGCGATGACACTCAGGTTGTTGCTTAGAGTTTCTACCAAGCCTTAGAACCTTTTTGGGGAAAGATTTATATTTTGATCATCTTTTATTTGCTATTTGGGAAAGGTTACCCAACCCTAGGTTTGGCCTAGCTATGCCTTCTTTGTGGACCTTGGTGTTTATCTCCTAGCACGGGGGAGTGGGCCTTTGGGTATCCACATGGTTGGGTGGTAAATATTTTATCGAGGTATCTTTTGCGGATGCAGTGTTTGAAGATTCATGCTTGCTTATGTACCTGTTTTTGAAGAATAAAGGCTTTGTGATTATCTTTCATGATGTAAAGTTATTGTTACCTCCTGAGCAGAGATGAATGTAATGTAATCATTGATGTAATTTAAAATGATGTATCTAGAATGGGTAGATTTAGGAAAAAGGGAAAGAGAGATGTGAACTTTATGTATATGATCTATTTGAAGGATTTTGTACCATTTCAAGTATGTTAGTATGTTTCTTATTATTGATTAAGTGAAAAAGGCTATTGAAGAACAAATGTATTAATTGCAATGTATCAAATGATTTAGATGATTCTATTTGATTTAAAGGTTAGATTTTTCATAAAGAATACTTAGGAATATAGATGGTTTTTAAATGGAAGGTTGAAATGAAAATATTTTGTATTTCTTAAAGATATGATGCAGTTGGCTTTGGGAAATAAATCTTGTTGTTAGTTTATTTAATGGATTTGAATGAATCATGCATTTAAATGAAAAGGGAACCTTGGGAGGAATCTAAGTTTAAGTTTGGTTCACATAATTCTTTTTAAAGTTCAAAAATTTTCATAAATTATTACTTAGGTTTTCTTTAACAAAGAGAATCTTTGTTCTCTTCCCCGGTTCCCTTGTGGGGCATGACAAAGTCAGTCACTAACATCTCATCTTTATAACAACTAAATTTGGATTCTCTAGAAGCATTAGTTCTCAAAAAGAAATAGTAAAACATACCATATATAATGACTGTGTCGACACTCAACTGCATCATATAATAAGTTGAAATTAGATAATCATAAAACACTTTGTAAAGTACAACATACATATCATATACAGCCACATAAAATGAGTTCAGCATCAAGAAAGAATTTTTGTTTTTCAAAGTCTTCTAATTTCTCTATGACTAGTAGCCAATTGCTTATTCATTTATTTTTTGCTTCCTCAATTGGTCAAAAGCTATAGGATATTCTCTAGGAAACTTTTCATTTTTTCCTGTAGGATGCCTTTGCATACAAATTTTGGAGAATCTTTGTTAAAAAGTAGGTAAGGATGGCTAAGTTGAGTGCAGTGGAGAGGGAGAGGACTAAATTGAGAGAGTAGAGGTGGAGAGCGATAATGACGAAAATATTTCAAGGCTTGTGGAAATTTGGAAATTATAATCTTCCTCCCAAAGTAGACATTAATTTGAAGGGTGCATAAGGGTCATGAAATATTTCAAGGATAGAAGGAGTTTGATGAGTTTGAAGGGTGCATAAGGGCCATGAAATTGGTGCAAGGGAACAACAGTAGATGTTCTAGCCATTGGGTATTTTATGCATGAATCCATCATAGGATGGTCAAATGATGGTGAATCAACTTTGGTTCAATTTCTATGGTGTTGGGAGATGAGACATTGGGCGAGCCCTAGTTTCTAGGGGGTTTTGGGTCTTAAAGAAGATGGTATGAAAGGAGAGAATGAAGTAAAGGATTCTCCAAAGCTAAGAAAAGAAAATAAAGTGATGTTCAAAAGGAAGAGAATAAGAAAAAGAACAGGAAGAGAAGTGTAGGAAGTTACAAAAGGTTAATATAAAAGGTGTTGAAAGAAGTGCATCCCTCCAAGGGAATATCTAATGCTACCATGGATATCATGGAGAGATTCATGATTGATATTTTTTTATAAGATTACTCCTAAGGTTGCTTCTCTATTGAAATATAACAAGATCATGACACTTTCCTCTAGAGAAATTGAGATTGTTGTCAAGTTTGTTCTACCTGGAGAGCTGGCTAGGCATGCTGCTTCTGAAGGAAGTAAGGCTGTTACCAAGTTTCCTCCTACTATGGGTTAGGTTTTGTTGGAATATTTTAGGTTTTTTGTATGTGGTGTTTATGGAAAGCTTGTTTAGAAGTTGGTTTTGGCTTGGGTTTATGTGTGGAAGTTAATGCTGAACTGGGATCTTGGTGTATCTAAAGAATATATGAATTATGCTATGTATGTTGTGAAAAATCTCTGAACTATAAGATTTCTATTATAAAGTTTTTTTTATTAATAATGAGAAATATTTTTACAACTCAGCTCAATAGGAGCACCAGAGGAAAGAGTTGAACAGAGAAAACCTTCTGGTACTACCCCAAAAAATAGAAGAGAAAGGTTGCCATTAAATGTTACAAACTTCCCATTATACATACGGGGTAATTCATGAGCAATTTATAGTCCACCCAATTTATAGTGCTATAAAAATTTGACATGTTACGATATTTTGTATCTCCATTTAGTCCAATGAACCAATTGGGTCTGCCCTACCCTTGATTGTCTCAAGTATTGCCTCGTGGTCTGACTCATGAACCTTCCCAAGAGTTTTATTTTGCGGTCTTCCCCCATATCCAATTAAGTGGACATTTGATGCAATGATGAGGTTTGAATAATGAAGAATCTTCCTGTGTGTCTCCCAATCCTCGAACAACCACAACCGAGGGTTCTTCATAGCATAATATCTAAGCCATGTACCAGTTACAACCACTGCTCCTATAGGGTATTCTAATTCTTCACCATCGATAACTGAGTGATCCAATTTCTTTTTTGCTTCAACACAATGACACAAATAATAATTTGTCCCTTCTTCATTGTCTTTAGGTGCAATAACAAAAAAAAACATGGCCTGCAATGATATAAACATAATGAGGACATAAGTTTACTAAGTATTTATGATAAAGTACTAAATTTGAGATTATTTGTATGTGGAAAATACAGACCTGGTTGTACTAGATCAGATAAGCGATCAAAGTCAATGGATGATTCCATTTCTGTTGGTTTTAGTGATTCATGGGGATGATAGGAGGCAAGTGGACTCAAAATATGTGTATACCATTCGTCAACCCATTCCTTTGAATCACACCCATCCCAATATTCATCTACACATGATGAACAAAAGCACGCCATATGTCATGTGTAGATACTCCATGAGCGTGCATTACAACTTCTAAAAGAGTGTAGGTCACTCGATCCTGTCAATGTACAACAATCCTCATATGGTGCAATGTTAGTTTCATCCATCAACCAAAAAAAACTATGAACCGTAGACTCACCTTCATTACTTGGACCCATTTTAGCGTTACACCATTGGACAATACATCCCACATCTGACAATGTTGATTTCTCTTTGTACTTTAATTCTTCACGTGCTAAGGCTCTTTTAATACATGCACCTGCGCCATCGTGCTCTAACTTTCCATGACCAGCCTCTATAAAATTCCACATCTATTGAATTCTAGTAATCTTATGCATCCTATACAACCAATAAAACATCTGAGAATTCTTGAATTGGGATGCACAATTATCTGACCAAATGATATGTTGATGATATTTTATGCCCCTATTTTCCAAATGACCATAAAATAGTTAAAAGCAACCATGTAAAAACTCTATAGAATGTGAGTGATCATCGTTGATATAAAAATGATACTCCCTCAATATCTTCCTATTCTCCTCTGTACTATCTGGTGCATGCATGAATGCTATATGAACAAATATAGCAACCTGTTGAGAGCTATAATACTTTTCTTGCACCTCATTCTATGGTTGTAGTGTGTAGTTCTCTTCAAATTTCACAACTAAAATAATGGTATCGAGTGGGAATGTGTCCTTGCACAACTTGAATTGCATATCCAACCATCGCGCTCTATGTGTATGCCTTGCATACTCATAAATAATTGTTTTACAAAAAAAGTCCATGAACTGATACACTAGAATTTTTTCAATTACTAAATCACATCTTTTAGCCTCTTTTCCATCTTTTAGATTGTATGTCATGATCTTATATTTTCCAAATTCCACTATTTCATTACCGATTGCATGCGTACTCTCCATATGTTGACAAATTGGCAAACATCTCAAACCTCCGCAATCTATGCATGTACCATTCAAGCATGAGAGCTTGTAAAATTGTTGACCATCCTCTCTTTCACATAAAATGGTAGATATTAATTCCCTTGAAGATCTAGGTGGGACATTTATGTTACAATCCTGCAAAACATTGTTAGAGTGCAAACCTACACATATATTCCTATAAACTTCAAAATGGTTAGAAAATTCAATATTTACCCTACAAAAACAAGTTGTGTGTGTGTGTGATTTATCTTGACATAAAAAGGTTTACACATTTCAAAATATCTCTGACTGATTTTAATTTGAGGATACATATGCATAAATTTTGCAAAGAATTGTGTCTGAGTTGAATCCAAAAAATGTTTTGGATGTGGAACATGAATTCGACTACCAATCCTCCTTCTTACAACATCTCTTTGATTAGGAGATACCCATGTATTATTCTTCCAAAATTCTTCAATCAAGGATTTCAAAGCTTCAACATTTGCTTTATATTTTCATGGTAGTCTACCCAAAAATTGCCCATAACTCATTGCTATTTGGATCTTCCACTCTTTGACACCTTCCCAGGGCTCTCATTAGATGTTTTCTACTTATTTTCAATGTTTTTCTTGTCTTTCTAATGATTCAAGATTTCTTCATTTGAGTGCTTACTATCATTGATGTAGGTACACATCGTGTGACATTACTATCTTTCATGCGTGATGTAGAACCCACACTCTCATATACAGTCATTAGATTCTTTACAATAGATTTTTCACTTGACTCATCCATCGTTCTTAGCCCAAGAATCTTCATGATGGGCCTAAATTTCAGATTTCTCATCATTTCAACAAATAGTTGACATCTTCCTGTCATGTTTAAATTCTCAAAAAATGATCTCCAAATACGATTAACATTTCTTTGACAAGTACACTTGGGAATCTTGTTAGGCATTGCTTGCAAAATGTTAGTATCAATATCAATAAAATATTTTGGCTTTCTATAT